>OX422211.1:695000164-695600164 GCA_949130495.1 Sambucus nigra
TACTTTTTGTCTACTATTTGGAATTATTGATTCGTGCCTTTTTTATTCTTCCACAATTCATATTAGATTTTAGGGGGACCAGAGGAAAAAGCATCAAAATTTGACAAGGTCATGCATGAGTTGCAACACTTCTTAGGCGTGAACAAGAAGATATTGATCGATGAGGAAATTTCTCTTCAGAATGAACTGGTCGAGTTGGCCAAGAAAAACAAGGAGCTAGAGGTTGAACTTATGTGTACCAAAGGAGATCTTACCTCTTTTCTTAAGAACTTGATGGTGATATTAGCGGATAGTTTTGAAGTTCGAATGAAGGTCTAGGATGTGGCATTCTCTAACTCTCTCCAACAATTGAGATACCTTTGAAAAGGAAGGGATGCTTCTACAAAGGATGATGAGGTGACTTTAGACTCCAATGTGGTTGGTCAGCATGATCCAGGTAGTAAGTGAATGTGTTAAAAGTAATCAGTAGAAAATCAAGCCTCTAAGGAAACTCAGGACGACTAGTATCCCCCAGTTAGTTCCTAGCACCACTTATCATTCTTATTTATTTGATGTTATTTTATTTTATTTTCTTTTTTAAAATAGTTGTAGGGATTTTCACCATAATAGACAATCAGTGAAAGTCTTTCATTTCATTCCACTTGAATAAATGATATATGTCATTAATTGGATTCCTATCTTGTTGTTTTATTTATGGGATACCTTATGAATCCATTTTCACTTTTGATTTAGTTTCCATCCATCCTCCTCATCGCTATGTTTAGCACTAACCTTGGCCGATCAATATGATACTGATGCATTGGTTCTATTGTTTGGTGGTGGTGGTGGGGGGGGGGTGGGGGTGGGGGTGGGATGTGGGGGGGGGGGGGGGGGAGATAGGGGTGAGGGTGAGGGTGAGGTTGGTGCATCTCTGAAAAACTAACTTTACATTCATGCCTCTTTGTCCAACTATCGAATATCTTATTTATATCAATACTGATCTAGTTGGAAAACTCTACAAGCTATATTTTGATTGGATAATATGCTCGATGTAGAGTCTCTATTGGAATTTGAGAATGTAACCACCGAGGATAAGGCAATGAACTCATTTAAATAAGGTTCCAATGAATAACCAAGTTTTTAATGAGAGGTACAATAAATTGAGGTGGTAGTCTCGTAAGGGGCCTTACCACATTGAGCAAGAGGGTTATGATGCAGAGATGCCGGATGCCCACATCAACCTTGAGGATGTTAAGGCTCAAGCACATTAATATTGGTGGTTTAACTCCTTTCCCATTCCAAAAGTTCCTCTGAATTCAGAGTTGTGGTATTTTTATACCCTATACAATCCATTTTATCGACTAACCACTTTTGGACATTCAGGACTCCTGGGTGCTAACAAATGTTGTGACCATGCAACTGATTCAATAAGATGTAGCCAATTTTGAGAATGAAACTTATGACTTCCTTATTAAGCGAGGAACAAATGACCCCGAGCCTCTACATTGAAGACTTGATCCTTATTGGTCACTTTTGTTTTTAAATAATTTTATAAAGAAATCATATAATTCCCCAAAGTTTTAGGAAATATTAGCATTTGACTCCAACTCATGTGCTTTGTGTGTGAACATTCCATTAACCCTTTCTTTTTTTTCGAAGCCTACTCTTACCTCTTAGGTGGTGTCGTCACACCCACCCTTAGGATTAAGAATATGTAGTGAGAATATACATTCTTATAGTTTCCACCCATATAAGACTTTAAGTCGATTAAGTTCAACGATTTTTAATTTTTCCAAAGGGATCCCTTGTAGGTCTTTTTTTACAGTCTCGACAACTAAAGAAATATTATAGAATTAAGATCACAATATCTGTATCAAAGAATTTGTTAACTGAAATGAATGGGGCTCTGAGGCAAAGAACTCTGAATCACATTGGAACAATGAATATAAATTCTAAGTGACGACTAACTAATGAGAAGCTAAATAAAGACCAAGTTAAAGATAAAGCTTCAAATTTTCTGCATTAAATTCTCATGGAATCTTTCCCTCTAATGTTTCAACAAATATGATCCTCTTAGGGAAGTTTTCTTAACATATAATGGTTTTTCTAAAATTCGGCCTAACTTTATGTT
The DNA here is from genome assembly GCA_949130495.1 of Sambucus nigra. NCBI lineage: Eukaryota > Viridiplantae > Streptophyta > Magnoliopsida > Dipsacales > Adoxaceae > Sambucus > Sambucus nigra. The sequence goes on from OX422211.1 coordinate 695,002,275, forward strand.
GATAGGTTTCTTGATGCAACCGACTATATTATAAAACACGAAGATGCATATTTTTAATTCTCTTTGCTCAACATTGTGGTCATACTTCTTGGAAAGCTATTGTTGGTACGCCACAATTCTAATAAGGGCTCGTTTTCATATATCCTCAACGAGATCTAAATCCACTTAAATCCTAAAGCCATTCTTGACTTTATCTACCGGTGAGGTCTTCATTATTGGGAGGTCGACCTCCAATGGGATTATTGCTTCAATACGATATGCAAGGATAAATGGAGTTTCCCTGACAGATCTTGTTGGGGTAGTTTTGTCAACCAAAAGAACGTGTGGGAGTTCATCTGCCAACCTCCATTGTCCCTTTTAATCATTTAAAACTTTTGTGTAGCACTATTTTGTTTGAAGCTTGAAGTTGATTACCGCTTTGTTGGTATAATACTGAGCTATAATAATACCGGATCCCATGTTCATTACAAAATTTGTAGAACTAGGGAGTCTCAAACCGAATGAAGTTGCCCATGACGATGGCTTTCATTAATCTAAAACTTATAATGATATTTTTCGAGATAAATCTTATATATCGCCATCCATTATGTTTTTTGTGGTTCGGCCTCTATTCACTTGGTAAAATAATCAATGCCAACCAACATGAGTTTTTACCACGTGTAGTGGGCGGAGCATGTTCCAAGCTGCTTAATGGAATCAAGCAAGAAAATGGATGGTTGGAGCAATAATCAATGGCTTTCTAAAGCAGCTACCGACTGAACAACTTATCTGAACTATTCTTTCCCCGGTAGCTCTACATTGGTTGAGTGGACAAAAGATTTTTGCGACGATAACTGGGGAAAGATTGATTTGGTGTTCAGTCTGAGCAACGAAGTAGATGACTTCTTAATCATCATACTTTCATCCCACTATGTCCAATATTCACAAAGAAAAAGACTAAGGGCTAGTTAAAAGATTATGGTCGCTTGCTAGTTGATGAGTAGTTGTGAAAACTTTTGATATTTTACGAAGCTTTGTACATATTTTAAGGCATTATATTGTCTATTGGGACACCAGTAACCAACTTTGATTGCTTGTAATGTGAGGGTACATCCTCATTCATGACTTCCATTCATGACTTTGTGTAGATCCAACAAAACTTCAACGACCTTGCTCAGGTGGACACATTGAGCTAAGGTCCCATAAAGGACAACTGGCACATATTTCCTTTTGAAGACAAGCACACGAAAGTGAAGCACTCTAAATATTTGACTCACTTGAGTCTACATTATATAGATGCTCATCTAGTTTAGAAAAAAGACCAAATTTGAGTCAATCCTATTTTCTTCATTGCATCTTCAAGAACTTCAAGAAAGTTTACTTCAACTAGAAGATCAATGGTCCTCAAGGTAGAAAACCAACACATAAACACTATAGAATTTCATATTTTTCATCTTTCATTACATACATTAGTTGCGTGGGTTAGTTTGGGTTAAAATGAATTTTCTACATTATTTAAGGATTTTTAGGAATTTTTTGAAACATTTAAAATCTATTTTTAAGAAATTAAAATGAGTATTTTAAAATGTTTGGGGTTAATTTTCAGATATTAAAACCTCCTAAAAATTGCCTTAGGTAGAATCTAAAACCTCTTGAGAATATTGTGGGTGCAAATGATATTTTCTAAAGTTCTAAAACACGTGTTTTTAATTTTTCCAATAGCCGAACACGTGTTGGTATTCTGATGGATGGATTTGTGTCTGTTTTGAGTCTGAGATTTAACATTCAATCTTCACCGTTTGATCAATCCTAATCTAAGTCCCAAATGTAATCTTGATCAATCATTGTGTCTTTAAAATGAACCAATAATAACCTTAGTTTGTGCGGTCCATTTATAGCCGTTAGATTCTCTAACAGTTAAACACATCTGAACCATTGATTTGCGTAAAGGTTCTAGAGATTTCCCTAAGACCTATAAATAGAACCCTTCGTCATCACAATTACAGTCTTTAAGAGACCAAAGGTCTGAGAGAAAGAGAGAGAGAGAGAGAGATAGAGAAATAAAAGAGAGAGACATAGAAAAAACTCGAACAAACCTCTGCCAAATTTTATTTCAAAAATACATTTGAGAGTTTGTGAGTTTGTGGTTTATTTGATCTATCCTCGTTTGTATAAATCTCTCATCTAACATCCTTACAAGAATAGGATCTCGAGTCTGTTTTTAGAAACTTGGAGATCTTGTTTATGTGATACAGTCACATTGAATATAGGTTGATTTCTTTATTAAGAAATCGTTCTCTCATGTTGGATCTATTCTGTAAATTTTTGTATTTCTGTTTATCCAACATCTTTTGACTTGTTTTACAAAACTGAAATAAGGATTTTCATATTTCAGATCTGAGTGAGTTTTTTAGTTTGAAAAACTTATATATAAATAACATCCAAAGAATCTTCGTTTTAAAGATTATTAAGATTCACAGATGTGAAAATATTAAGTGTTCAAGATCAAATCTAATTTTAGTAGTGTGAAAGAAGCATTTCATACTTAGAAGTTGTGTAATTCATAGGAATTGCTTGTCATAAGTGTGTGTGAGTACATGCATGTGTTTTAGGCACTACACTCACATCATAATCACACAACATCACTTAACAGTGTTGTTGGTTAACAGATTTTGACCATTTGAGTTTATGTAAAGCTCAAGGAGCAAAGGAGCCCAGCTAAAGAACGTAGAGGACAATATTAGAGCCTTAAAGAAGTCAGAACACAACCTAACGGAGCTGGTATATTTCTGGACTTAGAATCGGTATGTCTTTATGTGTATCTCGTTAAATGCTTGTAACATAAAACTCATTTTAGTGGATTTTTTGTTTTGAGGTGTACAGACCTCCGTGGATGTTTCCCCAATTGGGTGGGGTTTTATCACGTTAAAAATCTTGTCTTGTGTGCTTATTTTTTAATCCCTCACTACGACTGCTGCAACACTAGACTTTGGTTTAATTTCTAAAACCTAAAAACTAATTTGAAGAATCTGAAACTATCTTGTTCATAATATCCAAACACATCTTGTGTTCATTCTTGTTTTAGAAAAGAATTTCCTCAAAAAACACATCGAATCTTTCTCAACTGATTTAACTTTGGTTAAACAACTTAGTAAGAGTGTTTTCAATTGGTATCAGAGCTGTGTACTTGTTTTGCAAGACTGTTTAAGATCCCATGCTTTGAAATTATTTTCAAAATAAACTATCTATGGACGAGAAATTTGAGAGACTGGGAAATTTGTCCGGGCTCCCTTCTTCGATGGGACTAGTTTTCCTTATTGGGAAGTAAGGATGATAGATTTTATCCAAGGGACCTTGGGAGAAAATGCTTGGGATGCCATTGAAAATGGTTATACACATCCAACTAAGCATGTTGCAGACGGTAGTAATGTTAGAATTAAAAAAATTTCTCAACGAGTTCACTAAGGAAGAAAAATTTGCCTCCCTTAGTAACAATAAAGGAAAAAAATGATATATTTATGTATGTTAATGAACATATGTTTAAAATAATATCTATATGTTCAATTATAAGGAACCCTGGGACACGTTGGTCACTGCCCATGAAGGTGACACCCGTGTTAAGGCTGCTAAGACCCAAATGCTGATTCAACAGTATTACACACTCCTAATGGCTGAGACGGAGACATTTGATGAATTTTACATTAGGTTAACTGGTGTTATTACTAAGATACATGCCAATGGTATTATGTATTATAGAAGAGAGATAGTATCTAAAATTCTGAGATCAGTTCCACCTAAATTTGATAATAAACACTATGCAATTGAGGAGATGGATGATGCTAATTTAACTCTAGAAGTCCTCAGTAGCAAGCTCAGAACTGTGAAAATGGAATTAGAATTTAAGAAACATATTTCCAATAATCAAAAGAAACACACCAGTCCCAATGTTATTTTTCAGTCTAAGATGACCACACCATAACTTGTTCCTAACATTGACCTAGATTCTGATGAAGATTGTGACTTAGATAATCTGGATAATCAAATAACCCTCACGTCTAAACATTTTAAGAAAATCTTGAAATTTAAAAACAAAATTACTTCTAAACAGGGAAGGCTGCATATCCAAATTATTATAATAACATACCTCATTATAAAAGACAAGATAGAAATAATGCTGAGAACAACAATAGACTTGACCAAGACCTTAAAAAGACTGAATGTTTGAGATGTGGTAAATCAGGTCACATTGTCAGTAATTGTAGGGTTAAGTTTAAACACAACAATAATAAGGCCAATCTCTCTAAGACTTGGGACGATTCAAGAAACCCTATTGAAGATGAGCCTGAATCATCCAATATCTTTGACCCTTGCATGTATTTTTTTGCAAAAAATGTATATACCGACGATGTGCCTTCAAATCATACTGAACTTAATGTTAGAATTCCTAATACTGACATGTCCTGTGACATCTTGAATGCTAGTGGTCTATCTTCTCTTTGTCTAGATACTGTTAATATTGTTGATATTGCTAATAGTTCATCAATGGTGTGTGTGAGTCAAAGGGAGCGTATGAGTGGCGAATTGAATGTGTGCGTGAGTACGTCAAATGAATCGTTAGGGGACAATTCACAAACTACACTTAATGATTTCGATAATGATGATCTCCCTGACATTCACACACTTTACACAACTACACTTAGGAAGAGCACAAAACTTGACAAGACTGTCAATTAACTCATTGAAAGAATAGAAACCCTAAGCATTATGGTGAAACAAAGTGTTGAGGATTATACCAATCAATGTCTGGATTATGAAACCAAATCTAAAGCTTTTGTTGATAAAATCAAAGATCTTTATGAATCAAAGGAAGTTTTAGAAAAGTAATATAAAGCAATATTGTTAGAATTGGAGCAATCTAAAGAAAAGATTTCAACAATCTTCAAAAAATTCTCTAAATTTGAAAATAACTCCAATTGTTTTAAAGATTATGTAGCGACGAGTAAAACCAATTCCGATGATATGGGATTTTAAGAGAAATCTAAGGCACCAACTAAATCTTTTCAAAACGTGAAATTTGTGTCTGCTGAAAAAAGACTTATTGATCCATGTCCAGATTTTCAAGCTTTGAAAAATGAGTTTGATAGAAAACAAAAAGGGCCAGATATTTTGAAGAAAAATAGTCCTAAGCCCAATGTTGAACCTAAGGCTAAATACATCTTCCCCCTATAAGACAAGGAGATTCTTCGTTCCAACCTATTGCAGTTAGACATAAGGCCCAAGTACAACATATGGACAAACCTATCTTTAAGGGCTTTCAAAATATAAATAAATTATCTAGCCACCTATACTCTACACACTGTGATGTTTATGGACACTGTTTTGAAGAATATTATCAAAAATGTCTGTATAAGCCTGTCTTTCATGCACCACTTTTAAAAAACTTTTACTATTCTAGAAAGAACAGGAATAACTATGTTCTCCCTAAGTAGCCCAATAAGAACTCTAACTATAGGAATAGGAAGAAGAGATCTAAAGCTAAAAAGAAGTCTCAGAGAAAGAGTCCTAGATCTATATCTAAACCAAATTCTCATAAACCATTTAAAACTAGAGCTATTTGGGTTCGAAAAGATGATCTAATACCCCAATTGAAGTGTGATATTGTGATAAATACTTTAAAAGCCGAACACATTGCTTCTGGTTGGTACTTAGACTTTAGTTGTACCAAACATATAACCAGAGATGATACTAAACTATCCAACATAACTGACTTCTTAAGAGGAAAAGTTTTGTTTAGAGACGGAGTATCAGCTCATATCATAGGTAAATGGACACTCCAAGAACAAGGACCACCTATTCTCAAAGATGTACTTTTAGTTAAAGGTCTAAATGCTAATTTGTTAACTATATCGCAATTCTGTAACTCCAACCATATAGTCACATTCTCAAAAATAAAATGCAAATTTTTCAACGAGAATGGAGATTGCATCCTTAAAGGTCTTCGAACGCCAGATAATTGATACACAGTAAATCCGAATACTGAGATTTGTAATATTTCCAGAATGGATGATAATAAAATCTGTCATAATAGGTTGGGTCACATAATTTACGATAACCTTAGAAAATTCAACTCCAATAGATAGTTAGATGTTTCCCCAAAATAAAACCTATATCAAACATTATTTGTGGGCCATGCTAGGAAGGAAAAATAGTTAAAAATTCTCATAAAAAGGTTAAAGACACTTTAACGAAAAAACCTCTAGAGTTAATCCACATGGAACTAATGGGTACCTCTCTAACTGTAAGCCTTTGTGGTAACACTTACAGTTTGGTTATGGTGGATAATTTCACTTGATTCATTTGGGTAGCTTTCTTGAAATTAAAATTCGATACATTTCGTGAATTTTTGAAAATTCTTTTATGTATTAAGAATGAAAAGGATACCCAAGTAAATCAAATTCGTAGCGATAGAGAAGGTGAATTTAAAGACTTTGGAGTATCAAAATATTGTGACTATAATGGTTACAAACATGAATTCAGTGCTCCTAAAATACCCCAATATAATGGTATAGCCGAGCATAAAAATTGCACTATCCAAGAGATGGATAGGGTAATGATCCATGCAAAGAACTTGCCAAAATACTTTTGGGTTGAGGCAGTTCAGACAACATGTCATATAATCAATAGGGTTTACCTAAGGAAAAATTCCAAACAAACTTCCTATAAACTTTGGTATGGAAAAAATCCCCACTTTAAATACTTTCGAACATATGGGAGTATGTGCTATGTTTGTAAAGATAGAGAACACGTGTCTAAATTTAAAACCCGTGGTAAAAAATCCATATTTTTAGGTTACTCCCCTAATGGTTGGGCTTATTGTGTTTATAACTTGCGTACCAAAGCTATGATGAAATTAATAAATGTGATAGTAAGTGACACTAACGTTGAGAGTAGAAATCAGAAGCCAACTGTAATGGATGAGTCTGAAAATAATATTACCGATGACTTTCCAGAGATAGTTGATTCTTTACCAATTGAGACCCCTAAAGTACTTAACTGGGTTTTTAAAGATCATCCTTTAGATAAAGTGGCCAGTAACCCTAATGTGCCAGTGTATACAAGATCCCAACTACGTAATGTTGCTCATTTTGCATGTTTTGTTTCTCTAGTAGAACCAAATAATGTGAATGAAGAACTTAATGACTCTTTTTGGATCGGTGTTATGTAAGAAAAGCTCATCCAATTCAAATGTCATGACGTGTGGTATCTTGTACCTAGGATAGAAAATAAAATGGTTATCGGCTCTCAATGGATATTTATAAACAAAAGTGATGAATCTGGGATGATAGTTAGAAATAAAGCCATATTAATGGCTCAAGGTTACTCTCAAATTTAACGAATAGATTTCGAGGAGATATTTTCCCTTGTAACTCGCCTCGAGTTTGTGCAACTACTCTTAGCTATAACCTATTACTTGCTATTCACACTTTATCAAATGGATGTAAAATCCGCATTTCTTAATGGAATTTTTACAGAGGAAACCTATGTTGAACAACCAAAAGGTTTCATTGACCCACATTACCCAAACCATGTCTATCGATTAAAAAAAGCATTATATGGTTTGAAACAAGCCCCTCGAGCCTAGTACGAACGCCTATCGACATTTTTTATTATTAATGGTTTTCAATTAGGCATACATTATTTGTTAAAAATTCTGATTGGATAATATGCTCGATGTCGAGTCTCTATTTGAATTTGAGAGTGTAAAGACTCAGGATGAGACAATGAACTCATTTAAATAAGGTACCAATGAATAACCAAGTTCTGAATGAGAGGTACCATAAATTGAGGTGGTAGTCTTGTAAGGGGCCTTATCAAATTGAGCAAGAGGGTTGTGATGCATAGATGCTTGATGCCCACATCAACATTGAGGATGTTAAGTCTCAAGAACATTAATATTGGTGGTTGAACTCACTTACCATTCTAAAAGTGCCTATGAATTCAGAGTTGTGGTATTTTTATACCCTATACAGTCCATTTTATCGACTACCCCTTTTGGACACTCATAACTCCTGGGTGCTAACAAATGCTGTGACCGTGCAACTGATTCGATAAGATGTAGACAATTATGAGAATGAAACTTATGACTTCCTTGTTAGCGAGGAAGAAATGACCCCGAGCCTCTACATTGAAGACTTGATCCTTATTGGTCACTTTTGTTTTTAAAGAATTTTATAAAGAAATCATATAATTCCCCAAAGTTTTAGTAAATATCAGCACTTGACTCCAGCTCATGTGCTTTGTGTGTGAACATTCCATTAACCCTTTCTCTTTTATCAAATCCTACTCTTACCTCTTAGGTGGTGTCGTCACACTAACCCTTAGGATTAAGAACAAGTAGTGAGAATGTACATTCTTATAGTTTCCACCCATATAAGAGTTTAAGTCAATCAAGTTCAACGATTTTTAATTTTTCCAAAGCGATCCCTTGTAGGTCTTTTTTACAGTCTGGACAACTAAAGAAATATTTTAAAATTAATATCACAATATATGTATAAAAGCATTTGTTATTTGAAATGAATGGGGCTCTGAGGCAAAGAAATCTGAATCACTTGGAACAATTAATATAAATTCTAAATGAAGACTTACTAATGATAAGCTAAATAAAATCGAGTTAAAGATATAACTTCAAATTTTCTGCATTAAATGCTCATGGAATCTTTCCTTCTAATGTTTCAACGGATATGATACTCTTAGGGAAGTTTTCTTAACATATAATGGTTATTCAAAATTGGGGCCTAACTCTATGTGGATAGAGTTCTTGACGCAACTGACTATATTATATAGCACTAATATGCTAATTTTTAATTCTCTTTGCTCGATATTACGACCACACTTCTTGGAAATCTATTGGTGGTATGTCACAATTCTAATAAGGGATCGTTTTCATATATCCTCAACGAGATCTAAATTCACTTAAATCCTAAATTCATTCGTGACTTCATCTACTGGTGAGGTATTCATTGTTGGGAGGTCGACCTCTAATATGATTATTTCTTCAATACGATATGCAAGGATAAATGGAGTTTCCCTGATAGATCTTGTTGGGGTTTTTATTTCAACCAAAAGAATGTATGGGAGTTCATCCGCCCAACCTCCATTGGCCCTTTTAGTCATTTAAAAATTTCGTGTAGCACTATCTTGTTTGAAGCTTCAATTTGATTGCTGCTTTATTGGTATGATACCGAGCTATAATAATGCCGGATCCCATGTTTATCATAAAATTTGTAGAGTTAGGGACTCTCAAACCGAGTGAAATTGCCCATGATGATGTCTTTTGTTAATCTGAACCTTATAATGATATTTTTCGAGATAAATCTCATATATCACCATCGATTATGTTTTTTTATGGTTTGGCCTCATTCACTTGGTAAAATATTCAAAGCCAACCAATATATTTTTTTACCACGTGTAGTGGGATAGGGTCCTACTATGTCCAATATTCACTAAGAAAAAGGCTAAGGGCTAGTTAAAAGATTACGGTCGCCTGCTAGTTGATGAGTAGTGGCGAAAACTTTTGATATTTTACGCAGTTTTGTACATATTTTAAGGCATTCTATTGCATGTTGGGCCACCAGTAACCAACTTTGATTACTTGGAATGTGAATGTACATCCTCGTTCTTGACTTCCATTCATGACTTTGTGTAGATCCAACAAAACTTCAACGACCTTGCTCAGGTGGACACACCGAGCTAAGGTCCCATAAAAGGACAACTGGTACATATTTCCTTTCGAAGACAAACACACAAAAGTGAACCACTCTATATATTTGACTCATCCGAGTCTACATTATATAGGAGCTCATCTAGTTTGGAAAAGAAGACAAAATTTGAGTCATTCCTATTTTCGTCATTGCATCTTCAAGAACTTCAAGAAAGTTTACTTCAACTAGAAGATCAATGGCCCTCAAGGTAGAAAACCAACACACAAACATTATAGGATTGCATATTTTTCACATTTCACTGCATACATGAGGTGTGTGTGTTAATTTAGATTAAAATGAAATTTCTACATTTTAAAGAATTTTTAAGAATTTTTTGAAACATTTAAAATCTATTTTTAAGAAATTAAAATGAGTATTTAAAAATGTTTGGGGTTAATTGTGAGATATTAAAACCTCCTAAAAATTGCCTTGGGTAGAATCTAAAATCGCTTGAAAATATTATGGGTGCAAATGATATTTTTTAAAGTTCTAAAACACGTGTTTTTAATCTGCTTATAGCCGTACACGTGTTGGTATTCTGATGCTTGGATTTGTGTTTATTTTGAGTCTGAGATTTTTACATTCAATCTTCACCGTTTGATCAATCCTAATCTAAGGCCTGCATGTAATCTTGATCAATACTTGTGTCTTGAAAAGGAACCAATCAGAATCTTAGTTTGTGCGGTCCATTTGCAGCGGTTAGGTTGTATTCTCGAACAGTCAAACAAATCTCAACCATTGATTTGCCTCAAGGTTCTAGAGACTTTCACCAGCCTTATAAATCGAACCTTTTGTCCTCACAATTTCAATCTTTTGAGAGACCAAAGGTCTGAGAAAAAAAAGAGAGAGAGAAAGAAGGGAGAGAAAAAAAATAAAAGAGAGAGAAATGGAAAAACTCGAATAAACCTCTACCAAATTTTATTTAAAAAATACCTTTGAGAGTTTGTGAGTTTGTGTTTTATTTAATCTATATTCGTTGGTCTAAATCTCTCACCTAACATCCTCACAAGAATAGGATCTCGTTTCTATTTTTAGAAACTTGAAGATCTTGTTTATGTGATACAGCCACATAGAATATATGTTGATTTATTTATTAAGAAATCGTTCTCTCATGTTGGATCTATTCTGTAAATGTTTGTATTTCTGTTTATAACATCTTTTGACTTGTTTTACAAAACTGAAATATGGATTTACATATTTCAGATCTGAGTGAGTTTTTCAGTTTGAAAAACTTGTATATAAATAAGATCCAAAGAATTTTTATTTTAAAGATTATTAAGAGTCACAAATCTGAAAATATTAAGTGTCCAAGATCAAATATAATTTCAGTAGTGTGAAAGATGCATTTCATACTTAGAAGTTATGAAATTCATAGAAATTGCTGGTAATAAGTGTGTGAGTACATGCATGTATTTTAGGCACTACACTCACATCACAATCACACCACATCACTTAACAGTGTTATTGGTTAATATATTTTGACCATTTGAGTCGACTTAAAGCTAAAGGAGCAAAGAAGCCAAGTGTAACACACCGTATTTTTAATGATTTTTAAAATGGGATTAATTGCATTAATTATGATAATTAAAATTAATTTGGATTTAAATATTACTCAAGAATAAATTAATATGTGATTTATGTTGAATATTACTTAGTGATTAAAAGAGATATATGATTATGACTTTACAATTATGGTAAGTGAGTCGGGATGCACGAGTGAGTCGTGTCGGGACTAAATTTAATTGGATTGGAAGTAAATTCTTTTTATGTCATCCAAATGGTCATTGTGACTGCGCCTAAGTGTTAGAAGGGGTTTAAATAGTCATAAAAGTCTATGTGGGGGTTTAATTTGGATGTCGAGGCAATTTGGAACCAAATAGACACCCCGGAGGGGTATTTTGGTCATTTTCCAAATGGAGTGAATAGTACCCACGAAATTTGAGTATTATTATATAAATTTAGAGGTGGTAGAATTTAGATTCATTTACCAAAAATTAGAGGAAAAGACTCAGGGAGAGTGAGAGACTTCTCTGGGAAAGGAAAAGGCTTTTCTAGGGGATCAAGGGCCAAGAGTCATCCTACACCACCACCACCATCGCTGAAAGTTGGCCAAAAAAAGGAGGATCACCAGTAGAGTTATCTTTCCCAGTGGTTCAGTCCTACGAATTGGAGGCAAGTGATTTAACTATTGCAAATTTAACATGTATATTGTCCATGTTAGGATAGTTATAAAATTCTAAAAAGTTGCATGAACCAAAGATGAATTATGATGATTTTAAATAAATCTTTGAAATCTAGATTATGTAGGATTGATCTCTTTCTGAATATAGAATTAACTCCATAAAATTTGGGATTCATTTGGTGAAGAAAATTATAGGATTTATAATTGTTCTTGCATGAAAGGATAAACTAGAAGTTTCGGAATTTTAAGGGAGATAACTTGATTTAATTGAAACTTCATGATGATTTCATATTTTTTAGATGTTAGAAATCATTTATATACCTTGATAGATCTTTTGGGATGAATTATGAGTAGTTTGGGATTATTTAGTAGACGTTTTGATGATGAAAAATGTAAAACTTGTATGCAAACATATGCAGAAATATGGGCAAATATCTGATCGATCGATCGATCACCCCAATAATGTCGATTGATAAACCGATCGATCGATTGACCAAATTCGTCGATCGATAGACTCCTCTGGAAAATGTGATTTGTTTTCTTTTTAAGGTTTGATTCAATCCCAACTTTCAAGGATTCTTGGTGTTAATTATTTTGAACATAATGAAAATATAGGGACATACTAGTAGGTAATGTTAAGCTATGGGATTAATCCTAGGATATGGAATAAAGGATTAAAATGGAATGAGGAATTATCGAGGAACAAACCTAATTGAAAATAAATTTTAATTCATAGGAATTCGGGAATTGTGATGACATGGACTAGTAGGGTGTAGAAGTTTACCTAGTGAATTTTCTATGAGGAATAAACGATACCCTTTGAGTAATGAGAAAAGCTCGAAAATATACTTTAAGAAGGGTCACAATCTATAAATACGTAGGATACTAGAGATAAAAATATACTGTGTATGGGAATTTATCATATGGGTTGTGCGAATGCCTTATATATATATATAGGTGGGGTGAATACCTATATTATGATTTATATTATGTATGACATATCTACTCTACTTGCTATCGGGGTGGAGGTTTCGGGTTGTGGACGATCTTGTTCCGATGAGCCCATTAGGTGAATTTTAGATTCCTACCCTGAGCATAGGACCATGGACACGTGCTATCGATGAGAATGATAGTTTCGACGGTTGAATGGGAACGTTGGTATGTGCATGACTCATTTGGATGGGGAGTATTCTCGCCTCCAATATATGTGTGTTATGATATTAATGTTTAGGGAGAGACACCAAATCTATAGTCCTTTTTCCAGTGAGAGCTGTAACCGGACATGATAGCAGAGTATGCATGCACCACAACTGTGTCTGGGAGGTGCCATATTAGTATATATGATAATGTGATGAAAATATATATACTGTGATTTAATCTACTGTGTGAAATTAATAGATGTAAGAGAATAATGAAATCTGAATTTAATTAAGTAAGTGAATACTTAATCCTAAAGATTGGAAAGCCTGGGTCATATTTGAGGGAAATGAACATATTTAATTATAATACGTATTGAGTGGGAAATATAGGGAAGTGAATATGGTTAGGATTATGATTGGGAATCTTAACTAGGAAGATAATAAGGTACGGTAGGCGTGCACTCTAGATGAGAGGTGAGATTATCAAGTGAGAGCCGAGGAAATAACATGTGCATAATAATTGCTTAATTTCACTTGTTAAGCACTTGCTATTTTTAAATCTTTTACAGTCAGTCTCGGACCCGTTTCCTTGCATATTCTTGTATCTATTGTATTTTTACACCAGGTGCCCAGCATCAGGGACGCCCGGTGTAGTGTATGAATATTTTGATGTGCTAATACTACTACTGGAGACGCAGACATTGATTAGACATTGTCATTTCATTGATTCCTATATCTGTAGTACCTGTCTCATTTAGGGCATATCGCCCAGGATTCTAGCTATTCCATTTATATTCCAGAAATTGTGATTGGGATATCAGTACTTTTATTATTTGTTTTGTTGGATGGTGATGTTAAGATAGTTAAACTGGAGAGTTTATTCCAGTTACATTTATTCTTGTTACTTTTATTTTAGTTGTTATGTAGTATACTTTATTTTTATTCCGTATATTGGAATGGATTTTATAAAATTGAAAATGGAAAAGTGTTGACACTTAGCTTAATTAATTATTAGGTGATTTAATAAAGAAGTTATTTTTCAACAGTGATGCTAAGAATGAACCAATTGAATATTCTGATTTAATTTAATAAAGGACTGATCGCCCGATATTTAATTAGGTGGGGTGTCACAGGTGGTATCAGAGCATCAGGTTCTAGAGTCCTTAGGATCTGTGCGACTTATAATTCTTTGTACTTAGTGTCCTTTGATATAGAGCCCGATTATTAGAACTGTTGCATTCATTATTGCGCATTTACGACTTCAGCTATTTTGTGATATTTTACACCAAATGTTGATAAAAATATCTCTCCCTCATTTCAAATGTCTCCTTGACGTGCACGACGAGCCCCCGGTGCGGCGCTGCCAGCACCATAGCCCGCTCCAGCTCAAAGCACTATGAACGCGACAGAGGTTGCTGCCATTGTTGCTCAAACAGTTAATGCCACCTTAGCGGTTGTCCAACAAGCACCACCAATAGCACATGCTGTTCCACCAGCACCAGTGCAAGGGTTTCCCACTGCTTGGGAGCGTGTTAGGGATGACTTTCAAAAGCCACATCCTCTAGAATTTCAAGGGGGTTCCGATTTAGTCACTGCTAGCCAATGGAAGAAAGACATCCAACGAAATCTGCGTATATATGAGTGCACGGAGGTTCAAAGTAAATATTAATGACTTTTAAGCTCATTGGAGCATCTCTACAGTGGTTGAGTCCGCTACTACAACAGGGGAGAGGGATACCATGTCTATTCAGGACTTCTGGATGAGGTTCGATCACAAATATTTACCTTTCGCAATTCAGACTGAGATGAGGATGAAACTTATGGACCTCACCCAGGAAGGGAAATCGGTTACCGAGTATGATGAAGAATTTACTAAGCTGACCAACCTGGTACTAGGAGAGGTACCCACTGAAGAGAAGAAGATTTAGATGTTCAGGATGGCCTTACATGGAGGATTTGCCAGCACCTTTTAGGCAATCTTTCATTACACTCTTATACATATGTATTGAATGCTGCATTGCTTCACTGCTAGGACCACCGTCTTTATAAGGGGAGTAAATGGGTAACTGAGTTTAGTCAGCAGGGTAAGACTGGGGGAAGCAGTGGCAGTGGATCATCATCAGCTCAGGGACAACAGAGACAAGGTGAACAGAATTCACAACAAGGGGATTATGCAAAACGACTGAGATCGGGAGGATTTCGTTTTGGGCAGGGAGGTAATAGGCAGGGCCAATAAGTCCAGCAGCACAATCAGTAGGGCCATCAGGGCCAAAGGAGAAGTGTAAATGGTCATCAAGGTCGTGGCCATCAGGGTCGAAATGGGGAACAGTTTGCAGGTAGATGTTTCACTTGTGGCAAGACTGGTCACAAGAAACAGGATTGCCCAGATAAGGGTAAGATACCCCATCAGCAGGGTGAGCATCAGGAGCCACAGAGGCCTATGTTTTCTACCGCTCTTCCAGCACCAGGACAGGTGCCAGCTTTACCTGTCATTCCAGCAGCCCCACTGTAGCAGGGGCAGTTATAATTTGGGCATTTTTATAACGTCCAACAGACAATAGTTCAACAGCCACCATGCGCAGTTGAGGGTATGTTTTCTATCTCTGGGCTGGGACGTATTTTGTTTGATACTGGAGCTTCACATTCTTTTATAACCACTAGATTTTCACGGGCCATAGGGTTGTTAGACACGACCAACAGTACATTTACTTATGTGGACTCACCATTGGGTAGTGGGGTGCCTATTTTCTTTATATGACAGGGTGTGATTATAGAGATTGGGAGTCTGATTTTACCCGTTGATATGCTTGTGTTGGACATATCCGAATATGACGCTATTATTGGGATGGATTGGCTAGTCTCCTAAAGATCCAAGATTGATTGCTTTAGTAGGAGCATTATATTTGCTATCCCTGGTCAGGAGATATTTTTAGTGGCGATACCTCGCCCCGAGGGAGGATCATCCACTCACTTATATTACATAGAGGAGAAGACCTCTACGGGAGTCGTGATTCCCCTTGATTCGATTTTGATTATTAGGGAATTTGAAAATGTGTTACATGACATACTATGACTACCGTCGAGTAGGGAGATAGAGTTTGTTATTGATTTGGCATCAGGCAGTCGACCAATAGCTCGTGCCCCCTACCGTATGGCTCCTGTAGAGATGAGGGACCTGAAAGATCAGATTGAGCAGTTATCGGGACAGGGTTTCATCCAGAGGAGAACCTCAACCTAGGTGCCCCAGTTCTGTTTGTGGAGAATAAGGATGGATCCTTGCGATTATGCATGGATTTTTAGGAACTTAATAAAGTCACGATCCGGAATAAGTATCCATTACCCCGCATCGATGACTTTTTTGATCAGTTGAGAGGAGACACCTACTTCTCAAAGATAGACTTGAGATCCTATTATCACTAGTTGCGAAGCAGGATGTATCAAAGACTACTTTTCTGACAAGATATGGATCTTACGAGTTTTGAGTTATGCCATTTGGATTAACCGACGCGCCAGCTGTATTTATGAACTTAATGAATATGGTGTTTAGAGAGTTCTTAGAACAGTTTGTCATTATTTTCATAGATGATATCCTGATTTATTCTCGTACCGAAGAGGAACATGCCGAGCATTTGCGAAGGATCCTACAGACACTACGTGAGCATCAATTGTATGCAAAATATGAAAAGTATGCATTTTGGCTCCGGGAGGTGCAGTTTCTGGGGCATATAGTGTCAGAAAGGGGTATTGTAGTATGTCCTAGAAAAGTATCAGCGGTGAGGGAGTGGGTACAATCCACGACACCGACATAGGTGTGTAGTTTCTTGGGATTAGCTGGTTACTACAGACGGTTTATTTGAGTTTTTTTTAAGATTGCGGGTTCGATGACTAATCTAATACGTAAGGGCATACCGTTTATTTGGGATGATTCATATTAGTTGACGTTTGATGAACTAAAGGATAAGTTGACTTCAACACCAGTACTAGCACTACCCAAGCCAGGAGTGGGGTACCCAGTATACACTAACTCATCGTTACAGAGACTTGGTGCGGTATTACACAAGAAGAGAAGGCTATAACTTATGCCTCTAGGAAGCTTAATCCTCATGAGAATAACCACCCTACCCATGACTTGGATCTAGCAGTAGTCGTATTTTCCCTTCGGATATGGAGACATTATTTTTTGGTGAGAAATTTCGCTTATTCACGGATCACAAGTCACTGCAGTATTTGTTCACTCAGAGAGAGTTGAATTTGCGAGAGTACAGGTGGCTTGAATTTGTAAAGGATTATTAGTTTGAGATACATTATCACCCGAGGAAGGCTAATGCGGTAGCAGATGCATTGAGCCATAAGCTTGAGGGTGAGATAACCGCGGTGTGGAAGGAAAAATGGAAGGAATTGGGCCATCATGAAGAAGTTGCTAGGTCAATTATGTCAGTTATGATCGTTACTCCCCAGATTGTGATGATAGTAGTATATGCTCAGGCAGCGGATCCGTTCTGTTAAGAGAAAATTCAATAACTTTTAGTCAAGAGAGCAGAGTCTTACTCAATGAGTTCAGAGGGAGGCTTGCGCTTTAACGATAGACTATTGCGACATGCGGTGATGTCAGAGTCGCATGGATCCTGATTTGCGGTACATCCTGATGGGGATAAGATGTACCAGGATATGCGGCGACAGTATTGGTGGAGTGGAATTAAGAGAGATATTGCTGAGTTTGTCTCTAAGGGTTCCTTCAGCCTCTAGAAATTCCGATGTGGAAATGAGAGAGCATTTCCATGGATTTCATCATGAGGTTACCTACTAATCAAAGGGGTCACGATTCCATATGGGTGATTGTGGATCGACTGACTAAGGTAGATCAGTTCTTACCAGTTCAGACTGATTATAATACGGGACAGTATTCATAGCTCTTTAAAATCGAGATAGTGAGGATACATGGGGTACAACTTAATATTGTGTCCGATCGGGACAAGATCTTTATCTCCCAATTTTGGGAGAGTTTTCATGAGGCCATGGGTACCGAGGTGCGATTGAGTACGGACTATCACCCGCATATAGATGGGCAGGCGGAGTGTACTAACCAGATGTTAGAGGACATGTTACATATGTGTATTCTGGATTTCAGAGGGAGTTGGGAGAAGTACTTTCCCTTGGTGGAATTTGCGTATAATAATTCTTATCAGTTCACCATTGGTATGGCCCCATTTGTGGCGTTATATGATAGACCTTGTCGCTCTCCTGTGTGAGGGTTAGAACTAGGGGACAATGAGCTACATGGGCTGGAAGTGATTCAGGATATGTCTACTAGGATTGAAATGATCAGGAGTCTCATTCGGGTAGCCCAGGATAGACAGAAAAGCTACGTCGATGCTAAGCGATCTTTCAGGGAGTTCAGTGTGGGGGACCAAGTGCTATTACGGGTATCTCCTATGAAGGGGAGGTGACAACCCGCTCACCAAAATAAGGGGTGGCCATCCCGATACCTTAATGATAATGGGAATCATAGATGGATCATTCTCAGCATCACAATAATATAATAAGTATACGGGATAACCACCCTATATTTCAGAAAAATGGGTTGCCAAAAATTTTGTTTTATAAGTTAAGGAAAGAATTTAAACAACCCAATTTAAAAAGAAAGTAGAATTCGAAAAGAACTTATATTACATCTGCATCGAGTATACAATAAGGGGACCGAATATGCTGTCGGTCAACAGTCACATGTAACAATATTCAACAAGTTTAAATAAGTTACATAATACATTACAATAAGCAAATACAAAAGCTTGGGCCACACGCCCGAGTAAATGACCCGATCATAGCTAGAGTACAAAAATGAATGCGTCTATAACAAAATATCCCGTAATATCGGCAAAGTATCACGGCTCCCCCCAAAACACCAGAATAGGATAGTCAGTACGGGCGTCCTTGCGGCGGAGCACCTGAGCGGATACAAGATTCATGCACAACAAGAAATATGAATGGGTCAGGGCCTGGTTTTATATGATCACCAGATGAATAAAGAGTATGACAGTTATGAATAGTTAATCATGATGGATATAAATAAGAATCTATCTATAAAATTTCAAGGCATAAACTAAGACAATTTAACTGATCATGAGTTTAAATTTAATTATGCAAGAGTATAAGAATAATTAACATTAATTAAAAGCCTCTATCATTTGCACTTTTCATTTCATCGTTCCATTCCTCATCAGGAAACATAATCACACTTATATGCTCTTTATGGCATTTCATTAATGAAGTCAAACTTGAAATAAGAATAGTTATATTCATATACATATAACGATTCTAAGACCGTCCGTCCGGGTTTCCCCACTGTGCGCGCCCCCAAATGACCATCATCTTCCAGGGCCTATCAACCAAGACCACCTGGGCACCTATAACGCAAGACGTCGGGAAGCGGCCATATGCCTACGGAAGAGTCATAACCACACCCGGAATTACCTCACCATCGCAGAAAAACATACAATAAGCGCTCATATGGCCTAGCACTATATCCACCCTGCATTCATTAGCCAGGGGTCTTCACCTCACGCGCGCAACTTCCCTTATGATGGAATTTAGAGAGGTGTGTTTAAGTAAATTATCATTTACCATATTCATGATTAAGTAAATTATCATTTACCTTTTTAATAAGTACATCGCATTTTATCCGGAGTCGTACGTAATTCATGTCATCATTATAACCTCAATGAATGAATAAATTCTTAATTTACTCTACCAACATTCTTATGTGGTGTTATTGTAAACCATCAAGACTATCATAGCTCAATTGAGATTCTAAAGTCTCCCAAGACGACCTTACAACTCCTAGGCTCATAATCGGTAACCTAAGGAAAAGGATGCCCTAACCTCAATTTGTATACCCCCGAAATAACCCCCACATGAACCATTTCTAACGTAGGTTAGTCAACTAACTCATCTAGGACTCTAGGACTCTAAGTTTACTTCATACAAGAATGTTCCTAAGTCTTAGGCCTAAAGAAAGAGGATTGAAATTGAGTTAGAAAAATAACTCAAAACTGCAGCATTTCCGAATCGATTCGCCCTCGCCGAATCGATTCGAAAAGGTAAATCCAACTTTCTGCATAATTTCCGAATCGATTCAGACAGGCCGAATCGATTCGGTCCACTCAGACCTGTAAGCTATCCCTATGGCGAATCGATTCGCTGGGGGTGAATCGATTCGCCCAGCCCAGAATTTCCCAATTTGGATATGGAGTCTTGGACTCTAAATTTCCCCCAACTCATTTCTACCCAAACTAAGCTCATTTATGGCAACCAACTAATCATAAATGCATCTAACAACTATGATATACACCAATAAATATCTAAATCAACTTTCAAGGATTAAAAACCTATAGATCCATAAAAACCCTAACATTGTTAAACCATAACCAATCCACAACAATCAATACAATTTATTCACCCTAAACCATATATTAGCAAGTAGAAAACTTGCCTTGAAGTAGAAATCTCAGATTTCTTTGTGGTAGCAACAATCCCAAGCCTCAATCTTCAATTTCTGTCTTTTCTCCACAAGTTCTATTCTTCTCTCTTTCTCTCTAGGTTGGTAAATACACTTAAGAGAAATAAATGAAATGCAAGACTTGAATCGTGGAATTCTCCTTAATTCCCAACTTAAATGGTTAATACCACGTTAAAATGACTCGCAACTACACATTTACGTTAAAACCAGTCAAAAGTGCACAAAACATAAAAATACAATATGGCACTCATTTCGACCATCTCGCACATTTCAGGACTAACTACGCCCTCTAAACTGGCATCCGACAATTTTATAAATTATTTCAAGTTTCGGTTTCATGTAAACCATAAATGTCATTTAAAGCATATGACACTATAAAACATAGCATGATGATATTTACATACACATACAGTAAATATGTAACAATCTAGTGAATAGTAACTTCCAACTCATGTAATTAATATTTACTCCATGTTCCAACATTTTATATAATTACTTCACATAGTAAATTAATATAAAATAAGTTCTCAAAAGCGAGGGTTGTTACATACTTCCCCCCTTATGAGGGAATTTTGTCCTCAAAATTCAGGTGTACCTTGTATAAAGAGATGCGGATATTTGTCCCGCATATCATCCTCACGCTCCCACGTTGATTCCTTGGCGTCGTGATGACCCCATCGAACTCGCACCAAGGGCACCACTCGTGATCTCAATTTACGCCCTCCGTGCTCTAAGATTTCTATCGGTTGTTCTTCATACGAAATATCGGGTTGCAAATCAATATCTTCCAAAGGAATATGCCAAAGGGCTCCTTCACACCTCTTATACTTCTTTAAAGAGGAAACATGGAACACATCATGTAGTTATTGTAAGTGTTCCGGCAAAGCAAGTTGATACGCCACTGGACCTACCTTAGCAATAACGGGAAAAGGTCCAACATAGCGCGGCGTAAGCTTTCCTTTCTTCCCAAAACGCTTTATACCTTTCATTGGCGATACTCGCACTGAGACTTGATCTCCAATTTCCAACTCTATATGCCTTCTATTCGCATCGGCGTAACTCTTTTGGCGAGGTTGAGCTATTCGGATGCGATTCCAGACGAGTTAAATCTTGGAAGAGGTATCCTGGATCATTTCAGGTCCAAGTAATTTCTTATCCCCCACCTTCAACCAACGAGTGGGCGATCTACAAGGCCGACCATAAAGTGCTTCGTAGGGCGCCATCCCAATAGTAAATTGGTACGAATTATTATAAGCAAATTCGACCAAAGGGAGATATTGTTCCCAACCACCTTTGAAATCAAGCACACACATTCGGAGCATATCCTCTAACATTTGGTTAACTCTTTCTGTCTGCCCATCTGTTTGAGGATGATAAGAAGTACTCAATTTCAATTCGGTTCCCATAGCTTCTTGGAAACTTCGCTAAAAATGGGAAATAAATATCTTATCTCTGTCGGAGACTATATTTACTGGCACCCCATGGAGTCTAACAACCTCCGTAATAAATAGCCGGCATAACGAGCTGTATTATAATCGGTGCATATCGGTAGGAAATGTGCCGACTTAGTAAAATGATCAACGATAACCCAAATAGAATCGTGACCATTTTGCAATGTTGGCAAGCCCGTGATGAAATCCATCGATATACTCTCTCACTTCCACACCGGAATTTCCAAGGGTTGCAACAAACCCATTGTTCGCTGATGATCTATCTTGACCAATTGACAAGTAGGGCATTGGGATACGAACTCAAAAATCTCCCACTTCATGCCCGCCCACTAATACTGATGGTGCATGTCTTGGTACATATTGTCCCCACCAGGATGCACTGAAAATTTAGACCCATGAGATTCTATCATCACGGCCCGTCTTATATCCCCTTCATCCGGGACAATGAGTCTCCCATGGAAACGTAATCCACCCTTCGAACTTATTGAGTAGGATTCTGCTCCCTCGGTTAACAATTGGCGTATATGGTCCTAACAACCTTTGTCCCTTCCTTGAGCCTCTACAACCCTTGCCACAATAGTCGGCGTAACGGTCAACACCGATATAAAGGCCCTAGCAACCGCATCCTCCTGACTAAGCTCCTTCCATTTGGCTTTCCATACCTCCGCTAACTCCCCCTCGGGCTTTCGACTTAAAGCATCCACCACCACATTCGCCTTGCCAGGGTGATAGTGGATGTCAAATTGATAGTCTTTCACAAACTCTAGCCATCGGCATTGTCGCATATTTACATCTTTCTGTGAAAATAAATATTGCAACGATTTATGGTCAGTGAATAGACTAAATTTCTCCCCTAGGAGATAATGCCTCCAAATATTCAAGGCAAAAACAACCGCGGCAAGTTCCAAATCATGCACCGGATAATTCTTTTCATGGGGCTTTAGCTTGCGAGAAGCATAAGCAATAGCCCGTCGCTCTTGTTGAAGTACACCTCCCAATCCTTGTAGATATGCGTCGGTAAAGACTAAATATTCCAATCCTGGCCTTGGTAACGCAAGGACTGGAGCAGAAGTCAACCTATCCTTGAGCTCGTCAAAAGCTGACTGACAAGAATCATCCCAAATAAACCTCACCCCTTTCCGGGTTAAGTTTATCAAAGGGCTAGCAATTTTAGAGAAACCCTTGATAAACCGGCGGTAATAACCCGCCAAACCCAGAAAACTACGAACCTCGGTAGGTGTCGTGGGCTGACCCCACTCCCTCACCGCAACCACTTTACTTGGGTCCACCAAAATACCCTGGGATGTCACAATGTGACCCAGAAACTGTACCTCCTGCAACTAAAAACCACACTTCTCGAACTTGGCATACAATTGGTGATCCCTTAACCTTTGCAGGACTAACCGCAAATGAGTAGCATGGTCAGATTCTGTCTGAGAATACACTAGAATATCATCAATGAACACGATGACAAACTGGTCCAGGAAGTCTCGGAACACCCTATTCATGAGGTCTATAAACACGGTGGGGGCATTGGTTAGTCCAAAAGGCATAACCAAAAATTCATAAGACCCATATCTGGTTAGGAAAGCGGTATTGGACACATCTTGTTCCGGTATCCGCAACTGGTTATACCCTGTCCTCAAATTTATCTTAGAGAAGTACGCTTCTCCCCTAAGTTGATCAAACAAATCATCAATCCGAGGCAACGGGTATTTGTTCCTGATGGTGACTTTATTCAACTCTCTGTAGTCAACATACAACCGAAGAGAACAATCTCTTTTATTCACAAATAACATCGGAGCGCCCCACGGCGACGTGATTCGCCTAATAAAACCTTGATCTAGCAAGTCCTGAATCTGATCCCTTAACTCCATCATCTCAACAGGAGCCATACGATATGGAGCTCTCGCAATCGGTTGAGTTCCCGACGCTATATCAATTATAAACTCAATTTCCCTATTAGGAGTCAAACCCGGTATTTCCCAAAAAACATCTTGGAAATCTCTAACAATCGAAATCGAATCTAAGTAAACAACTACATCCCGAGAAGTCTCCTCCGCGATACAATACAAGTAAGTGCTAGTACCTCCTTCTGAACAAGGCATAACCACTAAAAACATTTCTTTCCCCGGAACGGCAAAAACTATACTCTTCCCATAGTAATTAACCATCGCATGATACTTCACTAGCCAATCCATACCCAAAATTACATCATACCCGACCATGTCAAGGACGAGCAAATTGGCCTTAAAACACAAATTACCAAGATTTATTCCTATTTGTTTACAAACAAAGAAAATGAGCGAACCATCACCCATAGAAGACTCAACACTAGTGAAGGTACTCTCTGCAGATTTAATCAACTCTGTACTCTGAGCAAAACTCCTGGAAATAAACGAGTGTGTCGCACTCGTATCAAACAATACACGACCCATGTGCCCCTGAATAAGAAACTTACCCTCAATAGCTGGCGGCACTGGCGGAGCCGGAGGAAGCATAACATCCTGAATATGATAAAAATGCCCATATTGTAGCTGTCCCTGTTGTGGAGGGACAATCGGATTAGGTACTTGTGGCGGTAACTGAGTCTGTGGCTGCTGTGGAATCCTAGGAAGCTGTCCCCCAATCAAGTGAGGATATGATCTCTTGAAATGGCCCAACTCTCCGCATTGAAAGTATCGATTCATCGCATTCTCTTAGTTTCGGCCCCAATTGTTTTGAATCTGCCCGAAGCCTATGCCCGGATGGTCTCTATCCCTGTTTCCACCTCTACCTGCGTGTTGCGATTGCAGGGTACCTTGACCCTGCCTAACATTACTGCCACCCACATTAAACCCACCAAAATGTTGCCTTTTTGACAAGTCCCCTTGCTGGGGATCCCTTTCTTTTTACTTATTTCCCGAGGATTGGGACGAGGGAAATTCTCCTCCTCCAATCCCATTGCCTTCGGGTTTCCCAGCTTGCCCCATAACTGAAGCCTTCTTACTGCCTTGAACATACAACCTATGTTCCTGCTAATGGAGTAACGCTGCATTCATCACATCCCCAAAAGTCTGTAAGGCTTGATTGCCCAGCAAATGTTGCCGTATCCTCCAGCGCAAACTTCTAATAAATTTGGATATCCTCCTCTCCTCCGGAGTCACCTCGTCCGGTACAAAACTTGCCAACCGGGTGAAATCCTCTTCATATTTCGCAACTGATCTCTCACCTTGCACCACGTCCTGAAGCTTCCTTCTCATCTCCCTTTGAACTGCGGGAGGAAAGTACTTCCGATCAAACAAAACCCAAAAATCATTGATAGTCATAACATCCCTCTGCTCTGGCGTAGTCATCGACTCCCACCAATGTAATGCAGCTCCAACAAGTTTAAAGGTAGCAAGGATTTGTTTCCTCTCCTCACTACACTCCACCATGCGCAGATGGCGCTACATATCCTTCTTCCACTGATTGGCTACTATAACGTCAGAATCTCCTTGAAATTCTGGGGGATGTCCCTTTAAAAAGGACTCCTTAACTCTCTCCCACGGAGAAGGTCCAGTAGGAGATTGTACATCCTGAGATCGTTGCTGTTGAGCTTGTGGCATTTGCTGAACCACGGCAGTCATAATAGCATTGACCGCTTGGGCAATAATATTTGCTACGTCAGCAGCATTTATTGTTCCTTGCTGCGACGGTGGAGGACCTACCTCCTCTTCTACAACTCTATTATTTCTGGCGGGACGACCTCTCTTAGGCGGCATCTGAGATAAAGATACAATAGAATTAGGATACTATTTAAAACAATCTATTTTGCATAAGATCGTAAGCATAAGCAACCAAATAATCCTAACATTAAGCTCTATATCAAAGAACGCTACGGTAGAATGTGATAAGTCTGCATATATCCTAAAGACTCTAGAACCTAATGCTCCGATACCATCTGTGACAACTCACTCACCAAAATAAGGGGTGGCCATCCCGATACCTTAATGATAATGGGAATCATAGATGGATCATTCTCAGCATCATAATAATACAATAAGTATACGGATAACCACCCTGTATTTCAGAAAAAACGGGTTGCCAAATTTTTTGTTTTATAAGTTAAGGAAATAATTTAAACAACCCAATTTAAAAAGAAAGTGGAATCCGAAAAGAACTTATATTACATCCGCATCGAGTATACAATAAGGGGACCGAATATGTTGTCGGTCAACAGTCACATGTAACAATATTCAACAAGTTTAAATAAGTTACATAATACATTACAATAAGAAAATACAAAAGCTTGGCCACACGCCCGAGTAAATGACCCGATCATAGTTAGAGTACAAAAATATAGCGTCTATAACAAAATATCCCGTAATATCGGCAAAGTATCACGGCTACCCCCAAAACACCGAAATAGGATAGTCAGTACGGGCGTCCTTGCGGCGGAGCACCTGAGCCGATACAAGATTCATGCACAATAAGAAATACGAACGGATCAGGGCCCGGTTTTATATGATCACCAGATGAATAAAGAGTATGACAGTTATGAATAGTTAATCATGATGGATATAAATAGGAATCTATCTATAAAATTTCAAGGCATAAACTAAGACAATTTAAATGATCATGAGTTTAAATTTAATTATGCAAGAGTATAAGAATAATTAACATTAATTAAAAGCCTCTATCATTTGCACTTTTCATTTCATCGTTCCATTCCTCATCAGGAAACATAATCACACTTATATGCTCTTTATGGCATTTATTAATCAAGTCCAACTTGAAATAAGAATAGTTATATTCATATACATATAATGATTCTAAGACCGCCCGTCCGGGTTTCCCCACTGTGCGGGCCCCCAAATGACCATCATCTTCCAGGGCCTATCAACCAAGACCACCTGGGCACATATAACGCAAGACGTCGGGAAGTGGCCATATGCCTGCAGAAGAGTCATAACCACACCCGAAATTACCTCACCATCGCAGAAAAACATACAATAAGCGCTCATATGGCCTAGTACTATATCCACCCTGCATTCATTAGCCAGGGGTCTTCACCTCACGCGCGCAACTTCCCTTATGATGGCATTTAGAGAGGTGTGTTTAAGTAAATTATCATTTACCATATTCATGATTAAGTAAATTATCATTTACCTTTTTAATAAGTACATCGCATTTTATCCGGAGTCGTACGTAATTCATGTCATCATTATAACCTCAATGAATGAATAAATTCTTAATTTACTCTCCCAACATTCTTATGTGGTGTTATTGTAAACCATCAAGACTATCATAGCTCAATTGATATTCTAAAGTCTCCCAAGACGACCTTACAACTCCTAGACTCATAATCGGTAACCTAAGGAAAAGGATGCCCTAACCTCAATTTGTATACCCCTGAAATAACCCCCACATGAACCATTTCTAACGTAGGTTAGTCAACTAACTCATCTAGGACTCTAAGTTTAATTCATACAAGAATGTTCCTAAGTCTTAGGCCTAAAGAAAGAGGATTGAAATTGAGTTAGAAAAATAACTCAAAACTGCAGCATTTTCGAATCGATTCGGACCAGGCCGAATCGATTCGGACCAGCCGAATCGATTCGAAAAGGTAAATCCAACTTTTTACATAATTTCCGAATCGATTCAGACAGGCTGAATCGATTAGGTCCACTTAGACCTGTAAGCTATCCCTATGGAGAATCGATTAGGTCCACTTAGACCGGTAAGTAAGTCGAGATGCACGAGTGAGTCGTGTCGGGACTAAATTTAATTGGATTGAAAAGTAAATTCTTTTTGTCTCATTCTAATGGCCATCTTGACTTCGTCGAAGTGTTCGGAAGGGTTTAAATAGTAAAAAAAAAAGTCTACCTGGGGGTTTAATTTGGATCTTGAGGCAATTTGAAACCAAACACACACCCCGAAGGGGTATTTTGGTAATTATCCAAATGGAGTGAATAGTACCCATGAAATTTGAGTATTATTATATAAGTCTAGAGGTGGTATAATTCAGATTAACTCACTAAAAATTAGAGGAAAAGAATTAGGGAGAGTGAGAGACTTCTCTGGGAAAGGAAAAGGCTTTTCTAGGAGACCAAGGGCCAAGAGTCATCCTACACCACCACCACCGGAAGTTGGCCGAAAAAGGGAGAAACACCAGTAAAGTTATCCTCCCCAATGGTTAAGACCTAAGAATTAGAGGCAAGTGATTAACTATTGCAAATTTAGCATGTATATTGTCCATGTTAGGATAGTTATAAAATTCTGAAAAGTTGCATGAACCAAAGATGAATTATGATGGTTTTAAATGAATGTTTGAAATGAAGATTATGTACGATTGATCTCTTTCTGAATATAGAATCAACTCCAAGAAGTTTGGAAATCATTTGTGGAAGAAAATTCTTGGATTTATAATCGTTCTTGCATGAAAGGATAAACTAAAAGTTTCTGAATTTTAAGGGAGATAACTTGATTTAATTGAAACTTCATGATGATTTCATATTGTTTAGATGTTACATTGATATATCTTTTAGGTTGAATCATGAGGAGTTTGGGATTATTTAGTAGAGTTTTTGATGATGAAAAAGTGTAAAATCCATATGCAAACATATGTAGAAATCTGGGCAAATATCTGATCGATCGATCGATTGCCCAAATTTGTCGATCGATCGACTCCCCTGGAAAATGTGATTTGTTTTCTTTTTAAGGTTTGATCCAATGCTAACTTTCAAGGATTCTTTCTGTTAATTATTTTAAACCTAATGGAAATATAGGGACATACCAATAGGTAATGTTAAGCTATGGGATTAATCCTAAGAGATGGAATAAAGGATTAAAATGGAATTAGGAATTATCGAGGAATAAACCTAATTGAAGATAAATTTTAATTCGTATAAATTCGATAATTGTGATGACATGGACCAGTAGGGTGTAGAAGTTTACCTACTGAATTTTATATGAGGAATAAACTATACCCTTTGAATGACGAGAAAAGATCGAAATATACTTTAAGAAGTAAAGTCATAATCTATAAATACATAGGATATTATAGATAAAACTATACTGCATATGGGAATTTATCATATAGGTTGTGCGAATGCCTTATTGATAATATATATATATATATATATATATATATATATATATATATATATATATATATATATATATATGGGGTGAATACCTATATTATGATTTATCTTGTGTATGACATACTTACGCTACTTGCTATCGGGGTAGAGGTTTTGCGTTATGGATGATCTTATTTCGATGAACCCATTAGGAGAATTTTAGATTCGTATCCTGAGCATAGGATCTTGGACACGTGCAATATGTGAGAATAATAGTTTCTACGGTCGAATGGGAACGTTTGTATGTGCATGACTCATTTGGCTGGGCAGTATGCTCGCCTCCAATATATGTGTGTTATGATATTAATGGTTCGAAAAAGATGCCGAATGAGTCATGCCGAATCAATAGTCCTTTTTATAGTGAGAGATGTAACTAGACATGAAAGCAGAGTATGCATACACCACATCTGGTCTGGGAGGTGAGTTATTAGTATATATGATAATGTGATGAAAATATATATATATATATATATATATACAGTGATTTAATCTATTGTGTGAAATTAGTAGATGTAAGAGAATAATAAAATTTGAATTTAATTAAGTAAGTGAATACATAATCCTAAAGATTGGAAAGCTTGGGTCATATATAAGAGAAATGAACATATTTAATTATAATACGTATTGAGTGGGAAATACGGGGAAGTGATAATGGTTTGGATTATAATTGGGAATCTTAACTAGGAAGATAATAAGGTACGTTAGCCGTGCACTCTAGATGAGAGGTGAAATTCTCAAGTGAGAGCCGAGGAACTAACATGTACATAATAATTGCATAATTGAACTTATTAAGCACTTGCTATTTTTCAAATCTTTTACAATATGGCTATGACCCGTTTCCATGCATATTATTGTATCTATTGTATTTTTACACCAGGTGCCCAGCATCAGGGACTCTCGACATAGAGTATGGATATTATGAAGTGCTATAGCTGCTACAGGAGATGCAAACATTGATTAGACGTTGTCATTTCATTCATTCTTATATCTGTAGTACCTGTCTCATTTAGGTCATGTCGCCCAGGATTCTAGTTATTCCATTTATATTCCAGATATTGTAATTGGGATGTCGGTACTTTTATTATTTGTTTTGTTAGATGGTGATGTTAAGATACTTAAACTGGAGAGTTTATTCCAGTTACATTTATTCTTGTTACTTTTATTTCAGTTGTTATGTAGTATACTTTATTTTTATTCCGTTGTGTGGAATGGAATTGGTGAAATTGAAAATGGAAAAGTTTTGACACTTAGCTTAATTAATTATTAGGTGATTTAATAAAGAAGTTGTTTTTCGATAGTGATCCTAAGAATGAACCAACTGGATATTCTAATTTAATTTAATAAAGGACTGATCATTCGATATTTAATTAGGCGGGGTGTCACACCAAGCTAAAGAACGGAGAGGACAACATCAGAGCCTTAAAGAAGTCAGAACACAACCTAAAGGAGCTGGTATATTTCTGGACTTTGAATAGGTCTGTCTTTATGTGTATCTCGTTAATTGCTTATAACCTAAAACTCATTTTAGTGGATTTTTTGTTTTGAGGTATAGAGGCCTCCATGGATGTTTTCCGAATTGGGTGGGGTTTTACCACGTTAAAAATCTTATCTCGTGTGCTTGTTTTTTAATCTCTCACTACTATTGCTGCAACACAAGACTTAAGTTTGATTTCTAAATCCTAAAAGCTAATTTCAAGAATCTTAAATATCTTGTTCATAATATCCAAACACATCTTGTGTTCATTCTTGTTTTAGAAAAGAGTTTCCTCAAAAATCAAATAGGATCTTACTCAACTGATTTAACTTTGGTTAAACAACTTAATAAGAGTGTTTAAAAGAAAGATTTTTACTAATATCTTATGGGATTATTTTCTATCATTTGATAGCGCATCTCCCTTCAGATGTACTAAGATGAAATCTATCCAGCGTGGAGCTTTTGCTATTGGTAAGACCTCAACAACTCCCTACTCATCCTTTATACTTGGGCAATTAATGTCCTCAGCCTTCATAGTTCACTTGACTTCTCAGTAAAATGTTGAAGCAAAGTTCATTAATGTGTTCTCATGGTCGTTGTTCCCACAAGCACCAACTAGATATGTACGTCTTGGAATCTAATGACCAGCTGATGTTCTCTTACTAGGCACGACAACAAAAGTTCATCCGTGTCACAATATGCCCTTAATATCTGATTAATACAAGTCTTGAATCAGAAAACACCCTAAGGTATTTAGCTCCCAAGAGTTGTGTTTTGTTAGTCCTTCGAGAAATGGCTCATATATTTATTTATTTTTGAAGGCTTTAAAATAAAGTCATACTACATATTCAATTATTTCACCATAGGGGTTATTAATATGATGCCAATCCTCGAGCTTCTCAAATCAAATTCCAATCAACAAATAACATCCTCTCATTCTGCCATTATGGATCTTGCTTGAATTTTTACCCATGTGCCTGATTATCGCCTTGAGTCCGATGATTATAATTTTTGGGATGCGAATTCAACCATAAATGTGCTAACACTTGTCCCTTAATTTCCTCACGGGGTTGATACCGGCTGTCCGAGACTAATTTTTGTTCATTTTTTTTGATTCGTATGTGCACCCCTAGTATCTATCTTCCCATGAAAGATATTAAAACGGTATGCCGTGAACTTAATAAGAAAGTATACCTCTTCCAAGGCATGAGAAAATAAGGACTTCATATAATTGAGCAAAGATCTTAATGCCTATTTCCTCAAGGTTTGATCCCCCACTTGGGTCACCCACACATCGAATTCCTTACGAATGAAATCGGTGTTTCTCAACCCACGGTGTCTCCAAATTGGGCAGTCCTTCCTTGATTGCGAGTCAGTAAGAGCAAAATTTCTATCATTTTCTCATATCTTAGGCTAACATAGTTTTTGGGATATCCCATTACCACTTTGCTCGAGCCGTCACAAAGAACCAAATTTCCATCGTCTCCAAATTCAAGATGATCGCCACATTGTGAAGGTATAAAATAATTGAGGATTTTGAATTTATTTACGTTTATATTGGGAGATGTTTTCATTTAAAAATTGATGCAATTTTCTTATTTAATTTTTTTCAAAGTTCGCTCACCTCGTTCAAACGATATGGGATTCTTATTCGAACGAGATCTCATTTTCCTTCGAAGGGTCATTTGAAGTTTACATCGATCGAACATCGAATGAGGGCGTATTATTTTGCATCATTTGAAGCTCGTTCATACGAGATAAATGTTTCGTTCGAACGGAATTGCTTTCATTCTGACGAGATTCTATTTTCGTTCGAACGAGCCTAGTTTCGTTCGAACAAATGTCGTCGCCTTGAATTTTGAGCCTTTTATATAAGTACCTATTTCAAGAGGATTTAAAAAAGACTTTTGGTAAAACTTCGTATGCATACCCGTTACTAAAGTCCTCAATACTTATGGTCTAAAAACCTTTTTATTCCTAAATCATCACTCCCAAATATATATGTAAAATCCATTTAAAACCCTATATAGTTTCATATCTAAGTTACTCATGTGGAGAGATCTTCTTCACTACTGACCTTGTGGTTCT
Organism: Sambucus nigra; assembly: GCA_949130495.1. Classification (NCBI taxonomy): domain Eukaryota; kingdom Viridiplantae; phylum Streptophyta; class Magnoliopsida; order Dipsacales; family Adoxaceae; genus Sambucus; species Sambucus nigra. The sequence continues at coordinate 695,034,971 of OX422211.1, forward strand.
CGAGGGGATCACTACTGAAGGAAGATAAAGGCTGATCGGTGGATATTGAGGGTGGACCGCCACCTGTGAATGACTCAGGAGAGTGCCATATTCTTTAGAGGTTTTGTAAGTAGTGTCTTGTAAAACTCTAAAGTGCTAATTGAGAAATTGTTTTACCCGCAAGGTTTTTTTTCCTCAAGTTGTCTTGTCTATTTGCATGCTTTAAATTATCTGTTTTATTATCTAGATGCTTGTCTTAGGATAAAAAGATGAATTTGGATATTGTGTGTATTGGACATTTAATTATATAAATAATCCATTTACACCGTAATCGCATTCTCAAATTGATATCAGAGGCTATTGCACAAAATTACTGTGTGATATTTTTCGTAAAATTATTTTTCTCTTGGATATCAATTTAAAAAAAAATTGTTGATCTTTGAAAAATCAAATTTTAATGGAGAATTTGCATAATCGAGTGCCCATCTTTGATGGTGCAAATTGTACATACTGGAAGGCTAGGATGAGGTCTTCTTTAAAGGCCATAGATGAATGTATTTGGGTAGTCTGTGAAAGAGGGTGGAATCCTACCACTATTACAGTTGATAATGTTGTCGGCCCTAAACCTGTCTCATAGTGGACAAAGGATGAATTTAAGTGGAGCAATTTTAATTCATGCGATTTGAATGCCAACTCAGGATCTATCACCCTTGACGAGTTTTGCCACTTTACGATGTGCACCACGTCTGAAGAAGCTTGGGATACCCTCTAGCTCATTCATGATGGTACAATACTGTCAAAGTTTCTAAGCTGTAGAATCTCACTACACAATTTGAAACTATCACAATGCTTGAATCTGAATCTTTCGACGAGTTTTATTCATGATTGTCCGACATAGTTAACTCGAGTTTTAATTTAGGGTGAGAAAGTACTCAAGACACGTGTAGTTAAGAAAATCTCTCCCCTCCTGCTTTATTCCTAAGGTTACCGTTATTAATTAGCTAGGGATCTTAGACACTCTTAGGTTAGAAGAACTTGTAGGAGATCTTCAAATATATGAGATATATATGTTCCCCAAAATAGTTAAGCCTAAGGATAAGGGGGTTTCACTTAAAGCCGAATCCAAAAAGAGAGAGGAAGTGTCTAAAAAGAGAGAGGAAGTGTCATCCGATTCGGAGTTTGATTATGATTTAGATGATTTGTCCCTTTTTGCTAAAAATTTTAAATAAAAATTTTAAAAACATTTCCAAACTTAAAAAGAAAAATACTTCCAAAGACAAGGAAAGTTATGAGAAAGATAAAAAAATTAAATTGGGCAAGGAAAATTTTGTAAAAGAGAAGAAAGATTTCCCAAAGACGAGGAGTGATATTATGAGTGTGAGGGAAAGGGTCACGAAGATCACGAGTGTTCAACTAGGTTGAAAAGTCAAGGGAAAGGAAAAGTTGCCTTAAACATCACGTTTAGTGATAGTGAGGTCGAGTCGGTGTCGTATGGATGTAACTTCACCGCATTCATGGATAGTCATGCTAGTACATCTAGTGCACCTTACGACGATGAGGATGCTACTAAACATGAACACCTCTACAGTGAGTCTAGTCATTTTGAGGAGAGTGAGAGAGATAATTATTTAAGTGAGAGTGAGAGTGACCTTCAGCGCCTAGGCCAATCTTTATGCTGAGTCCTTTAAAACAAAGAAACAAAACAAAGGGTTAACTATGATAGTTTTAGCGCTAGAGAAAGAGTTGCAAGAGGCGAGAGGGAGTGAGTCCTCGGTGAGAGAAGCTTTAGGAGAGAGAGTTTATTTAGTTGAGAGAGAGAATGGGAACTTGATCAACAAGGTGGATATTCTCAGGGATGGAGCTAGGCTTTGGCTGTGTGTGTGTGTGTGGGGGGGGGGGGGGGGAATTGCTCCAGCCAGGAATATTATTTTTTATTTGTAAGTTTTGGGTAATTTTGAAAAACTCAAAAACTTTAAGGGTTAAATATAGAAAGTTAAAATAACTCAATCCCAACTTAAACCTAAACTCAACCGCTGAAAACCCATTTCTCGCCCCATTTCTCCAACTTTGGCTTGCTCCCCATTTCTCCTGTAACTCCCACACCACACGATTTTCTCTCCCCATTTTGACTTGCTCCTCCTCTCACTATTCATTTTGAAGGTAAGTTAACTTTAACAAATGATTGTTGTTTTAATTTGGCTTGCTGTTTTAGCTTCCTAAATCCACCACTTACCCCATTTTGGCTTACAGTTTTAATTTTTTTCTTTTAGGGTTTGATTTTATTTTTGTTAGGTGTTTATTTATTTGTCGATTATTAAGTGTTGGGTTCATTTTATTTTTTTCTTTTAGGGTTGATTGCTAATTTGATTTTTCCTTATTTTGGATTGGTGGATTTGATTCTCTTTAGATTTTTTTAGTCTCATAATATTTTTTTAGTCTCATAATATTGCGGTTCTTTATATTATTGAGGAGGTGTTAAAATTAATCATTGTTTAGATTTTGCAATAGTTTAATTTTTATAATATGCCTAATTTGAAATCTCATAATATCAAATACGAAAAAATATTTTAAAAGAACTCATGAAAAAGATTCCAATGATGAGATATGAGAGATCATTACGTGTGAACTATACAAATTATCAATGAAATTTTAGTAAAAATGGAAAAATAACCCTAATTTTTTTCGGGGACTACCAACCCCAAAACCTCGTCAATGTTTTATGCCCCACCTAGGCTCAATTCCTGGCTCCGCCACTGGCTAGTCTTATGAGAGATCTTCAAGCATCCATGGATACTCATGAGAAACTTGAAGCCCTTATATCCCAACTCGAGAAAGATATCGAACGTGCTCTGGAGGGTATGGTAACTATAGAGGATACATCAAAGAAGGTAGGTAAGATGCTCCTCGGTCCTACTTTAGGAAATATAGAGAGGCAAGGAATTGGTTATGACGGTGCATCCACTTCCCATACCGCACTCGAGCCGGTTCCTAAGTTTGTGATTGCCATAGACCAAATCAACCTAGGCACCCCAATCCACCTAGAAGAGTTCAACCTAGAATAGAAAACTTAGGTAGACCTAAAACTGTCTATGATTGCACCTTTTACAAAAGAAGAGGTCACCTTAGAGAGTTTTTCTATAAATTAGGTAGAACTAGTCGTACATATACTCCCATACACCACTTTAGCGACATTGCTAGGCACATGACAGGTGACATCTCATTTTATACTCACCTTGAGGATCGCAAGGAAGGTAAAGTCACATTTGCAGATGGAAGTAGATCTAGCATTTTAGGACGTGACAGTGTTGAGATATCCAGATTTCCTAGGCTAAATGATGTGTTAGACATGAAAGGGTTGAAAGAGAACTTGATTAGCATAATTAAACTATGTGACACAAACTTTGCGGTAAATTTTGATCGGTCCGAATGGAATATTTATGATCAATCTCGTAAACTTTCATTACAAGGTATGAGGACGGAAGATAATTGTTATGGGATTGTGCTCAAGTCCTCTTTTGTGTGCTACTGTGCCATGGTCTCCATTATGGACCTTTGGCATCAATGACCAGGTCATGTGAACTTTAGAGATCTTAAGAGATTAGTGAAAAATGATATAGTTCGTAGCTTACCATCACTTGGGAATCCAACTTTCTTGGTTTGTGAACCTTGCCAATAAGGTAAACAAATTCGAAGTCCCCATTGAAAGTTGAATACCATTACCACCAACCATGTTTTGGAGTTGATTCACATGGATCTTATGGGTCCTACTCACTCAGAGAGATTAAGTGGTAAGCGATATGTTATCGTGATGGTTGATGACTTTTCTAGATACTCGATTGTAGGATACCTTCGAGAAAAGTCAGATACAATTGAGTTCCTTACAACCAAGTGTCGTGTCCTACAAAACCAACACAGAGTCACTATTAATCAAATACGTATTGACAATGGCACTAAATTTAAAGAAGCAAAAGTGTATAGCTATTGTGATGAAGTGGGAGTTAAACTTGAGTTTTCGGTCGTTCGTACTCCTAAAAAAAATAAGACTGTTGATAGGAAGAACAAGATGATACAAGAAATGACTAGATCCATGCTTCTTAGGAGAAACATGCCTAAACGTTTTTGGGCTGAGATGGTGAGCACCGCATGCAATAAGGTGAATAGGGTATATCTTTGTTCACACACACTTCACACGCTTTATAAGTTATGGACAGGGAAGAAGTCCAACCTATCATATTTCCATGTCTTTGGGAGTACATGCTACATCTTACGAGATAATGAGCTTTTAAGAAAGTTCAACTCCCAGAGCGACGAGGGGGTATTTTTAGGATATTTTTGGGTTTATAATTTGGCTAGCTCTAAGGTTATGGAGACAATACACATCACGATTAAAGATGATGAGCTACTGGAATTTGTTGCTCCTAACCCACAGTGTGAGGATGATGGACCCAATGGTGATGATTCCATCCTTACTCATGATACCACGGTGGACTTCGTTCCTATTTAGGGGATACACAATCTTGGGTTCGAAAGAGTCATGACCCTTTTGCTATACTTGGTGATCCTACACTAGGTGTTAAGACTCGCGCTCAACTCAAAAATGTTGTTACCTATTCATGCTACACATCCCTAATCAAGACCAAGAACATTAAAAAAGCACTCAAGGACGAGCTTTGGATATCGGCCATGCAAGAAGAGTTTCTTCAATTTAGAAAGAACGATGTCTGGGAGTTAGTCCCTCGGCCTAGAGATACTAACGTGATAGGTACCAAGTGGATTTTTAAGAATAAGGTGGATAAAAATGGTACCATAGTTTGCAATAAGGCTAGGTTGGTCGCTTAAGACTATTCATAGATCTATGGTGTAGACTTTGAGGAGACATTAGCTCATCTTTCTAGGTTTGAGTCCGTCCGCTTACTACTCGCCATAGCATGTCATCTATGCTTCAAGTTATATTGGATGGATGTCAATTGTGCCTTTCTGAATGGGACTCTACAAGAGGAGGTTTATGTGGAACAACCAAAAGGGTTTAAAGATCATAAGCACCTAGGACACGTCTACTATATTAGGAAAGCCTTGTATGGTTTGAAGCAAGCACCCCGTGCTTAGTTTGAGAGGATTAATTCCTATCTCTTAGCTCGCGAATTCAAGAGATGGAAAGAAGATAAGATGATATTTTTAAGGCGAGAGAGTGGTGCCATTTTGGTTGCCCAGGTCTATGTAGACGACATAGTCTTTGGATCCACGTGATCCCAGTATGATCACACTTTCGAGGAGGAGATGAAGAGTGAGTTCGATATGAGCATGGTAGGTGAGCTTAAATTCTTCATAAGTCTCCACGTTCGTTAACTTGAGGATGTGATATTCATATCTCAATCCAGATATGGAAAAGACCTTGTGAAGAAATTCGTTCTAGACTTCGTTAAGCACGCTTGCACTCTTATGAGTTCATCAACAAAACTTAACAAAGGCACTTTAGGCAACGACGTAGAGAAGATTTTATATTGCAGTGTCATAGGTAGTCTTCTTTACCTTACCGTTAGTCGACCTAATATTGTCTCTAGTGTTGGAATCTGTGCGCGATACCAGGTATCCTCGAAAGAGTCACACTTGTATGATCTTAAACTTATTATCAAATATATGAGTGAGACTCTATTATACGATATTTGGTATTACTTTGATACTGATGACCGTCTGTCCGCCTATTTGAATACCGATTGAGTGGGGGATGTCGATGGTTGTAAGAGCACTTCAGGTGGGTGTTTTCATTTTGGGAGTGCTCTTGTCTCGTGGATGATCCAGAAGAAAAAAAATCATATCTTTGTCCACGACGGAGGCTGAGTATATAGATTCCGAGAGTTTTTGCACGTAACTCTTATGGATGAAGCAAATGTTGAAGGATTACGACATTTCACAGGGCATAGTGACTATTTCCTATAATAATACGCGTTCCATACACATTTTACGTAATCCAGTCCAGCGTTCACGCACAAAGCACATTAGGACACACGAGCACTTTATTCAAGACCTAGTTTAGGAGAAGGTCGTATTGTTGAGCTTTGTGAGCACCGATCATCAGTTAGTCGACATTTTCACGAAACCTTTAGATGCACTTCGATTCGAGGATCTTAGGAAATCTTTAGATATTTGCATCGTTGATTGAGATTGGATATGTTATCTAGTATGAGATATTTTTCATGCTTATTTTCTTTTATTTCTATTGCTTGATTGTACTACCATTGCATTATCATTGTATTTAGATTTTTTATTTTGATATAATTTTTTGAAAAATACAAAAAGATTTTTATTTTTCTTAAATTTTTTTGAAAAATACAAAAATATTTTCGTTTTTTTTAAGAAAAAAAATGAGAAAGACAAAAAGATTTTATTTTTGATAGAATTTTTGAAAAATCCAAAAAGTGTTTTGTATTTTTTACACCATATGAGGATGAACATTAAAGATGTCCGAGTCACCCATTGTTTCCGTATCCACATGACTATTTTGTAGTATTTTGAGACATGACATCATTTCATTTATATGCTTTATAATGTGAGGAGTCATTTAGATGTGATATGATGATAACTTGCTACATGTTCGACTCCTTGTCACCTTGAATGCACAAGAGGACGAACTTATTTGAGTATTGCATTTACCTTTCACGTGTTGATTGTACTATTTTCACCTCCATCATGCTTTTAAAACGAGCCAAATGTGAAAAATGAGATGATAAAAGTAGCGCAAGTAAGAACAATTGCTCGGATTAAAAAAATATAAAAATTATTTTTCAGTGAGATTGATATATATTATGCAATGGAATCGGGCTGCAAAAGACAGGTTGACTTTGCGTGAAAACCCACCATTTGTAAAGAAAAGAGCCAAAAAGATTAAAGGAAAATAAAAGCAACAGTGTTAGGATAATTTATAAGAACATTGATGCTTTGCTACATATGAGCCTTAATTTCTTCAAAATAGTTGAGAGTAAAAATTCAATATGTGAGATTTTGAGGGAGTTAAGTCCAAGATCATTAGGTTTGCACGTCCTATAAAAATCTCGTGAAACATTATATAGTTTTGGGCATTATTAGTGTGAAAATCACTTACGGTCTTGATTAGTAGATTAGGTTAAGTCAATTTCACTTGAGTTCACCATTTTTACACCTAAGGTAGACTTTGAGATCTTTCGTTATGGGTGTCTCTTTCCATCGTTCACATGTGTTATGTTTATCTACATTGATTAACCTATATATTATGTTTACACCCCTCCATTTTGTTTCCATGATTCAGGTATTTTTGTGCTTCTCCATGGTGTGTTGTATTTGTAAAATTTTATATGTGAAAAGATTGAAAAATTTCTAAAATAGTTTGTGGAGCCTTTGAGATAATCATTACATGTTTATCATTCATATATGTTTTTGTGATTATATCTTATTCTTATTTGTGATGCTATACATTTCATGATTAGTTTCCACTCCTTGTCTATTTCTGATAAATAAAAGGGAGAGAACAAATTACGGGGGATAATTTATTTTTATGAAATTTATTGTATATGTCAAGCTCGATGCTGTAATACCCCGTATTTTTGTGATATTTATTTATGGGATTATTTATGGGATTAATTAAATTAAATGTGTATTAACTGGAAATTAATCCGGATTAAAATACTAGCGAGATGCGAGTTGGTATTTGATTATAATGTGCATATATGATTATATATGAATATTGAATTATGAAATTTGTCGTGAGATTGAAATACGGCAATTTGGAAATTTTGTTGAGACGCGTGTGACAGTCGCGTCCGGAATATAATTATGATAATTAAAAAGTGAATTTTATTTCTATTAACCGTATGGTCATTTTAAGTGCGCCAACGCGTCCGGAAGGGTCGAAATAGTCAGAAAACACTAGTCGGGGGTTTGGTTTGGGTCCCGGGGTATTTTTAGGCCATACCGGCAACGTATAAGGGCAGTTTGGTAATTTTAGAATTATGGGATTTTTGATTAACGAATTTTAGGAATTTTAAATGGAAAATTAAAGCACCCACTAACCCATTACCAGCCATTATCTGATTAGAGGGCTACGGGGGTTATTAGAAGAAAACCCAAAAGTTCCTTAGGCAAAAACCCTAGCCACCATTGTTACTTGGAGAAGAAAAGCTTGTTGAGAGAGAGAGAGAAGGAATTACGCAGAGAGAGAGAGAGAGAACACTTCAGAAATTCATCATCAAATTCAGAGATTCAAATAAGGCAAGTGATTTAATTTCGTTTTTATAGAGAATGTTTCTTCCATGTGTAGGAATTGATAAAAATCTGATTGTTCTTGGGAGTTAATGAAAAACCCATTAAATTGGAAATAGAATCTTACATATTAATGAGGAATTGCATGTAGAATTATATGTAGGCGATTATTCTGATGTTAATAATATTTTGGATGAAACAAAAACGGATTTTAGTAGGTTCAATGATGATTTATAAATGTTAGGGTTCATGTTCATATAATTTGGGGATAAATGAAGAGATTTGAAGATTTGATGATGTTTAAGATGAGTTAGCCCTATATAAACGTTTGATTATGACCTATGAGTGTTTAGTACGAATTATGAACCTTAAAATGATGTTGGAATGATTTTTATGTGGGATTAGGAGTGAAGAAAATTGGGAAAAACGAGTTAGGAATTTCTGGGCTCGAATCTGCCCACTCGTTAGAAGACCTGCCCAGGTCGTTCGAACGAGCTCGTTCGAACGAGCTTCTAACGAGTTGACAGTTTGGGTTCTAACGAGAGGGATGTTCGTTCGAAGACTTTCGTTCGAACGAGATCTCGTTAGAAGGCCCAGTTCGTTCGAACGAACTCTCGTTCGAACGAGACTTCGAACGAGTTGACAGTTTAGGCTTTTTAGCCTGTTTTGACCCCGAGTGTCCCGTAACCTTGTGTATAGGTAGAGATAGCCTTCCCTTGATGAGTAATTGATATATTTGGGATGTTTGGGATATAATGAGGAGTCAAACCTAGAAGTGTAGTTTGAACCTAAAGGAAAATATGAGTAGGACGTGAGTGTCTATTACGATGCGAGAACTATTGACGGCCTAATTTATTATATTAACCGGGAACATATAAATTGTGTAGTATTATATGTCGGTACGAGAATGAGAAGTGTACCACCGATATATTTTGGTGATTACTAAGATGCGGGAATACTTAGTATATGTATTGATTTTATGTGTATGACATACCTACCATACTTGCTATCACGGGAGGTTCGCGTTCGCTTAGGGCCCTCTAATCCTTGTGTTGCCCGGATTTAGACTGGTTACCTCGATGAACATAGGTCAGAGAAGGACTTATTGGGATGTTAATAAGTCTGCTGATCGTGGGGGCGCAGGTATGTGCGTGACCCATGTGATGTGACTGTGTTCGCCTCCATTATTTGTGATGTTGTTATCTGAAAACTATTCCTGAGAGATTCGGAATATGTGATCCTTATGTACGTGATGTACCGGGATGGATAGCAGAGTATGTGTGCACCGCAGCTAGTTCTCGGGGTGCTTGTATTATATTGTATAATTATGACGGGAATAATATACACTTAATTAATGGGAACTTTCATCTTGATATTGTGAAAATAATTATGGTAATGTTTTGAGAAAACATAACGGGTTAACCGATAGTGAATTGTACTACAAATTGAGAATCTGAGTTTAAATAAAGCCCTCTATTTATTTGATAACGCTAGAATGTATTATGGGAATCGAGTAGTAAGGGGTAGAACTTATTACGGTTTGGTTAGATATTGATGTCTTATAGATGGGTAAGGTACGTTAGGAGTGCACATGTAGTCGAGAGGTGAGAATGTCATGTGAGTGCACGTCCTAACATGTATTTTGCATTTAATGTTTTAATGTTATTAAAACACTTGCTGTTTTTAAAATGATTTCCACTTTCGGGCTCTGACCCATTTGCTTTCAAATTTATTTTTGTAAAAACCATTTTAGGTGCCCAGCCACAAGGACACCATGCTTAGGATTCTCATTCAGGTGACGAGCTGTAGCTGTTTGTGGAAGTTACAGGACTTTGCTTGTAGATGTTTCATCTATCTTGACTCGATATTCATCAGTTATCAGTTGTAGGGCATGTCGCCCATTTCTTTTAGAGACATTTCATTTATTTCAGTTATTCAGACCTTTGGCATGTAATTATTCAGGATTCAGACTTGTCGTATTATTTTTCAGTTGTGGGATTATTGTGAGGAGTTTTCCTCCGGATTTATATTTACTTTGTTGGTTATTCATTACTTCATTATGGCGAATCTTGTTATTCCATTATTCTTCTATTGCATGTTAATCAGATTTAAATTAAAATTTGGCAACTTACTTTTTAAATACTAGGTGGTTAGTAATTATTAAAATGTTTTCGACAGTGATGCTATTAACTGAACCAACTTGGCATTTTGAATTAATTTAATAAAGGAGTAGCTACCCGGTATTTAATTAGTCGGGGTGTCACAGGTGGTATCAGAGCATCAGGTTCTAGTGTCTTTTAGGATCTGTACGGCTTATGATGTTTCCGCTGAGCTTTCTTTGATGTAGAGCCCTATATTTTAGGACTGTTGTATTCTTTTGTATATGCTACGTTCTTCAGCTATTTTAAGTTTATAACTGCGAACTTATAAACTTCATTCTTATTTCAGATGCCTCCACGACGTGCACAACGGGTTCCCAGGGATGCAACGCCAGAACCACAGCCCGCACCAGTTCAGGGCACGATGAATGCCGCTAAGGTTGCAGCCATTGTGGCCCAGGCGGTAAATGCCGCACTAGCAGTAGTTCAGCAGGCACCACCTCAGGCGCCGATAGCCGCGCCAGTTCAGGTTCATGCATTCCCGTCTGCTTGGGAACGTGTACGTGATGCTTTTCAGAAAGCACACCCTCCGGAGTTCGCAGGTAGCTCCGATGTGGTAGTTTCGAGTCAGTGGAGGAAGGACATCCAGCGACACCTGAGGATGTATGTGCACAGATGTCCAGAAATAGATAATAACTACCTTTAAGCTAGTAGGGTCTGCACTGCAGTGGTGGGAGTCTATTACCACAGTGGAGGAGAGAGATACTCTCACTATTCAGGAGTTTTGGGTGCGGTTTGACCGCAAGTACTTTCCGTCAGCTGTTCACATGGAGATGAGGAGGAAGTTGATGAGCCTCAAACAGGAGGGTAAGACTGTGGCCGAGTATGAGGCCGAATTCACTGATCTTCTGAACATTGTTCCGGATGAGATACCGACGGAGGAGAGGAAGATACAGAAGTTTACGGACGGGTTGACATGGAGGATTCGTCAGCACTTGTTAGGGAACCTCTCGTTAGCCACTTATTCTGATGTGGTTAACGCTGCATTGCTCCATTGCCAGGATCACCGCTTTCACCTGACTGAGGGCAAGCGATCGGGAGAGTCTAGCCATCAGGGCAGGACTGGAGGAAATGGTGCTAGTGGGGCACAATCTATTCAGGGGCAGAGGCAGGGTGATCAGGGTACCCAGCAGGGGGATAACAAGAGGTTCAGGTCAAGAAATTTCAGGCACGGACAGGGAGGTTTCCGGCAGGGCCATCAGGGTCTGAACGGCCATCAGAACCAGCAGGGTCAGAATGGTCAGCAGCAGTTTCAGCAGGGCCAGTGGAGGAACGGTAACGGCCACCAGGGCCGGGGGCAGCAGGGACAGAGAGGGGGAAACTTCCCGGGGAAGTGTTTCGTTTGTGGCAAGACTAGACATAAACGCCAGGACTGTCCTGAGAGGGGCAGGGCCCCGCAGCATTAGCAGGGTGCTCGACATGAGCCACAGAGGCCACTTTTTCCACCTGCTCTTCCAGCTCCAGCCCAGGTGCCATCTCTTCCAGCCATTCCAGCAGTTCCTGTGCAGCAGGGACAGTTACAGTATGGACGTGTCTATAACGTTCACCAGGCAGCAGCTCCGCAGGCACCACCCGCTATTGAGGGTACGTTTCCTATCCATGGTACTATGGGTCGAGTTTTGTTTGATACGGGGGCAACACATTGCTTTATAGATACACATTTTGCGAAAGCCTTAGGGCTGTTAGCCACAGCAGAGAGCACAGTGACGTGTGTAGACTCGCCATTGGGGAGTGGGTCACTTATTTTCTTTATATGCCGGGGAGTAGGGGTAGAGATTTGTAGTCTGGTATTACCTGCAGATATGTTGGTATTAGATATGCATGTTCACGATGTGATTATCGGTATGGATTGGCTCGCTGATTATAGAGCCATAATTGATTTCTTTGGTGGGAACATTATTTTTGCCATTCCGGGGCAAGAGATGTTTGTAGTGGCGATGCCTCGCCCAGAGGGAGGTTCGACCGCTCATTTGTATTATTTAGAGGAGGAGACCTCTAAGGAGGTGGTGATACCACTTGATTCGATTCCGGTTGTTAGAGAGTTTACCGATGTATTTCAGGATATACCTGGATTACCCCCCAGTCGAGAGATAGACTTTGTCATAGACTTATTGCCAGATACGAGACCCATAGCACGCGCACCGTACCGTATGGCTCCAGCTGAGATGAGGGAGTTACGGGATCAGATTGAGCAGTTGTTGGGTCAGGGATTTATACGGAGGAGTACTTCGCCGTGGGGTGCCCCTGTGTTGTTTGTGAAGAAGAGAGATGGTTCACTGAGATTGTGTGTGGACTACCGAGAGTTGAATAAGGTCACGATACGGAATAAATATCCGTTGCCTCGAATCGATGACCTATTCGACCAGTTGAGAGGAGATTCTTTCTTCTCGAAGATTGATTTGAGATCGGGATATCATCAGTTGCGTATCAGGGAGGAGGATGTCTCGAAGACTGCGTTCTTATCGAGATATGGTTCTTACGAGTTTCCGGTTATGCCTTTTGGTTTTACTAATGCTCCAGCCGTGTTTATGGACTTGATGAATAGGGTGTTCAGAGATTTCTTAGATCAGTTTGTCATTGTCTTCATCGATGATATTCTGGTCTACTCCCAGACAGAGGAGGAGCACGCCGAGCATTTGAGGCAAGTTTTGCAGACGCTACGTCAGAACGAGCTGTATGCAAAATATGAGAAGTGCGGGTTTTGGCTGAAGGAGGTCCAGTTTTTGGGACATATTATTTCCGACCGGGGGATATCTGTTGATCCGGGCAAAGTATCCGCGGTGAGGCAGTGGGGACAGCCCACGACACCGACGGAGATCCGTAGTTTCTTGGGTCTAGCAGGATACTACAGGAGGTTTATTCGGGGATTCTCAAAGATAGCAGGTCCTTTGACACATCTGACTCGTAAGGGTGTGCCATTCATTTGGAGTGATGCCTGTCAGTTGGCATTCGATGAGTTAAAGGATAAGTTGACCTCAGCACCTGTGTTAGCATTGCCGAGACCGGGAGTTGAGTATTTAGTTTACACCGATGCGTCCTTGCAAGGACTTAGAGGTGTATTGCAGCAGGAGAGTCAGGCCATAGATTATGCATCCCGTAAGCTAAAGCCTCACGAGAAGAATTACCTCACTCATGACTTGGAGTTGGCGGCAGTTGTATTTGCCCTTCGGATATGGAGACATTACCTTTTGGGGGAGAAGTTCCGATTGTTCACAGACCACAAGTCCCTACAGTACCTATTCATGCAAAAAGAGTTGAATATGCGGCAGCGAAGGTGGCTTGAATTTGTGAAGGACTATCAGTTTGATATCCAATACCACCCGGGGAAGGCTAACGTGGTAGCAGACGCGTTGAGCCGTAGGCCAGCAGATGAAGTGGCAGGGGTGTGGAAGGCCAAGTGGAAGGAATTGGGACACCAGGATGCAGTGGCCCGATCGTACATGTCTGTGATGACCGTTACACCACAGATTGTCACGAAGGTAGTAAAGGCACAAACAGATGACTCGTTCTGTCAGGAGCTGATAGTTCGATTACTCGCAGTGGGAGCTGAATCCTATACCGTTAACTCAGACGGGGGACTACGCTTCAATGGGAGATTAGTAGTTCCGGAAGGGGAGGAATTGCGGCACGAGGTGATGGCAGAGTCGCATGGCTCACGGTTCGCGGTACATCCCGGAGGGGACAAAATGTACCAAGACATGAGACGACAGTATTGGTGGAGCGGGATGAAGAGAGATATTGCCGAGTTTGTTTCTAAATGCACCACTTGTTAGTTAATAAAAGTGGATCATCAGAGACCGGCAGGACTGCTACAGCCATTGGAGGTCCCGATGTGGATGTGGGAGAGCATATCCATGGACTTTATCACGGGGTTGCCTACGTCACAGAGAGGTCACGACTCCATTTGGGTAATTGTGGACAGGTTGACCAAAGTCGCTCATTTTCTACCCGTAAGGACAGACTACACTGCGGGACAGTATGCCCAGCTCTTTATTTCAGAAATAGTGAGACTTCACGGTGTGCCCTTAAATATCGTGTCTGACCGAGACAAGATATTTGTTTCACGATTTTGGGAGAGTTTTCAGGAGGCCATGGGCACGGAATTGCGGTTGAGTACGGCGTATCACCCGCAGACCGATGGACAAACGGAGCGTACAAACCAAATGTTGGAGGACATGCTACGTATGAGTATCATTGATTTTGGGGGTGGATGGGAGCAGTATCTTCCACTGGTAGAGTTTGCTTACAACAACTCCTACCAGTTCACCATTGGCATGCTCCATTTGAGGCGTTGTACGGTAGACCTTGTCGTTCCCCAGCATGTTGGTTGGAGGTGGGGGACAACAAACTACTTGGGTCGGAAGTGATTCAGGATACTTTGGCGAGGATAGAATTGATACGGAGTCGCATTCGAGTAGCTCAGGATCAGCAGAAGAGCTATGCTGATGCGAAGAGGTTCTTCAGGGAGTTCCAAGTGGGGGACCAGGTTTTGCTCAGAGTATCTCCTATGAAGGGGATTATGCGTTTCGGGAAGAAAGGGAAATTGGCACCGAGATATGTGGGACCATTTCCTATTATTGAGCGGATTGGACTGGTTGCGTATAGGCTTGGATTACCGGAACATCTACATCGGATTCACGATGTGTTTCATATTTCCTCGCTAAGGAAATATCTTAGAGACGATTTGGCACATTCTCACATTGCTTTGGAGGACATCGATCTCCATCCTGATAGCTCCTACGAGGAGGGGCCGATTGCTATTTTGGACCGAAGTGAGCGGAAACTGCGGTCAAAGATAGTCCCGTTAGTGCATGTTCAGTGGCGACATCATAATGTCGAGGAGTCCACATGGGAGAGCGAGGATGAAATGCACGAACGTTATCAAGAGTTGTTCTTACCAGGTACTTTCTAGTTCTGAATTTCGGGACAAAATTCAGTTATTAGGGGGGAAGTATGTAATACCCCGTATTTTTGTGATATTTATTTAAGGGATTATTTATGGGATTAATTAAATTAAATGTGTATTAATTGGAAATTAATCCGGATTAAAATACTAGCGAGATGCGAGTTGGTATTTGATTATAATGTGCATATATGATTATATATGAATATTGAATTATGAAATTTGTCGTGAGATTGAAATACGACAATTTGGAAATTTGTTGAGACGCGTGTGACAGTCGCGTCCGGAATATAATTATGATAATTAAAAAGTGAATTTTATTTCTATTAACTGTATGGTCATTTTGAGTGCGCCAACGCGTCCGGAAGGGTCAAAATAGTCAGAAAACACTAGCCGGGGGTTTGGTTTGGGTCCCGGGGTATTTTTAGGCCATACCGGCAACGTATAAGGGCAGTTTGGTAATTTTAGAATTATGGGATTTTTGATTAACGAATTTTAGGAATTTTAAATGGAAAATTAAAGCACCCACTAACCCATTACCAGCCATTATCTGATTAGAGGGCTACGGGGGTTATTAGAAGAAAACCCAAAAGTTCCTTAGGCAAAAACCCTAGCCACCATTGTTACTTGGAGAAGAAAAGCTTGTTGAGAGAGAGAGAAGGAGTTCTGCAGAGAGAGAGAGAGAGAGAACACTTCAGAAATTCGTCATCAAATTCAGAGATTTAAATAAGGCAAGTGATTTAATTTCGTTTTTATAGAGAATGTTTCTTCCATGTGTAGGAATTGATAAAAATCTGATTGTTCTTGGGAGTTAATGAAAAACCCATTAAATTGGAAATATAATCTTACATATTAATGAGGAATTGCATGTAGAATTATATGTAGGCGATTATTCTGATGTTAATAATATTTTGGATGAAACAAAAACGGATTTTAGTAGGTTCAATGATGATTTATAAATGTTAGGGTTCATGTTCATATAATTTGGGGATAAATGAAGAGATTTGAAGATTTGATGATGTTTAAGATGAGTTAGCCCTATATAAACGTTTGATTATGACCTATGAGTGTTTAGTACGAATTATGAACCTTAAAATGATGTTGGAACGATTTTTATGTGGGATTAGGAGTGAAGAAAATTGGGAAAAACGAGTTAGGAATTTATGGGCTCGAATCTGCCCACTCGTTAGAAGACCTGCCCAGGTCGTTCGAACGAGCTCGTTCGAACGAGCTTCTAACGAGTTGACAGTTTGGGTTCTAACGAGAGGGATGTTCGTTCGAAGACTTTCGTTCGAACGAGATCTCGTTAGAAGGCCCAGTTCGTTCGAACGAACTCTCGTTCGAACGAGACTTCGAACGAGTTGACAGTTTAGGCTTTTTAGCCTGTTTTGACCCCGAGTGTCCCGTAACCTTGTGTATAGGTAGAGATAGCCTTCCCTTGATGAGTAATTGATATATTTGGGATGTTTGGGATATAATGAGGAGTCAAACCTAGAAGTGTAGTTTGAACCTAAAGGAAAATATGAGTAGGACGTGAGTGTCTATTACGATGCGAGAACTATTGACGGCCTAATTTATTATATTAACCGGGAACATATAAATTGTGTAGTATTATATGTCGGTACGAGAATGAGAAGTGTACCACCGATATATTTTGGTGATTACTAAGATGCGGGAATACTTAGTATATGTATTGATTTTATGTGTATGACATACCTACCATACTTGCTATCACGGGAGGTTCACGTTCGCTTAGGGCCCTCTAATCCTTGTGTTGCCCGGATTTAGACTGGTTACCTCGATGAACATAGGTCAGAGAAGGACTTATTGGGATGTTAATAAGTCTGCTGATCGTGGGGGCGCAGGTATGTGCGTGACCCATGTGATGTGACTGTGTTCGCCTCCATTATTTGTGATGTTGTTATCTGAAAACTATTCCTGAGAGATTCGGAATATGTGATCCTTATGTACGTGATGTACCGGGATGGATAGCAGAGTATGTGTGCACCGCAGCTAGTTCTCGGGGTGCTTGTATTATATTGTATATTTATGACGGGAATAATATACACTTAATTAATGGGAACTTTCATCTTGATATTGTGAAAATAATTATGGTAATGTTTTGAGAAAACATAACGGGTTAACCGATAGTGAATTGTACTACAAATTGAGAATCTGAGTTTAAATAAAGCCCTCTATTTATTTGATAACGCTAGAAATGTATTATGGGAATCGAGTAGTAAGGGGTAGAACTTATTACGGTTTGGTTAGATATTGATGTCTTATAGATGGGTACGGTACGTTAGGAGTGCACATGTAGTCGAGAGGTGAGAATGTCATGTGAGTGCACGTCCTAACATGTATTTTGCATTTAATGTTTTAATGTTATTAAAACACTTGCTGTTTTTAAAATGATTTCCACTTTCGGGCTCTGACCCATTTGCTTTCAAATCTATTTTTGTAAAAACCATTTTAGGTGCCCAGCCACAAGGACACCATGCTTAGGATTCTCATTCAGGTGACGAGCTGTAGCTGTTTGTGGAAGTTACAGGACTTTGCTTGTAGATGTTTCATCTATCTTGACTCGATATTCATCAGTTATCAGTTGTAGGGCATGTCGCCCATTTCTTTTAGAGACATTTCATTTATTTCAGTTATTCAGACCTTTGGCATGTAATTATTCAGGATTCAGACTTGTCGTATTATTTTTCAGTTGTGGGATTATTGTGAGGAGTTTTCCTCCGGATTTATATTTACTTTGTTGGTTATTCATTACTTCATTATGGCGAATCTTGTTATTCCATTATTCTTCTATTGCATGTTAATCAGATTTAAATTAAAATTTGGCAACTTACTTTTTAAATACTAGGTGGTTAGTAATTATTAAAATGTTTTCGACAGTGATGCTATTAACTGAACCAACTTGGCATTTTGAATTAATTTAATAAAGGAGTAGCTACCCGGTATTTAATTAGTCGGGGTGTCACAGATGCATCACGGGTATTTGGTTATTTCATGTGTGTAGGTACTTTTATTAGCTCATATTAATATTACAGTCGATGAAGACAAAGTGCAAAAGAGAAGACCAAGAAGAAGCGGAGATTTGAAGACATCATTATTCTTGTACCTATCCATTTTAGGGTTTGGGAGGGTATTATGATATTTTTTTGTGTTAGGGGATTCTCATGTAATTTGGATTTGGGTTTTATGTTTGTACCGGAATAGCCAAAAAGAGGGAGATTTGCAAGGGAATTTTTTTTTTTTATCATTTTCTCATTGCTTAAGCTAACATAATTTTTGGCATATCTCGTTACCATTTGACTTGAGCCGTCACAAAGAACCTAATTTCCATCGTCTCCAAATTCAAGATGATCTTCACATTATGAAGGTATAAATGATTGAGGAGTTTAAATTTATTTACGTTTATATAGGGATATGCTTTTATTTAAAAATCGAGTCAATTTTCTTATCTAATTTTTTTTCAAAGTTCGCTCACCTCGTTCAAACGAGATGATATTCTCATTCGAACGAGATCTCATTTTCGTTAGAAGGGTAGTTTGAAATTTACGTCGATCGAACCTCGAATAAGAACGTACTGTTTAGCATCGTTTGGAGCTCGTTTGAAGGATGTTCAAACGAGATAACTATTTCCTTCGAACGAACTTGCTTTCGTTCTAAAGAGATGCTATTCTCATTCGAACATGCCTAGTTTTCGTTCGAACGAGTGCCTCCACCTTGAATTTTGAGCCTTTCATATAAATACTCGTTTGAAGGGTTTTTAAAAGTGACTTTTTGTCAAACGATTTCAGCATTCCTGTTATAAAAGTTCTCAATACGTTTGGTCGAAAAACCTTTTAATTCACAAATACTCACTTCCGAATATATATGTGAATCCATTTGAAACCCTAAATAGTTTCATATCTAAGTTACTCTTGTGGAGAGATATTCTTCACTACTGACCTTGTGGTTCTCGAGGGGATCACTACTGAAGGAAGACAAAGACTGATTGGTGGATACTGAGGGTGGATCCCCACTTGTGGACGACTTAGGAGAGAGCTGTATTCTTTACAGATTTTGTAAGTAGTGTCTTGTAAAACTCTTAAGTGCTGATTCAAAAAAAGTTTTACCCGTAAGGGTTTTTTTCCCTCAAATTTCCTTGTCTATTTGCATGCTTTAAATTATCTGTTTTAACATCTAGATGCTTGTCATAGGATAAAATGATAAAATTTGGATATAGTTCTTGTTGGACATTTAATTCTATAAATAATCCATTAAGATCGTAAGGTCACTCTCAGAGTCTTACTCACCCGAGGTCTAGGATTCCGTACAATTTGCTAATGCATAATTTTCTCCCTTCGAAGCTCTCATTCGACTATCTTTAGATGGCACCAGAGATAATAATTATCTTTTTATTGCTGCAGAGCAACTCTCTCTTGCTCGTTCAGGATCTCCTCATAGTGATTAATCAATTGAGAAACCTATCTAGGGTAATTGTACTCTTTTCCCCATTAGAGTGGTTATGTTTAAACTGGTAACAAACGCTTGGATTTCTCCTATCGTAGAGGGAATGTGTAAAGGACCTAATCTGCCACGGTGGCAGTGATATATACCATTCTCTTGGATATCATCCGATCCTTGGGTTTCTTTTTATGTGTTAGCCATGATTTATTGCTTTTAGATTGGACCTTGACTATTGAGATCGAGATTAATTAAAACCTATATGTCCTTAGGCCTCTCATTTGTGGCTCTAATCGGGAAGCATGTGTAACACACTCTATGGGATGAAACACATGATAATGGCGAAATCACATCTCATGTGCACTATGTCATATTGTAATCCGCCGTTAAAATATTGAATTTCTCATAGTAATGAGCCCCTCAATTAGTTGTGACTACTGCAAGTTCCCTCCTTTTCCTCTCGAGCCATCTATAATGGGTGGTATTAAGGTCTAAATCTAATCCTTTTAGGTATTCATTTTTTCGCACCAAGCTTGAGACCTAATTCATTTCTATGCACCACCCCCCAATTGGGGTGGATTCTTTTCCCCTTATCACTTTATCTAGCCATTGGTACGGGATTTTTTTCTTCTTCTCGGTACTCAAATTAACCCATGCACTCTATCGATTCATGTTACCGAAATAGTAGGGTAAATGAATGAATGGTTCTAACTTTAACATATCCCATTGTGGGTGGCCTAAGCAATGAATATTTACGTTCTCCTTTTTTTTAATATTATATATATATATATATGTATGTATATATCAAGGTTGTACTTAAAATTATATTTTCTTACTAAAAATGAGACTTGAGTTTAATTTGACTGAATTACTTGTGCTACATTATAAGGTTCCATCTTTCTTCAATATTCATTTCACTGTTTGTATTTTAGATTATAATTGATATTTGTTTTTCTATGAAAACAGTTCCAAGAAACTGTAGTAAAAACAAAACAAATTGAATTCCTTAAATGCACTAAAACTATTTAAATTTACACTAATTATACAATATTTATTGAATAAATATGTGTAAGAATATATGTTAGTAAAATATCATTATATGATAGTAATAAAGTTAACATTCCTTAATATAAATTTGTTTAAGGCCCCAAATGGGCTTGAGCCGACCCTTCCAAAGAGTGCAAGTGTTGAGTACAAACACATTAACTTCTTAGAAACTAAAGGTGCTGCCACGCACATGAGTAATTTTCCTCTTACCTTTCTATATTAATATAGGTGTCCGTGCTTGTTCATTTTTTAGCACTTTAATTTTTAGATAAACTCTCCCATGTCAAACAGGTTCATGTAAATGTGTTTAGATTCATGACTAATGACGTAGGCCCATAACGTAAACAAGATCTAACTAGAGAACCAATATAGTCAAGGCCTCATTTTTCTTACTTGGTTAGGTCAAGTTGGTGGTTGGACCAAGTTTAATGACTATGATTTTCAATTGTGTGTAAACTTTAGCTTAGTTAAAATTTACACCATGTGTAAATTTTTCTTGCAATTAAATGAATGTGTGAAATGCACATTAATTATACACTGCGACATTAGTTTTATCCTTCATTTAGTACGTTAATTATATCTACACATAGAATGATATAAATTTATATTTTTAAAAATCATTAATGAGATCTACCAAACTAGATCAATTTTTAATATATTTATTAATTACACTTTGAACCCTCAAACTTTGTTCGTTAATTTCACTTTACCACCCCTACTTTCACTGTCTATACCAAAACTCCTAAACTTTTAAAAAAGAATCAAATTATCCCCAAACCCTAGCAGTGATATGTTTCATATGGAAAATTGATTATGTACAAAACACATAAGGGCATTGGGGGTGGGTGGGTGGGTGGGGGGGAATAAAGTGATGCTTTTTAAAAGTTCAAGTGGCTTATTGTATAAAAATAGGGGTGGAGTGAAAATGAATAACCCTTATGTGCAACGCACATGAGTAATTTTCCATCCAAAAATTTAACACCGACAAGTTTTTGCGGGTAAAGTGATGCTTTTTAAAAGTTCAAGTGGTTTATTGTATAAAAAATAGGGGGGAATAAAGTGATGCTTTTTAAAAGTTCAAGTGGTTTATTGTATAAAAATAGGGGTGGAGTGACAATGAATAACCCTTATGTGTCACGCACATGAGTAATTTTCCATCCAAAAATTTAACACCACCAAGTTTTTGCGGGTAAAGTGATGCTTTTTAAAAGTTCAAGTGGTTTATTGTATGAAAAATAGGGGGTGAAGGGAAAATGAAAAACCCTTATGTTCCGCGCACATGAGTAATTTTCCATCCAAAAATTTAACACCACTAGGTTTTGGGGGGTAAAGTGATGCTTTTTAAAAGTTCAAGTGGTATAATCTAGAAAATGAAATTAGGAGGATGAAGTGAAAGTGAAGGTAGAATGAAAGTATAATTAACCCGTAATATATATAATTCTTTAAAGAAAGAAAGAAATATACCAAATTTACTTTTGTTTTTGATTTTTTTTAATACTTGCACATAAAGCTAGAAAAACTTATTAGAGTACAAAATAAAATAAGGTATAGTTTTGTTGCAAAACCAACTTAAATAATAACATTAACTAAACTTATACACTATTATTTGAGATGCTCTTAGAGTAATTACACGAGTTGATTGTAAAATGCCATTTCACACCAAGTTGACAAGCTCCAAGGGAAGTGTCGAGGAATTTTGTAACACACCGATGTGAAACCAAATGTATTTCAACTAAAAGGATTTTGTATGATGACAACGTAATTAATATAAGATCACACTTCATTATCTTCTCTTTAATGCACTTGAGTTTAAAACCAATACTCAATACATTACAAGATATTTTACAAGGTACCTACCATCTATGTAACCACGCAAACATGCCTAAGCAACTAGGGGTGGGCACAAACCCGAATAGATTGAATGGACCCAAAAAACCAAACCGAACAGAAAACGTTTTTGCATTTTTTTTAATTCGGTCTAAATATATATAGGACCGCATAATTCGATTCGGTCTTGGCTCGTAAAATTTGGGTTTGGACCGGACCGAACCGCTTTTATTATATATATATATATATATATATGTATATATATGTATGTATTTTTTTTAACCTAATAACAAATCATACTACTCCACTCATGCATAAAAGCCCTAACATAACCCTAAGTACCCCTCTATTCTTATTTTCTCTTTTCTCTCTCTCAGCAAGAGCAGTAGCTTGTAGCCAGTCTCCTCCTCCGGCTGTCTCCTCCTCTGGTAGTAACCCGTTATCTACTCCTCCGACTTCAACGATTTTTCCCTCACCTCGTCCAACTGTCTCCCTCACCTCGTACGGCTTTAACGGTTTCTCTCTGTCTCTATCTATCTAAGATCCTTTATGATAACTGTAGATATATCTAAGATCATTGTTAGTATTTGTCAGATTGGGCATTTGTTAGTATATAGATTGGGTATTAGTTAGTATACGTGATGTTTCAGATTGGGAATTTGTAAATCATTGTTAGTATTTATTAGTATACGGAATTATATGGGTATGGTAAAATTGAAGTATGATTTTATGACTCTCATGGGGTTTTTAGTGAAGCAGTATTTGATTGAGAGGAGATTTGTGTTGCCTCACACTACTACACTTCTTGACTTTTACAGAGAAGGTGATGATAGTGATGTTGAGTTGGCCATGGCAGTGGCAGGGACTGTGGAAGGTAGGTTTGATAAGAGGGGTGCTAATGCTAATGCTACCTTACCTCCCACACCTGCTGGTCCAAGTAATTCACCCTATGTTTGTAATATGGCTGTAAAGAAGCACCTTAAAAGGTATGTATCTCCATCTGAATTCATCCATTCATGTTTTTTTAACTAATACCATTATATGATTTTATTACTAGAAATACAACATTGATAATTAAATGACAAATTTGAGGCTATTTTTCTAGTCTTACAACCATCTCCCACATGCCTCAGATCCTGTATTTTGCGCCATGATCTTATTTAGGTTGGGAGTAGGATTTCATTGGTTTGGGTATTTAAAATTTAAGTGATGTTTTTTTTAAGTGTTTTTTTAAAAGAAAAGTGTTGTTTTTAATATAAACAAACTTTAGCTATTTTTTTTAAAGAAAAAGCTGTTTTTAATTAAAAAAAGTGTTGTTTTTTAATAATGTGTTGTTTTTATTTAAAAAGTCTTGTCTTTTTAAAAAAAATGTTGTTTTATAAAAAAGGTGCTATTTTTAATTAAAAAAAAGTGCTATTTTTAATTGAAAAAATGTGTTGTTTTTATATGTATAGACCAAATAGGACCGAGACTGACCATAGACCGCTTGAAAACCGAATAGGATCAAGACTGATTATTCTGGTCCGGTCTCGGTCCATAACTTTTTAGGACCGATTAATGCGGTCTGGTCCCAAAAGTACCTCAAAACGGGATCGGATCGGATCGCGAACACCCCTATAAGCAACACAATGAAGATCACAAGTAATACAATGAATATTCAAAGCATCATCAAAACCTAGCAAAGTTCATCCCTCTAGATTCAAGAGAAGTTCAACCTCAACCAGTCATACAAACAAACTCATCATCACATCACATAAAGCAAACATCCAACTTATAGAAACTTAAGCTGAACCATACATACATGCAAGCACATCATCACAACCCACAAAGAACACATCCAACCATGAGAAGTTCAAATCTCAACCATACATACATCATCACATCAACCAAGAGAAGTTCAAAGATCAACCATATAAATATCCAAACAAGATCATGATCATATCAACATCGCATATCACATGAAGATCAAGTTCAAACAGACATGATCTCATAACAAAGAAAAATATCATGACTCAAACAATTCAGAAAGAAAGTTCAAAAGTCCAGATGATTTATTGTACTTTAGGAACTACTGTATTAAGGTAATTTTTTTATTATCCTTGTATATACTCAAAACCTCTCATCTAAACCTACCCTAATTTATCGTAAGCTTTCTCAAAAGAATGACCCCAAACCCAACCCTTCATAACCTAAAATCAAGGAGTTCTAGTCGACTACAAATTTGTTTAGTTGACTAGAAGTCAATATCTAGCCAACTAAACTTTTCCACAGACCTCACTAATATAAGCCAACTCAAAACTAGAAAGGTGTAGTCGACTAGATCATTATTTTAGTCGACTAGAATCATTTGAAAATTCAAAAATCAAATATCTAACTTTTCAAAGTTAATTCCCTAAAGTTCCAGTTTCTACAAAAACTTCTACCAACCTTTTGTTACCTCATAACCCTATAAATAAAGATTTAAACCTTAATTGCAAAACACACAAGCACGCAATAACAATCCTATTGAGTAAAGTTCCATCATCAAAGCTTGTGTCATTCCATTCCTTGAGTTTCTAAGAGAGAAATCACGAAAACCCATTTGATAGTTTCAAACCCAAAAACTCCATTAAAGCCGAAGCTTCAAGAAAATCAACTTGAAGCAAAAGCTCCAATCTCAATCCCTATTTAGCAAAGTTATAATCCCAATACCCACTTGTGCCAAAGATCTAACCCAAAACCTATTTGACCACTATACTTGTGATTATTATTTGTTTATTTTTCTAGAGAGAGAGAAAGTAAACCCATTTCGTAATTATTTTTAGTAAAGCTATTTTGCTTTATATATTGGTTACGAATCTCATTATTGTTGATTATTGTTAACTTCATTGTATCTTCTCAGCCTGTAGTGCCGTTGTTGCAGGTAGTCAAGGCATTTAAAGACCTTGGGCTATTGCGTGAGTACCGCTTGGGCAAGGATGAGTTTAGCGTCTTGTTGGTTTCAGGTTGCAAGGTGGTGTTCCTGTAAGTAGATTGGTCCTGCCTTAAGTGAACCGGAGATAGTGAATTTCCCATGTACCGTCTCGAGCGAGGCCATAGGCAGTGTCCGAACCACGTTAAAACCTCAGTTTGAAAAGTTTTATTAATCTCTCTCTCTCTCTCTCTCCCTCTTATCTGGATATGTTTATCATTGATTAATTGCTTACTCTTGAATTGATTTATCATATTGCAATTAATATTTATAACAAAGTTAATGAAGTCTTAAATTTACCATTAAACCCATATATCTAATTCACCCCCATCTTGGGTATATTTTGGGCCAACAACTAGTATCAAAGCCTAGCTCATAGATACTTATTTTATAAAGAATATTTTGAGTATAAATATCCAAAACAAATGGCAAGCATTTCACAAATTTTTTTAAGATATGACATACCCGTTTTTGAAAGAGAAGACTTCAAAACACTGAAAACCAAAACCTCTTGGATTACTCAACCCATTGATTATGATGTTTGGAAAATAGTAAGTGATAAAAAATTAACCTCTACTAAATATATTTACCCCTGAAAAAAAACTTGAATTAAACAATGAAGCTATGATAATTCTTCGGTCTTCTCTAGATAATGTTGCTGCAGAAAAAGTAAAACATTGCACGGAAGGCATACATATTTAGGATACTCTGTCAAAAGAGTACTTAAATAAAATTCCACCAAAAGAAGTGATGTTGAGTCCATCAAACAAACAAAACATACAAATGGAAAAAGAAGAAGAAATAGTAGAGGAATCATCAAGTTCTTCATCCCAAGAGGAATGAAAATTCCATCGTGCTCACAATAAGAATCGAGAGCTTATGAGGTAAAACCTTACTCTACTAAATCTTTATATTAAGGATATTATGATTGCTTTGATGGAAACAAAATATTTTTATGATCAAGCCATGAGTAGATATAAAAAGTTGGTTGATGAACACATCACTTTAGAAAAGAAAAGTAGAGATCTTTACATTTCAAATGAAGAGTCAATAAAAAAAATCTTAAAATTGAAATAAAAGATCAAAGGAAAAAGATGAGAAGTCAAAATCAAATGATGAGGGGATACAACTTGAAAATCTAAAATTAAAAGAAGTTAAATTTTTGAAACAAACCCTAACGAAATTCGAATCTAGTAGTAATAGCTTGAACTTACTTATTAAGCAAAAAATATATGAGTCCAATAAGGAAGGTCTGGGATACCCAAAAGAAATGTTAAGCTCAAAATTAATGACAAATTTTATGAAAAAAAAAGGATTAATTTTTTAAAAGAAAGGAAAGAAATCTAAAAGGAATGTCATAAAAATCCAAAATATAAAGAATGATGTCATTTGAAATTTTTCCAAAAAGAAAAATCATATTGTTGAAAAATATCATGCACGACCAAAGTTAGAAAATCAATTTTGTATTATTTGTAAAAAGAATGATCATATATATGTTGATTGCGAATTCTATCCATCAAGTTATCATTGCACATATCGTGGTAAAATTAATCATACGTTTGATGTTTGTCACATAAGGAAAAGAAATATTCGTGAGTATAGACAAAGAAAATCATCATCTCTTTCACTAACAAACAAGGATCCAAAACTCAAAGGGTGCCGAAAATGAATGTTCATTCTTTATATTTTGTAGGTACTCAAATAATGCCAAAAGACCTTATTTTGAAGATACACAAGTAATGTAAGAAATAGCTAATAATGAAGAAAGATGGAATGCATGGAGATGAGACATCAAAGGGTTGACAATGTTCTAAGAATCTAAAGAATTCTTAAAATTAGTAATATTAACCCTTAATTTTTAAATATTTATTTGTTCTTCGTTGCAACTAAAACACTTGATTCACACAAACTCTTGAAAGCACTACAAGTAGAATCTAACAATCAAAATTACACATATAGGATATAAATGTATTTATTGATCTTCAAAACTTCATCATATCTCAATTTATAACCATATGATTGAAAAATACAACAATGTGAAAAATCGTGAATATGCAACAACCTAAAAGTTAAATTACACATATTTGTAAAATATTGTTAAAATGTGATATTTGTGATGAGAATATGTTTCAAAGAAAATATTGGAAAAAGATTTGAAAAAAAATTGGTTGGTGAAAATTGATAAAGATTCGTGTCTTTGAAAAGAATTGATTTTGGAAACTATGAGGAGAAATAGAAAAAAGTTTTAAAAGAAAGAAAAGACATTCTTGAAAAATTAGTCTAGAAAAAATGATTTAAACCTCACTTATCACAAAGATTTATGATGGACATCTAAAAGGAAAAGATGGATACTATACATTCTATGAATCAAAAGGAAAGATTAAATGAGTTATTATCTAAAACAAAACATGAAAACCTATGAACTTTGAAAATGGAACTTACACTTAAAATGAATGATGAGTTCCTACACTTATACCCCCACATTAGAACTCACATAAATTTATTCAACCTTAGTTTCATGAAAACTTCGAATACATTCACACAATATGATGATTCTCATTGGAGACATATGATTTCACAAGAGCACTCAAAGATATCCTACACATGTAACAAGAGTAAAATAGAACAAACACAAGAAAATAATTTCTTACAAGTTGTCACACTATCCCCACACATATTCGAAACAAAATTCCAAATTAATCCCACATTACTTCAACAATAATGAAATCTACATGATTCAAAATTTATTTACACTATCTGTGCATCCTATGAAATGAAGAAACTTATATACCTAGAAAAATTCGGAAAGACACACAACACAAAAACTTGTGTCACAACTTATGAAAGATTTGAAAGAGAAATGATGTTATTGGAAATATAAACCTTGAGAATGATGTTTTTGGTATGCCTTTTAGGCACAAGATATGAACACTTCATGCAATGTGACAATCAAAAAAGTGATTAACCACACCCCTTATGAAATTTGGAGAAGTAAAGAAAATAAAACGTTGGGTATTTCGAAGTTTTTGGGCAGAAAAGTCATACTCAAAATAGTCAGGATTTTTTTTTGCAAACATGACCCTAAATCCAATGAAGGAATCCGTTTGATATTCTCACAAATAGTCAAACCTATCTACATAAGTACCCATGTCATCCAAGAATCTATATATATCACATATAATGAAGCCAATAAATACTCCCTTCAAAATCAATGATTACAACCAAGTATGAAAATAAATAGAAACCCTCTCCATATGACCAATCAAGAATCAACACGATGAAAAAACTCTAGTTGAGAGAAATAATCCCACCAAAATCTAAAAGTGCGATTTCCATAAAAAAAATCCGGTGCAACATTATCGAACCTTTACACATATAACATCAACCACCATCCATTGTGACCTTAACATCACAACTCCAAATGACATTGTTTAAAAACCTCTGCAACACTACTACATTACATATGTATGATTTACCTATTTTTTATAATAACCATCCTTTCAAATTAGTGTAAATATTCACTTACGTAACACAAAAAATAAAAATACACTTATATATAAATGTTTGAAGGATTCCTTAAACATTCTAAGACAATATTGGATTGACATTGTTTCAAACCATGCATTCTTATGTACTAACCCATCTTTGCAGAGTAAAGGAGAGTACAATTCACTTGGTATCAAGAATTTTATTCACACTTTGAAGACCAAACAATCACTTTTCAAAAGTACCACCATCCTTTTTGATAATGACAAAGGGGTATAAATATAATATGA
The DNA here is from genome assembly GCA_949130495.1 of Sambucus nigra. NCBI lineage: Eukaryota > Viridiplantae > Streptophyta > Magnoliopsida > Dipsacales > Adoxaceae > Sambucus > Sambucus nigra. The sequence goes on from OX422211.1 coordinate 695,064,302, forward strand.
GAAAAAATATGCTACAACAAAGGGGGAGAAAAAATAATTTTTCTAAAATAAAGTCTCAAAGCAAGGGGGAGACTTTGAAACGTTTTATCGAACTATATCAATTGTATTGTCAACGTGAAAAAGGGGGAGATTGTGAAACCAAATGTATTTCGACCAAAAGGATTTTGTATGATGACAACATAATTAATATAAGATCACATCTCACTATCTTCTCTCACATGTACTTGAAATTAAGATAATCACTCAATACATTATGAGATATGTTACAAGGAAAATATAATCCATACAACCATGCAAATATGCCCAAGTAGAACAATGAAGATCACAAGCAATAAAATGAAGATTTAAAGCAACATCAAAACTTAGCAAAGTTCATCCCTCAAGCTTCAAGTGAACTTCAACCTCAACCAGTCATACAAAGAAGCTCATTATCACATCATATAAAGCAAACATATAACCTAGAGAAATTCAAGCTCTTAACTATACATATATGAAAGCACATAATCAAATCACCCAAAGTAAACATCCAACCATGAGAAGTTCAAAACACAACCATACACACATCATCACATCAATAAAGAGAATTTAAAAGCTCAACTATAAAAACATTCAACTAATATCACGATCATCTCAACATCATATGTCACATCAAAATCAAGTTAAAACAAGCATGGTCTCATTACAAAGCAACATATCATGACTCAAACAATTTAGAAAGAACATTCAAATGTCCAAATGATCATCACTTAGTTTCTTTTTGTACTTTAGCAGCTATTGTACAAAGGTAAAGAAAATTGATTATCCTTGTATATGATCAAAACCTATCACCTAACCCTACCCTAAACTATCCAAGACCTTACCAAAAGAATGGCACAAAACTCAACCTGTATAGCCTAAAATCTGGGAGTTCTACTCGACTACAACTTTGTTTAGTTGACTAGAAGCCAACATCTAGCCAACTAAACTTTTACTCATACCTCACAAAAACAATCCAACTCAAATCCAGAAGGTTTAGTCAACTAAACCATTCTTTTAGTAGACTATAAGTATTTGGAAATTCAAAATTCAAATATCTAAATTTCCAAAGTAAATTCCCTAAAGGCCCAATTTTTACCAAAACTTCTACTAACCTTTTGTTACCTCTTAACCTAATAAATAGAACTTCAAACCTTTATTACAAAATACAAAAGCTTACAACAACAATACCATTGAGTAAAATTCCATTATCAAAGCTTGTGTCATATTCCATTCCTTGAGTTTTTAGGAGAGAAATCAAGAAAACCCATTTGAGAGTTTCAAACCCCAAAACTCCATTAAAGCCAAAGCTTTAAGAAAACCCACTTGAACCAAATGCCCAACCTCAATCACTCTTTAGCATAGTTATAATCCTAATACAAACTTATGTTAAATATCTAACCTAAAATCCATTTGAGCATAATACTTGTGATTTTTCTTTGTTTACTTTTCTAGAGAGACAAAGTAAACCCATTTCATCTTTATTTTTAGTAAAGCAATTTTGCTTTACGTTTTGGTTACGAATATCATTATTATTGATTATGGTTAACTTCATTGTATCTTCTCGATCGGTAGTACCGTTGTTGCGAGTAGTCATGGCGTTCAAAGACTCTAGGCTATTGCGTGGTTACCACTTGGGTAATGACGAGTTAAATGTCTTGTAGCTTGCAAGTTGCAAGGTGGTGTTCCTTGTAAGGAGTTTGGTTCCGCCTTAAGTGAGCCACTGATAGCGAAGTTTTCAAGTACCGTCTCAAGTGTGGACGTAGGCGATAAACGAATCACGTTAAAACCTCAATTTGTAAAGTTCCATTAGTCTCTCTGCCTTAACTGCATATTTTTATTATTGATTAATTTCCTACTCTTGAATTGAATTTTCATATTGCAATTAATCTTTACAACAAAGCTAAGAAAATTTAAATTTTCCATTAGACCCATATACCCAATTCAGCCCCCTATTACGTATATTTTCGGGCCAACTCGCGATATTTTATGTTATTATTTAGTTAATAAAGATATAATTAATTAGAAACCGGATAAACTTTTAGAATGTAAAATACGGAGAAATTTGAATTAACATTGAGAAAATAAGTTCAATGAAATTTATTTGGAATTTTATAGTTCAATTGGTAAATTGATAATAAGTATTGGGTTAAAGTTAAATTTGATAAAAGTTAGGGTAAATTTTATAATTGTATGCTGACTAGGTTTGTTGGGAATTTTGTTTGGAGTCTAAGGGTATTTAGGTTCTTTGACTTGGTAAGCAAGTATGAACATTAGAGTTTTGTACTATTATAAAGATCCTAGGGTTTTAGCCACCGTAATGAGGCACCCCTCTTTTCGCGTAGGCTGCGTCCGCTGTCGCGAATTTGATGGTGCGCCCACAGTTATATGCCTTGCATCCCTGGCTGGGCCCTACGCACGTCAAGGCTACAACCTAGTTACGCGGTGCACTGGGTTTGATTTTGGGACTTATTTTAAAAATCTCGAATACATATTTTGCCTAATTTTTTAAGCTCAAAACCCTCATTTTAACATACATTCTTCCTTAACAAAACCCTAAGACATTTTAACTTCTCACTCCAGCAACCTTTGCCCCCCCTCCCCCCCCCCAAATAAAATTAAGTGGGGCTTTCAAGAATCAACCAATCGTTTCAAGGGATTTTCAAATCAATCATCAAAGTTTTCAAATCAGGTTCCAAGGAGTGTTTTTAAGAGGATTTCATACCAAGATTCAATAAGTTTTTCAAGTGGGTATCAATAAAGATTTCAAGGGTTTTCCCCTTCAGTTTCAAATCAAGTTTATTTCTCAAATTGAGGCAAGCGACTTTTTACTCCTCTTCATTTATACTTGTATTTGCTAATTTTGAGTAAACCTAAATATAGGTTAAAAGCAATTAGAAACTTTTAGGAATTAGTAGATGGAATTATTTATACTCACATGATTAACATTGAGTTTTGTATGAATGTAGAAATTGAATATTAGCCCTCAATTTATGAAATTCATATTCAGGGTTTATGACCTCATGTTTAAAAATTGAATAATTGACATTTAAAAAGGGTATTATGACTCTAATTAGAATTTATAAATTCTAAAGTTTACACATGCTTTGTAGAGTTGTACCTTATGTTTTAATGGTAGTAACCTTAGTAGAAAATGCCTAAATGGTTAATTTTAGTACGTGGACTTTAATTATGATGTAGGGACTTATGGGAACTCTTATTAGATTATTTGAAAGATTTGAATTATGAAATGAAACCCTTATGATGAATTATGCTCTTGTAATCCAATTTACACGTTCCCTTTCATGCAATAACGCATTATGAGCCTTTAATTGAAATATTATTATTATTATTATTATTATTATTATTATTATTATTATTATTATTATTATTATTGATATTGGATTACTACGTAGATAATAGATCATTGTTGGATGATGGTGTTGGATTAGTTGGTTTGTGTGTGAATGTTTTTGTTGACAATTAACTCCCTTACTTAAATCTCTCATAATGAAACCTTAATTAATTTCTCCTAACGACTACCTTATCTAAACATAAGTGTATCGGGGGGCAGGGGTTCCTTGATTATATTTCACTTCGGTGAGACGTCCCACGCACGGAGTTTAGATATGGGTAGGACTGATGACTCAAAACCCTTCATAAAGTCAATATATCTATACTTAAATGTTTTATGTTACGAGAAGTTAGTTGTAAGACTGTTATTCACTTTGGCTCCTTACTTAGTAGCTTAAAACATATTAACGGCTCCAATTGGAAATGACCCAAGGGTGGGGTAATTGTGTATTGGGGGTTATAGTACAAAGTGATAAAATACGTATTAAATTGTGAATCTCATTGATAAATGAACATGTGAAACGTGGTTTAATATGCGGGTGCCGAGGAGGAACACCCGAGGGTGGTTCTGGGTGTTTCGACACTGTGAAGAAAAAGACTACGAATTGTGTGATGGTTTGATTTAGCATACCATGTGTTATTAAGATGTCCAAGAGGAAGGGGCGCATGTCAGTTACGTGTTGATTAATTAGTTAGAGCAATTAATTAGTGAAATGAATTAAGATAATTCTATTATATTGTGAGGTTGCGTTTTATGTGATAGGCCGTTCATTTGGATTATATATAAACTGTGATTTAATCATCTACATATATAATAACTTGGAGTTGCATAGCTAAGTTACTTGCTAGGATTTTGACCCAATTGTTTTATGTGGACTTCAAGTGCTAGGGCTAAATCTACCGCTTAGCTTCTTTGCTCCAACTTGAACTCACTAGTCATCTCTCTCATTCAGAATATTAGCTACAGGGATGATGTGGGTCTATATCTTATTAGCTTATTATTTTACTTCCAGTCTATTTCTATTTGAGTTTGTAGTGGGTATGTATTTTAAGAAATTAGTTTTCGCTTGTATTATTCAGAGTTTCATTTTGGATTATATGGAGGTATGATGTTAGTACATTGTTATATCTCTTATGGACTAGGGATTTATATTGAGGACTTTAATATCGCTTCCATATTATTTGTCTTTTTTATTTTATTTCGTTTGATCTTTCTATGCTGAGAATGATATTAAATTATTTATTATCCTATATGATTTTATATTTAGACTTGATCTATCTAAGTGTTTAATTACACGGGTATCACACATTTTGCCAACCAAATTACATTTTATTTCCTTACTATGTTGGCACCAAGCCGAGCGGGTGAAATGAATTACAATTGAAGGGTCAAGGGAATTTGTTTTAATTTTTTTGTTGCACAAAACTTGACATGAATGTTTTGGCTAAATGCCTAGAATATTTGTGAAATTGGTATATTTGTATTTCATCAAAATGAAAATTTATATGTTGCCACACAGATGTCCGCTACATCTTAAGATGGCCTAATATAAAATTTTGGTCACTACAATAACTCTCACAAATGTATAAAATAATCACAAAGGTTGTCCAAGTTGGTTATCGGGTGTAGTTGTGAGTCCAGACAACTCAAGGCACTTCAGGTTCAAAACTTGGTAGCAACATCTAGGGTCCAGACATTATGGTAGTAATTTCTTGTGCCCGACGTGAATGCCATTTGGACCGATCCAAGAAATAGGTTTGGTGCACACGATGCGCAGACGTGAACTCTTGTCAAATAAAAATTATAAAAGTATGCAACTCTAGACATATTGGAATCTAACATTGTAATCTTCCACGTGAGGTCAAAATTGCACCTCAATTTTGATCGCCACGTGTTCAGACCACTTTCGCATACACAAAGCCGCATGTGTCGTGGAAAAAAAAATTCTCCTATTTTGTGATAATTTTTATATGATAAAATGTAGCTTTAGAGATGAAAAAGCCTATCCCTATCATTATTAAGTATCTCAATATAAGATTCTTTTTTATATTTTTGGGTCTGATTTAAAAATAGGGAGGATTACCTTTTCTTTTTTTATTTAAAGTAAATAAATAATTGCATTCTAAACTCGTTTAGAGCATCTCTAAGGTATTTAAACATTTTTGCTCCATCGAAATGATTCAACACATTTGTTATCCCCAAAAGTGATTTCCTCCAAGGCATTAAGCAAAAAAAATACAAAATGCTTGTGTGGCATTTCAACTGTCATGAAAATGTTAAAAATTAATAAAAAATTCAAAAAGCATTAAAAGGCGATAAAAAATCTCGTACAGAAATCCAAATGCTACGCGAGCATGAGGTTTGCTCGTGTAGATAGGGTAAAATCAAAAGCATTTTGACTTACTATATAAGTTTGCTCCATGCTGTCGAGAGCCAAAATAACAAAATGGTGGAGCAAAAATAGCATTTTGCTCACCCTAAAGATGGTTTGAGAGTTTTTTCTGGTGGGTGGGGGGGAGGAGGGGGTCGTATATTATTTTGGTCAACGTTCATTTAAATCCTATTGACTTTCTCTTAACTACATTAGTCCTATTTTTCAAAGAGCCTAAACAAATGTCTAAACAACCCAACAAAGCCCTAACTCCCATATGCACACACCTAATCTCCATTTCAGAACCACCGCTTCTATTCCTCCCTCTCTCAATCATTGTCTCACTAAATCTCTCTCTCTCTCTCTCTCCGATGTACGCGGGGATCACATGAATCATTTGTATTTTTTCATTTATTATTTTTCATGTTTTAGTTGTAATTGTTAGGTTTAGTGAGGGATAGAGTAAGTATTTTGTAAATGGAATGTCCTAGTCCATGTGATGTCATTTAGTGATATCATCTATGAAATAACATGTGAGCTAATAATTTCTTAATGGGAAAGTTTTAAGCCCTTTTTAGATCCTTATTTTACCCTATAAATAATGTAATCCCCCATTGGAGGTAAATTATTTAATTAATAGATATTTAGAGAGATGAATTAGAGAACTAATTTGGGTAAATGGCTTGTTGTTGTTGTTGTTGTTGTTGTTGTTGTTGTTGTTGTTGTTGTTGTTGTTGTTGTTGTTGTTGTTGTTGTTGTTGTTGTCATTGTAGTTTCTTATATTAAATTGCTTATGCTCCCCGCTATATATCAAATTGGTATCAGAGCCTCGTTCACTCCTGATGTGGTCACAATAGTTGTTGTTATAGAGTCATGTGTAGGGCTTCGAGAACCATCGATCCACTCCTTCAAATTACACCTCCGCCACCCACGGTCAAGAAGTACCACCATTTCCTCCACCACCATACCCCCCAAAAGCCTAGATTTGGGATTCCAGCCTCTTTTGGACCCCTTACTAGGCCCCAATCTGGTGCAATCCACCAAGAATTACCACATAACAGCAGGCCTGGCAATCCTTCACCCTCGTTGGACCCTTACCGTCTTTACCCCACCTCTGGCAACCTATTTCAGAACACCGACAACCACCCACAGAGTCACCTGTCAGAATTAAAGAAGAAGAAGCTATTGTAACAGAAGTTAGTTAGGCAATTAGTTTCGTTAGTGGTCATGTGCCAATTTCCTTTTTAGTTAGAGAGTTAGTTAGCTGATTACTTGTTCCTATAAATAGAATTGAGTTGTAACCAATTGTGGTATTCAATTGATCAATAAGATTTCAGTCTATTCTCTTAATTCTCTCTAAACTTCCTGTTTCTTCTCTAACTATCTTCTCTAATTCTTTTCTTTTCTAAATTCTTAATTCTTCCAATGTTGTGCGATTAAGTCAAGATGAGAACCCGACAAAGTGGTATCAGAGCAATATCTTGGCCCAGATTCTCACTTATTTTTCAACTCACCAACTGTTTGTGAAATTGTCTGATTCATTCTTCCTATACCAAATTCACCGTATACAAGATGACAGACACTCGAGCACAAGCCAATGAAAATAGGGTTGCTGAATTGAGTCAGAGGCAAGACTTGTTAGAAGGAAAAATGACCTATGTTCAAGACACTTTGGAAACATTGATGAATAATATCAAAATCAATTTCAGCGATCGGAGGGCAAGATTTATAGGCAAGAAAGGGACAATAACCCGGGTGGTGGAATTCTTGGAGCTCCCCCAATTCATGGGGTTGATCCTCTTAGGAATGGAAGAATAGTTCCAAACTTGGAAATTAATGGTTATAAAGTGCCTAAGATTGAATGCCCTCGTTTTAATGGAGATGATCCGAGATCTTGGATTACCTTGTTGCAAAATGTTTTCCTCTATAATCCCATTCTGAAAGAACAAAAAGTGTTGTTTGTGTCCTTGCACCTTGAAGGAAAAGCACTGAAATGGTTCCAAAATGAATGTACTGACGTAAGAATATTAACTTAGGAACAATTCACAAGCAGGTTGTGTGCACGATTATCTAAAGATGGATATCAAGATGTTGTTGGTGAGTTTAAGATTCTGCATCAGAAAGGTTCAGTAGTGGAATACCAAGAGAAGTTTGAGGAGATGAAACCTCTTATGATGGAACATAATGGCACTTTATCTGAAGCATATTTTATATCAAATTTCATCAGTGGCTTGAAGGAAGAGGTGAGAGAATTGGTGCAACTGTTTATGCCCTCAACCTTACACCATTCCATTTTGTTATCCAGACTTCAAGAATCTGTTATAGCCAGAAAACAACCCAAAATACCTCCAACAATAGTTCAAACCATTCTTCTTCTTACCTAGCCAAGAATACCCCACAAATTTATAATCCTTCTTCATTTCAACCCCCATCCAAATACCTCAACCAATTTACCGACAAAAGTATCACCAAAAATAATTCACCAAATCATTACCCAAACCCTAGACCTCAACTGACCTAACCACCAATAAAGAACATCACAGTTGTTGAAATGCAAAATAGGAGGGATAAGGGTTTGTGTTATTATTGTAATGAGCCTTATTCATATGGCCATAAGTGGAAGAAAATGAGTATTCACATGTTAATTGGTGAAAATGAGGAAGAGACTCTGCAAGGCAAGGGGGAAGAAGACCACGATATAGATGAGCTGAGATTTATAAATTCCCAATAAGAAAATATAGAGATATACTTACATGTTATGTTCGGTTCTATTGCTCTTTAAACATTAATCATTAAAGGGATGGTTAAGAAGCAACCTATCACTGTGTTGGTGGATACTGTAAGTTCCCATAATTTCATGGATACTATGACAGCTAAGAGAATTAGTTATCAGGAGATGGTAGCCTCAACAATGATGGCGACAGTAGCTGATGGTAGCAAAATCTCAAGTAATTCATTATGCCCCAAATTGAAATGGACCATGCAAGGATTAGAATTTGAAGCTGAAGTTAGATTGTTGACATTGGGAGGTTATGATATGGTTTTGGGTGTGCAATGGCTAAGTGAAGTTGGGCCTTTATGGCTAGGCCTTAAGAACTTAAGCCTCAAGTTCAACTACCAAGGAAATGAGGTACAACTGCAAGGGACTCGAGGGGGAACTAAAGTCCATTTGATCAGTGGTAAGGCAATGGAGAGGCTCCGCAAGAAGAGCAAATATGGGATCATAGGCCAACTGAGCAGTATTGTAGAAAAAAAGCAACAAGTCACCATTCCACATAACTTACTTCCCATTTTAGAAGAATTTAAAGAAGTTTTCAATGAACCAAAAGGGTTGCCACCACAAAGAGCACATGGTCATCATATTCCCCTTAAAGAGGGTAGCGAACCTGTGCGTTTGAGACCCTACAGGTACCCTCATATACAGAAAGCAAAAATAGAAAGGATAGTGGATAAACTTCTAAAATCTGGAGTAATTAGGCCATCTTGCAGTCCATTTGCATCCCATATACTGTTGGTGAAAAAGAAAGATAATTCATAGAAAATGTGTATGGATTATAGGGGCATTAACAATATCACCATTAAAGATAAATTACCAATTCCAGTCATAGAAGAGCTGTTGGATGAATTAAATGGTGCTTGTGTGTTTTCCAAATTGGATCTAAGGTCAGGTTACCATCAAATAAGGGTATATGAGCCGGATATACCTAAAACAACATTTATAACCCATGAAGGACACTATGAGTTCCTTATGATGCCCTTTGGGCTTACTAATGCACCAGCTTCATTCCAATCCTTGATGAATTTTGTATTCAAGTTATATTTGAGGAGGTTTATCCTAGTATTTTTTGATGATATACTAGTGTATAGCTCTTCCTTGAAAGAACATACAAAGAATTTGAGAAGTACATTGGGCCTACTCAAACAACATCAATTATTTGCCAAGATGTCCAAGTGTTCTTTTAGACAAACTGAATTAGAGTATTTAGGCCACATGATATCAAAAGAGGATGTATTTGCTGATAAGGCCAAAGTTGAGGCCATGCTATCATGGCCTGTTCCATAGAATGTTAGAGGCCTCAGGGGTTTTCTTGGGTTGACAAGTTATTATAGAAGATTTTTGAAGGGCTATGGACATATCAGCAGGCCATTAACAAACATGTTGAAAAATAACCAGTTCAAATGGACAACTGAAGCATTACAAGCCTTCCATGGTCTCAAGCAAAGAATGGCAACCACACCAGTCTTGGCTCTTCCAATTTTAACAAGCCTATCATTTTGGAGACTGATGCTTGCAACGAGGTCATTGGAGAAATTTTAATGCAGGAAGGCAGACCCTTAGCCTATATCAGTAAAGCCCTACCACCAAGAAAGAAGGGTCTTTCTACTTATGAGAAGGAATTATGGGCAATTGTGTATGCTGCTGATAAATGGAGGACTTATCTTTTTGGCCACCACTTTATGATTAACACTGACCACTAAAGTATTAAGCACTTATTGGAACAAGGGGTCTCAACAGTATTGCAACAAAAATGGCTCACTAAACTGCTTAGCTTTGATTATGAGATTATGTACAAGAAAGGTGTGGAGAATAGGGTGGATGATGCTTTATCTAGAATACCTGAAGAAATGGGTAATTGTGCTGCCATTACTGCTATACAAGCCTCATGGGTAGAAGAAATAAACTAGAGTTTAGAAGGGGATCAATTAGCATAAGAAGTCATAGCTAAGTTAATAAACAAAACTGAAGTTCCAGGGATCAATTACTCTCATGGCACACTCAGATACAATGGCAAATTATATATTGGCTGTAATGGTGAATTGAGGAGGAACATTATTAATGAATTGCACAATTCAAATTGTGGTGGTCACTCTGGGGTTAGAGCTATAACAAAAAGGGTGGAGTTATTCTTCTACTGGCCTGAAATGAAGAGACAAATTCAGCAGATTGTGGTTGCTTGTGACACGTGCCAACATAATAAAGGGGAGAATATGCCTTACCCAGGATTACTGTAGCCTTTACCAGTGCCTAATCAACCATGGATAGATATACCTATGGATTTCATAGATGGACTGCCCAATTCTGGAGGAAAGAGTTCTATATTTGTGGTAGTAGATAGAATGACCAAATATGGGCATTTTATTGCACTATCCCATCCCTTTAATGCTAACCAAATTGCACAAATATTCTTTGATTCTATTCACAGGTTCCATGGTCTTCCCAATACCATCGTATCAGATATAGACTCTATTTTCATGAGCCACTCTTGGTTACAATTGTTCAAACTAGTGGGGACCAAATTGCACCATTCAACATCCTATCACCCTCAATCTGATGGACAACCGAAGAGATTGAACCAATGCCTGGAATCATACTTGAGGTGCATGACTAGTGACAGGCCTAAGAAGTGGTTCATGTGGTTGCCGAGTGCAGAATGGTGGTACAATTCTACTTATCACACTTATATCCAAACCACCCCATTTGAGGCCTTGTATGGTTATTCTCCTACTTTGTTGGCCATTCACCAGTAGGTCAACCCACGTAGTAATGAGCTACATCAATTTTTAGAAGAAATAAGACTCCTGTTCCAGCTCTTGAAAGACAGGCTCAACCAAGCTAGGGAAAGGATGAAGATGTATGCTGACAGAAACAGAACAAAAAGGAGTTTTAATGTAGGCCAATGGGTTTACTTAAGGCTGCAACCATATCGTCAGATCAGTGTATCCATGAGAAGGGACTTAAAGTTAGCTCCAAAATTCTATGGTCCATACCAAGTATTAGAGAAGATTGGTTCTGTTGCTTATAGGTTGGACCTACCTTCCAGTTTTACCATACATCCAGTATTCCACATGTCTATTCCTAAATCGAAACTTGGGGAGGGTACCACTCCAGAGCCTCAATTACCACTTGTAGATGATCAAGGCCAATTCAGGGTGCAACCTCTATCCATATTGGATCGCAGAGTAGTGAAGAGAGAAACCATGATATTCCCCAAGTGTTGGTTTAATGGTTCAACACACAACCAACTGATGCAACATGGCTTGATTATGATTCTATCACATAACAGTTCCCTAATCTAGATCCTTGAGGACAAGGATCAAATGAAGGGGTGGGGTATGTCAGAATTGAAGAAGAAGAAGCTATTATAACAGAAGTTAGTTAGGCAGTTAGTGGTCACATGCCAATTTCCATTTTAGTTAGAGAGTTAGTTAGCTGATTACTTATTCCTATAAATAGAATTGAGTTGTAATCGATTGTGGCATTCAATTGATCAATAAGATTTTAGTCGATTCTCTGAATTCTCTCTAAACTTCCTGTTTCTTCTCTAACCATCTTCTCTAATTCTTTTCTTCTCAAAATTCTTAATTCTTCCAGTGTTGTGCGATTAAGTTAGGATGAGAACCTGCCATCACCCCCAACGATTTCATAAGCACAAGGAGGAGAAATTTATGCGATGACCCAAGGAGGTTGAGAGTGCTTGTTTGATGAGTGTCTCCGACGTATTACGATGGCCCCCGAGTCTCCAACAGATCCTATGGTGTCGGGTTTCTTTGATGCATCTTTAGCTACAGTTTCAAAAATGGATTGCCTCCCTTTTACCCCAGTTTCTCAAAGTAATACCCGTATTACCCCTTCTTCTTTTAATATCAAAGTTTTACCCCACTTATGAGGTTTTAAATATTGCACAAACACCCCTTGAAATTTTTTTCATCCTCTCCTCCACCATTATATCCCACTATTCCCCTACCACCCCCAAATATTTGCAAATCCATACTCCAACACTTCTTAAAATTATTTGCATCCCCTCTTAACTTTTGAAATTTATATTAAATCCCTGAAACTGTTTAAAATTCTCAATTCTACCCCCTAAAAAAGATTTTTTTTTTTTGCCCCCAAACTTTCTAAATGTTCGATTTCAATCCTTAAATTTTTTCAAACCCCTAATTCAAGGCCAATTTCATTCTTCGATACTTATTCCCAGTTTGATATGTTGTGGAACGAAGGTGGTGATGTTGATTATGAACATGATATGGAGGTTTGTGCCGGATTTGAGTGGATGAATGAGTTGTACCATCATCGATGAACTCCAATATAGCATCGACATATTGGACCGAACATGTGACTCTCTCAATAGGGAGGTTTGGGAGTTTCCATTTAACGGTATCTCCATTGGGGAGTATGAGGAGTGATACCACCTCCTAAATTAATGTCGCGTGGAGTATATTAAGGTGAAAGCTATGTGTGATCAATTGGTAAGCATGCTGACAAGGCGGTTGGCACAATATTTTGACTATTTATTAGCCTGTTTGACACCTCCTTCGGCCGACGTTGTTATCGTGTGCGATGATGATGCTCGCTACCCAATCACATTGCGATGACTTCTTTGAGGGTGCCGAGGATGGAGATTTTTGAGCTTGGGGACTTCTTTCCCATCTTCAATGAAGAAGAGGTTCGATTCATTATCGAGGATTCCTTTGGCATTTTTGTTGAGGACGGTTGGGTGACTCGCACGCATATTCGCGAGGTGAAGGCATACGATATGGTTGATTTCTTCCTACTCTTTGGGAATGAGAACGATGCTTACGAGGTTAGTTTGTCGATTGTTTCTCTCGAGGACATGTTGCTTTTAATGCACTACACCAAAATGGCCAAATTGTCACCTTTCAGCCGGCCACCCTTGTCATGGTCATTGACCGTGACAAGATCGTGACAAAAAAATGTCACGGTCAAGGACCTTGACACAACCGTGACAATGTCTTCAGTAAAAAAAGCCCTAGGCTTTTTTTCCCACCGTTTTTTGGTTTTCCCTCTCTCTCTCTAAGCGATTTCAGCTCTCTCTCTCTCTCTCTAAGGTATATTTTTTTCCTCTCTTTCTCTTTCATTTCTATATGTGTGTGTATTTGTGTATATATATGTGTGTATATGTATGTGTATATGTGTGTGTATGTGTGTGTATATATGTGTGTGGTGGTGTGTGGTGGGGGAGGGGGCAGGGGGTGGTGGGGGTGGGATGAGCTGTGTGTGTACGTGTGTGTGTGTGTGTGCAGGTGTGGTGGGGGGGCATGGGGTGGAGGTGGGGGTGGGGTAGGGTGTGGGTGTGTGTGCAGGTGTGTGCGTGTGTGTGTCGCGGGGGGAGGGGGTGGGGTGGTGGTGGTGGGGGTGTGGTGTGTGTGTGTGTGTGTGTGGTGGGGCAATCTTAACAATTGTGTAGCTTTAATTAATAAGTTGTATAGCTTTAATTGTAATTTTAATTGTATAGTTTTAGATGAAAGTAAATTAATAATTAGTGCCCATTTCATATGAAAGTAGGATTACCCCTCTTTGTAAATTAGTAAATTAATAATTGTATACTTTAATTGTTAGTTTAATTAATGAAATGAATTAATTGAGTAGATGAATTAGAAGGAGTACGGGATACACATTTGTTGTTGACATTACTGTTGGATTATTTTGTTTAGTAAATGTTGGGTTGGTTAGTTTTAAAAGTGGCATGACCACTAGATTATTGTCCATATGGGTGTGGGATTTTTCAAATTTTTTTGAAAATTACTTTGTATATCGAACAATATAAATAGTATGATAATTAAATGAAACATACTTGAAATATATAGTGTGACAAAAAAAGTTGTCTCGCCCCGAATTGTCACGGTCATTGACCTTGACAAGTTGAACTTGTCAAGGTCAATGACCGTGACAATTAGGGAGATTTGTTGTAAGATCTTAGGTACACTAAAGTCATGTTTATATCCATTACGTACACAGTATTCTGTAACACCTGAGTATATGAATTCTCCACCTCTATCACTTCTTATGCGAGATACTTGGGTGTCCTTCTCTTCTCAATTTTTAAAAGAATTTTCAAGAACTCACGGAGGGTGTCAGATTTATTTTTCATAAAAGCGACCCAATTAAATTGTGTACAATCATCCACCATTATAGGAATATAACTGTTACCACAGAAGCTAGTTCTAGAGGGGGCAGGGATGGGGAAAGGGGGTGGGGAAAGATGGGGGAGGGGGCAGGGGTGGGGGGGCTGCGTGTGTATCTATGTGTGCGTATGTGTGTAGTGTTCCTTGTAAAAGAATTGATTGATTATTAATTTTTTTAGTAAATTAATATATGATTTTCCCTTATTGTAAATTAGTAAATTAATATATGAAAGTAGGATTCACTACATCAAAAACAACATTTTGGCATACCCTGATATTAAAAATCTGGCACAGTTTAAAACTGTGCCAGATTTTAGCACGGTTTAATGACAATTTGGCACACTTTAAAACAGTGCCAAATTTTGGCACTGTTTTAAAGTGTGCCAAAATTAAGAACACTTGACTAGAATATAAAATGCCTTAAAATTTTGACACACTTTATTTTCCCTCTTCTCTCTCCTCCCTCGTCTTCTCCCCCGCTCCCGTCCCCCCTCTCTCTACCAAAAGCCCTACCCTCTCTCTCTGAGATCAGCTCACTGACAAGGACGCTCTAATCGCCAACCTTCAATCCCAGCTTCACTCCCTCGACTCATCTCTCTCCGGCACTGCTGATAAGCTCGCTCAAGCCGACCGCGAAAAGGTTCATCCCAATCCCCTCCCTCTCTCTCTCACACACTAACAGACATAATATTGGTTGTTATTTTTTGAGCCCGGGAGAGGTTGTTGAAAGAGAACGAATTGCTCTCCAACACTGTAAAGAAGCTCAATCGCGATGTTGCTAAGGTACCATATGTGCTGCTTTTCAGAATGTCACCTCATTTTTTCGTTTTAAAACTCTATCGTCCAACTCACTTGATAAAGAGTTACTTCATATTTTACCCACCTCCACCGGGACTGTACATGATGCTACTTAAATTTTACTAGTTTTTGTTACAAAAATAATGTGCACAAATTCTAAAAATACAGAAATTCAAAATGCACAAGAAAATTCAATCAACTTATTTGTAGGCTGCTAAACATTTAAACTTGTCGCAACTCTCCAAAAAAACATTCCTCCTCTCATTTAAACTTGTCGCAACTCTCCAAAATTTTTTGACACATATTTGTTTTGACAGTCCGCCTCTCATTCTTCGAAGTCGCACGTGGTCGACGATCACATCGGCGTCGCCATCGCCGGTCTCACCGCCGACGGCCGCGCCCTCCCAGTCGGCTGACTCGTTGTTCAAAGTGGTGATTCGCGGAGCACTCGGCTGCTGAGTTGATGGTGAGTTTTGATTTAGGGTTTTGGTTTAGATGGTTTTGAATTTTTGTTGTGGTGTTTAGACCATACATGTTTATTACTCTCTCAGTCCCAAATTAAGAGTCAGACCACTATTCTCTTTTGGTTCGTACTCCACTTTTCCTTTTTGGACATAATTAACGTACCAAATTTCATCGTAGTGAATGAATGTTGACCTTGGCAATTGATTTAGAGTATCCTTAATCTATGCGAACAAAGGATAAGGACGCTTAATTTGGGACGGAGGGAGTACTTAGGGTGTGTTTGGGAAACCCAATACCGTTCTTTGGAATTGGAATCGGAATTGGTAAATTTTTAAACTTGGACTGAATATTTTTCATCCATGGCATGGAATTTAAATTATGATCATGGTTGATTTTTGTGGATTCTTGTGTGTAGGATGATAAAGCTTCTTTGCTTAATTTGTCTTGTTTTGGAGGGTACGAGGTGTTAGTGTCTATGTGTTAGGCAATGGTAATATACACACAAGCCCTACCCTCTTTTGACACAACCTCTCCATTTCCTCTAACCTCAAACGCAGTAGCGCCAAGGTCCACCTTAAGGTTGGTCAGCCCTTAGCTCCGGCAGGTAAAGCTCACCATTACATCGTCCTCTGGCTCAGGCAGGTTTCTCCATCTCGAGTAGGACCACTTTCGGGGGTTTGAGGAGCGTGGGGGAGTACAGCGACGGTGTCGACTTTTCTTCTTCTGTACAAAAAAAACCATATTCCAGTATATTTATTTATATAATCATTTCAGTTTAACTACTAGAGTACATGTATTCTTATTCTTGAGTAACATTGACCATATATGTTTTTGCAGCCATAGGGAATGGCTAGATTTAATTACCTGATTCAGTATGCCCTTTTAATTGTAAGTAATTAATTCTATGAATATCATTAATTTATTTAGGTTTGATTATAAATTTACCCCTTATCTTTTTATCTACTTTAGATTGCAGCTGAAAGTGTTAAAATGTATGTAGCAATTATTGACGGAACTCTCAATTTGGTTGACAAGGTAATATTTGATTTTATCTATTCAACACAATCAAATTGGTCTCATTTGTATCATCTTATAAAAATAGCATTCACTTTGTGTTCTGTAAAAGTTTTTTGAGATGGAGCGCCATGATGCCGTTAGAGCACTTGAAATTTATAAGAAATCAGGAGATCATGTATATATATCATATGTGTGTTATTTGTGTCTTGTTAGAGCATTCATAATGGTTTTCCAAACAGAAGGAACCGGATAGCTTAAATATGTCATATCCCTGTCGCAGCAGCACAATGGTGGAGGATAGGATAGATAATAAATGACCCCAGAATACACACAATCGTCCTGATATTAAGATGTTCAAGCAGATGACTGCTAACCATCCCAGGTTGGATAGTTCAAACTAGTGACAATCAACCGTCCTAACTTTTATCCACTACTCACCCATCCCACTTTGTTGTTTTACTCACCAAGTTAACCGTCCCAACTTTTAATACTGCAGCTGATTATTACTTGTTCATGTGATAATCCAGTACCTAATCCCCCTAAACGGAATTTTTTTTTGTCATTGAGATCCACTTTTGAGTCCCCCCCCCCCCCCCCCCCGGTATAACAATCTATGATGCCTCTCTTATACTGAATTGTTTGCATAAGGCTTGTCTACCCTGTTAAGATGTTATATTGTCTTGTTTTTAAAAGCATAGTACTGCTGAACATTATGGATTTTCATGGAGTATCAATGACATGCAAGTTGTATCCTTGTTTTGTTACAAGTCATGATATTTGCCAACTCCTTATCTCATTCAAAGAAGGCATTTATAAATTTATAAATGAAGACGCAACATGTATAATTTTCTGGTCGTAATTACATATTTTCTTTAACTTTATTGTATTTTCCTTCTCAGCGGAAGATTTCAGAATTTGTAGACATTGTTGAACCAAATAGGATACTTTCGAGAAGTTATGGCACGAACAGTTCATCGGGTGGCTATCAAAATACAAATGAAATCTGGTTAGTCTTAAATTCTCTTTGAATGTTGCAACATTAAATAGAAAAATAGCCTGAAATAGCAGTGACAAGTAGCCAAACGTAAAATGGCTTACTTTATGAGCTTATTTAGTTAAATTGGTGGAAGGGATTTACTGGTGGTTTGGTTTTGGAATTTGCTGCTGCTGTTGAGTTTTTTTTAAATGTAAAACATGTTGGATTTGACGAATAAACAAACGAAACTATGTCAAAATTTTCTAAAATCAATAAACGCTCTAAATTGATTAAAAATATATCGTTATAGGATAAAAACCCAATGTAATTTGTAGGAACTGACCGCGTAGTCCCGGATCTCCCGATTTGATAGTATGACGATATTTTGCAAAAGTAACACTTAGACTTAAAAATAAGCCGTTAAAGGGTGAAAATTCAAATCAGCCCCCAAACGACCTCGTAAGAGGCACGGACACCTCGCACGGGACTAATGCAACTTGTAGGAAATGACCACATAGTCTCGGGTCTCCTGGTTTGAGAGTATGACGATAATTTGCAAAAATAACACTTAGACTTAAAAATAAGCCGTTAAAGGGTGAAAACCCTAACTAGCCCCCAAACGACCCCATAAGAGGCACGAACACTTCGCACGGGACGAATGCAACATGTAGGAACTGATCGCGTAGTCCTGGGTCTCCCGGTTTGAGAGTATGATGATAATTTGTAAAAATCACACTTAGACTTAAAAATAAGCCGTTAATGGGTGAAAACCCAAACAAGCCCCCAAACGACCCCGTAAGAGGCACGAATACCTCGCACGGGACCAATGCAACTTGTAGGAACTGACCGCGTAGTCCCGAGTCTCTCGGTTTGAGAGTATGACGATAATTTGCAAAAATAACACTTAGACTTAAAAACAAGTCGTTAAAGGGTGAAAACTCAAACCAACCCCCAAACGGCCCGTAGGAGGCACATACACCTCGCACGGGACCAATGCAACTTGTAGGAACTGGCCGCGTAGTCCCGGGTCTCACGGTTTGAGAGTATAACGATAATTTTAAAAAATAACACTTAGACTTAAAAAATAAGCCGTTAAAGGGTGAAAACCCAAACCAGGCCCCAAACGACCTCGTAAGAGGCACGAACACCTCGCACGGGAGCAATGCAACTTGTAGGAACTGACTGCATAGTCCCCGATCTCCCGGTTTAAGAGTATGACGATAATTTGCAAAACCCACCACTTAGACTTAAAGGGCGTTAAAGGGTGAAAACCCAAACGACCCCTTAGGAGGAACGAAGACCTCGCATGGGACCAATGCAACTTGTAGGAACTGACCGGGTAGTCCCGGGTCTCCCGGTCTAAGAGTATGATGATAATATGCAAAAATCACACTTAGACTTAAAAACAAGCCGTTAAAGGGTGAAAACCCAAACCAGGCCCCAAACGACCCCGTAGGGGGCACGAACACCTCGCACGTGACCAATGAAACTTGTAGGAACTGATAACGTAGTCCCGGGTCTCCCGATTTGAGAGTATGACGATAATTTGCAAAAATCACCACTTAGACTTAAAAATAAGGCGTCAAAAGGTGAAAATCCAAACCAGCCCCCAAACGACCCCGTAGGAGGCACGAACACCTCGCACGGGACCAATGCAACGTCTAGGAACTGGCCGCGTAGTCCCAGGTCTCCCGGTTTGAGAGTATGACGATCATTTGCAAAAATAACACTTAGACTTAAAAACAAGCCGTTAACGGGTGAAAATGCAAACTAGCCCCCAAACGACCCCGTAGGAGGCACGAACATCTCGCACGGGACCAATGGAACTTGTAGGAACTGACCGCGTAGTCCCGGGTGTTTCGGTTTGAGAGTATGATGATAATTTGCAAAAATCATAGTTAGACTTAAAAACAAGCCGTTAAAGGGTGAAAACTGAAACCAGCCCCCAAACGACCCCGTAGGAGGCACGAACAACTCGCACGGGACCAATGCTACTTGTAGGAACTGATCGCATAGTCCCGAGTCTCCCGGTTTGAGAGCATGATGATAATTTATAAAAATCACACTTACACTTAAAAACAAGCCGTTAACGGGTGAAAACCGAAACTAGCCCCCAAACGACCCCGTAGGAGGCACGAACACCTCGCACGGGACCAATGCAACTTATAGGAACTGACCGCGTAGTCCCGGGTGTCTAGGTTTGAGAGTATGACGATAATTTGCAAAAATCACACTTAGACTTGAAAACAAGCCGTTAAAGGGTGAAAACCGAAACCAGCCCCCAAACGACCCCGTATGAGGCACGGACAACTCGTACGGGATCAATGTTACTTGTAGGAACTGATCGCGTAGTCCCGGGTCTACCGGTTTGAGAGCATGACGATAATTTGCAAAAATCACACTTAGACTTAAAAATAAGCCGTTAACGGGTGAAAACTCAAACTAGCCTCCATACGACCCCGTAGGAGGCACGAACACCTCGCACGGGACCAATGCTACTTGTAGGAACTGATCGCGTAGTCTCGGGTCTCCCGGTTTGAGAGCATGACGATAATTTATAAAAATCATACTTAGACTTAAAAACAAGCCGTTAAAGAGTAAAAACCCAAACCAGCCCCCAAACGGCTCCGTAGGAGGCACAAACACCTCGCACGGGACCAATGCAACTTGTAGGAACTGACCGCGTAGTCCCGGGTCTCCCGGTTTGAGAGTATGATGATAATTTGCAAAAATCACACTTAGACTTAAAAATAAGCCGTTAAAGGGTAAAAACCCAAACTAGCCCCCAAACGACACCGTAGGAGGCACGAACACCTCGCATGGGATTAATGCAACTTATAGGAACTGACCGCATAGTCTCGAGTCTCCCGATTTTAGAGTATGAGGATAATTTGGAAAAATCACACTTAGACTTAAAAACAAGCAGTTAAAGGGTGAAAACCCAAACCAGGCCCCAAACGACCCCGCAGGAGGCACGAACACCTCGTACGGGACCAATGCAACTTGTAAGAACTGGCTGTGTAGTCCCAGGTCTCCCGGTTTGAGAGTATGATGATCATGTGCAAAAATAACACTTAGACTTAAAAATAAGCCGTTAACGGGTGAAAACCCAAACTAGCCCCCAAACGACCCCGTAGGAGGCACGAACACCTCGCATGGGACCAATGCAACTTGTAGGAACTGATCGCATAGTCCCGGGTGTCTCGGTTTAAGAGTATGACGATAATTTGCAAAAATAACACTTAGACTTAAAAACAAGCCGTTAATGGGTGAAAACCCAAACTAGCCCCCAAACGACCCCGTAGGAGGCACGAACACCTCGCACGGGACCAATGCAACTTGTAGGAACTGACCGCGTAGTCCCGGGTGTCTCGGTATGAGAGTATGACGATAATATGCAAAAATCACACTTAGACTTGAAAACAAGCCGTTAAAGGGTGAAAACCGAAACCAGCCCCCAAACGACCCCGTAGGAGGCACGAACAACTCGCACGGGACCAATGCTACTTGTAGGAACTGATTGCGTAGTCCCGGGTCTCCCGGTTTGAGAGCATGATGATAATTTATAAAAATCACACTTAGACTTAAAAACAAGCTGTTAAAGGGTGAAAACCTAAACTAGGCCCCAAACGGCCCTGTAGGAGGCACGAACGCCTCGCACGGGACCAATGCAACTTGTAGGAACTGACCGCATAGTCCCGGATCTCCCGGTTTGAGAGTATGACGATAATTTGCAAACATCACACTTAGACTTAAAAAAAGCCGTTAACGGGTGAAAACCCAAACTAGCCCCCAAACGACCCCTTAGGAGGCACGAACACCTCACACGGGACCAATACAACTTGTACGAACTAACCGCGTAGTCACGAATCTCCCGATTTGAGAGTATGACGATAATTTGCAAAAATCACACTTAGACTTAAAAACAAGCCGTTAAAGGGTATAAACCGAAATCAGCCCCCAAACGGCCCCGTAAGAGGCTCGAACAACTCGCACGGGACCAATGCTACTTGTAGAAACTGATCGCGTAGTCCCGGGTCTCCCGGTTTGAGAGTATGATGATAATTTATAAAAATCACACTTAGATTTAAAAGCAAGCCGTTAAAGGGTGAAAACCCAAACCACCCCAAACGACCCCGTTGGAGGAACGAACACCTCGCACGGGACCAATGCAACTTGTAGGAACTGACCGCGTAGTCCCGGGTCTCCCGGTATGAGAGTATGATGATAATTTGAAAAAATCACGCTTAGACTTAAAAACAAGCCGTTAAAGGGTGAAAACCCCAAACTAGCCCCCAAACGGCCCTGTAGGAGGCACGAACACCTCGCACGGGACTAATGCAACTTATAGGAAATGACCGCATAGTCCCGGGTCTCCCGGTTTGAGAGTCAGATGATAATTTGGAAACATCACACTTAGACATAAAAATAAGCCGTTAACGGGTGAAAATCCAAACTAGCCACGAAACGGCACCGTAGGAGGCACGAACACCTCGCACGGGACCTATGCAACTTGTAGGAATTGACCGCGTAGTCCCGCGTCTCCTGGTTTGAGAGTATGATGATAATTGGCAAAAATAACACTTAGACTTAAAAACAAGCCGTTAAAGGGTGAAAACCCAAACCAGCCCCCATACGACCCCCTAGGAGGCACAAACACCTCGCACGGGACCAATGCAACTTGTAGGAACTAACCGCGTAGTCTCGGGTCTCCCGGTTTGAGAGTATGATGATATTTTGTAAAAATCACACTTAGACTTAAAAATAAGCCGTTAAAGGGTAAAAACCCCATCCAGCCCCCAAACGGTTCCGTAAGAGGCACGAACACCTCGCACGGGACCAATGCAACTTGTAGGAACTGAACGCGTAGTCCCGAGTCTCCGGGTTTGAGAGTATGATGATAATTTACAAAAATCACACTTAGACTTAAAAATAAGCCGTTAAAGGGTGAAAACCCAAACCAGCCCCCAAACGACCCCGTAGGAGGAACGAACACCTCGCACGAGACCAATGAAACTTGTAGGAACTGATCGCGTAGTCCCGGGTCTCCCGATTTGAGAGTATGACGATAATTTACAAAAATCACACTTAGACTTAAAAACAAGCCGTTAAAGGGTGAAAACCCAAACTAGCCCCTAAACGGCCCTGTAGGAGGCACGGACACCTCGCACGGGATCAATGCAACTTGTAAGAACTGACCGCGTAGTCCCGGGTCTCCCGATTAAAGAGTATGACGATAATTTGCAAAAATGACACTTAGACTTAAAGACAAGCCGTTAAAGGATGAAAACCCAAACCAGCCACCAAACGACACCGTAGGAGGCACGAACACCTCGCATGGGATTAATGCAACTTGTAGGAACTGACCGCATAGTCTCGAGTCTCCCGATTTTAGAGTATGAGGATAATTTGCAAAAATCACACTTAGACTTAAAAAGAAGCCGCTATCGGGTGAAAACACAAACTAGCCCCAAACGACCCCGTAGGAGGCACGAACACCTCGCACGGGACCAATGCAACTTGTAGAAACTGATCGCGTAGTCCCGGGTCTCCCGATTTGAGAGTATGACGATAATTTGCAAAAATAACACTTAGACTTAAAGACAAGCCGTTAAAGGGTGAAAACCCAAATCAACCCCCATAGGACCCCGTAGGAGGCACAAACACCTCACACGGGACCAATGCAACTTGTAGGAACTAACCGCGTAGTCTCGGGTCTCACGGTTTGAGAGTATGACGATAATTTGCAAACATCACACTTAGACTTAAAAAAAAGCCGTTAAAGGGTAAAAACCCAATCCAGCCCCCAAACGGACCCGTAGGAGGCCCGAACACCTCGAACGGGACCAATGCAACTTGTGGGAGCTGACCGCGTTGTCCCGGATCTCCCGGTTTGAGAGTATGACAATAATTTACAAAAATCACACTTAGACTTAAAAATAAGCCGTTAAAGGGTGAAAACCCAAACCACCCCCAAACGACCCCGTAGGAGGAACGAACACCTCGCACGGGACCAATGAAATTTGTAGGAACTGACCGCGTAGTCCCGGGTCTCCCGGTTTGAGAGTATGATGATAATTTGCAAAAATCACACTTAGACTTAAAAATAAGTCGTTAAAGGGTGAAAACCCAAACCACCCCCAAACGGCCCTTGTAGGAGGCCCGAACACCTCGCACGGGACCAATGCAACTTGTAGGAACTGACCGCGTAGTCCCGGGTCTCCCGGTTTGAGAGTATGACGATCATTTGTAAAAATCACACTTAGACTTAAAAACAAGCCGTTAAAGGGTGAAAATCCAAACCAACCCCCATACGACCCCGTAGGAGGCACTAACACCTCGTACGAGACCAATGCAACTTGTAGGAATTAACCGCGTAGTCTTGGGTCTCCCGATTTGAGAGTATGACGATAATTTGCAAACATCACACTTAGACTTAAAAAGAAGCCGTTAAAGGGTAAAAACCCAATCCAGCCCCCAAACGGCCCCGTAAGAGGCCCGAACACCTCGCACGGAACCAATGCAACTTGTAGGAACTGACTGCGTAGTCCCGGGTCTCCCGGTTTGAGAGTATATCAATAATTTACAAAAATCACACTTAGACTTAAAAATAAGCCGTTAAAGGGTGAAAACCCAAACCAGCCCCCAAACGACCCCGTAGGAGGAACGAACACCTCGCACGGGACCAATGCAACTTGTAGGAACTGGCCGCGTAGTCCCAGGTCTCCCGGTTTGAGAGTATGATGATAATTTGCTAAAATCACACTTAGACTTAAAAACACACCGTTAAAGGGTGAAAACCTAAACTAGCCCCAAAACGGCCCTGTAGGCGGCACGAACGCCTCGCACGGGACAAATGCAACTTGAAGAAACTGACCGCATAGTTTCGGGTCTCCCGGTTTGAGAGTATGACGATAATTTGCAAATATCACACTTAGACTTAAAAAAAGCCGTTAACGGGTGAAAACCCAAACTAGCCCCCAAACGACCCCGTAGGAGGCACGAACACTTCGCAAGGGACGAATACAACTTTTAGGAACTGACCGCGTAGTCCCGGGTCCCCCGATTTGACAGTATGACGATCATTTGTAAAAATCACACTTAGACTTAAAAACAAGCCCTTAAGGGGTGAAAACCCAAACCAGTCCCCAAACGACCCCGTAGGAGGCACGAACACCTCGCACGGGACCAATGTAACTTGTAGGAACTGACCGCGTAGTCCCGGTTCTCCTGGTTTGAGAGTATGATGATAATTTGCAAAAATCACACTTAGACTTAAAAACAAGCCGTTAAAAGGTGAAAATCCAAACCATCCCCCAAACGACCCCGTAGGAGGCACGAACACCTCGCACGGGACCAATGCAACTTGTAGGAACTGACCGCGTAGTCCTGGTTTGAGAGTATGATGATAATTTGCAAAAATCACACTTAGACTTAAAAACAAGCCCTTAAGGGGTGAAAACCGAAATCAGCCCCCAAACGACCCCGTAGGAGGCACGAACACCTCGCACGGGACCAATGCAACTTGTAGGAACTGATCGCGTAGTCCCGGTTCTCCTGGTTTGAGAGTATGACGATAATTTGCAAAAATCACACTTAGACTTAAAAACAAGTTGTTAAAGGGTGAAAACCCAAACCAGCCCCCGAACGACCCCGTAGGAGGCACGGACACCTCGCACGGGACCAATGCAACTTGTAGGAACTGACCGCGTAGTCCCGGTTTGAGAGTATGATGATAATTTTCAAAAATCACACGTAGACTTAAAAATAACAAGTTAAAGGATTAAAGCCCCAAACGGCCCCGTAGGAGGCACGAACACCTTGCACGTGACCAATTCAACTTGTAGGAACTGACGGCGCAGTCCCGGGTCTCCCGGTTTGAGAGTATGACGATAATTTGCAAAAATCACACTTAGACTTAAAAACAAGCCGTTAAAGGGTGAAAACCCAAACCAGCTCCCAAACGACCCCGTGAGAGGCGCGATCTCCTTGTACGGGAACAATGCAACTTGTAGGAACTGATCGCGTACTCCCGGGTTTGCCGGTTTGAGATTATGACGATCCTTTGCAAAAATCACGCTTAGACTTAAAAACAAGCCTTTAACGGGTGAAAACCCACAGTAGCCCCCAAACGACCCCGTAGGAGGCACGAATACCTTGTACGGGACTAATGCAACTTGTAGGAACTGACCGCGTAGTCCCGAGTCTCCCAATTTGAGAGTATGACGATAATTTGCAAAAATCACACTCAGACTTAAAAATAAGCCATTAAAGGGTGAAAACCCAAACCACCTCCAAACGTCCCCGTAGGAGGCCCGAACACCTCGCACGGGACCAATGCAACTAGTAGGAACTGACTGCGTAGTCCCGGGTCTCCCGGTTTGAGAGTATGACGATAATTTACAAAAATCACACTTAGACTTAAAAATAAGCCGTTAAAGGGTGAAAACCCAAACCAGCCCCCATACGACCCCGTAGGAGGAACGAACACCTCGCACGGGACTAATACAACTTGTAGGAACTGACCGCGTAGTCCCGGGTCTCTCGATTTGAGAGTATGATGATCATTTGTAAAAATCACACTTAGACTTAAAAACAAGCCGTTAAAGGGTGAAAACCCAAACCAGCCCCCATACGACCCCGTAGGAGGCACAAACACCTCGTACTGGACCAATGCAACTTGTAGGAACTAACCGCGTAGTCTTGGGTCTCCCGATTTGAGAGTATGACGATAATTTGCAAACATCACATTTAGACTTAAAAAGAAGCCGTTAAAGGGTAAAAACCCAATCCAGCCCCCAAACGGCCCCGTAGGAGGCCCGAACACCTCGCACGTGACCAATGCAACTTGTAGGAACTGACTGCGTAGTCCCGGGTCTCCCAGTTTGAGAGTATATCGATAATTTAAAAAAATCACACTTAGACTTAAAAATAATCCGTTAAAGGGTGAAAACCCAAACCAGCCCCCAAACGACCCCGTAAGAGGAACGAAAACCTCGCACGGGACCAATGCAACTTGTAGGAAGTGGCCGCGTAGTCCCAGGTCTCCCGGTTTGAGAGTATGATGATAATTTGCAAAAATCACACTTAGACTTAAAAGCAAGCCGCTAAAGGGTGAAAACCTAAACTAGCCCCCAAACGGCCCTGTAGGAGGCACGAACACCTCGCACGGGACCAATGCAACTTGAAGAAATTGACTGCATAGTTTCGGGTCTCCCGGTTTGAGAGTATGACGATAATTTGCAAATATCACACTTAGACTTAAAAAAAGCCGTTAACGGGTGAAAACCCAAACTAGCCCCCAAACGACCCCGTAGGAGGCTCGAACACTTCGTACGAGACCAATACAACTTTTAGGAACTGACCGCGTAGTCCCGGGTCTCCCGATTTGAGAGTAGGATGATCAATTGTAAAAATCACACTTAGACTTAAAAACAAGCCCTTAAGGGGTGAAAACCCAAACCAGCCCCCAAACGACCTCGTAGGAGGCACGAACACCTCGCACGGGATCAATGCAACTTGTAGGAACTGACCGCGTAGTCCCGGTTCTCCTGGTTTGAGAGTATGACGATAATTTGTAAAAATCACACTTAGACTTAAAAACAAGACGTTAAAGGGTGAAAACCAAAACCAGCCCCCAAACGACCCCGTAGGAGGCACGAACACCTCGCACGGGACCAATACAACTTGTAGGAACTGATCGCGTAGTCCCGGTTTGAGAGTATGATGATAATTTGCAAAAATCACACTTAGACTTAAAAACAAGCCCTTAAGGGGTGAAAACCCAAACCAACCCCCAAACGACCCCGTAGGAGGCACGAACACCTCGCACTGGACCAATGCAACTTGTAGGAACTGACCGCATAGTTCTGGTTCTCCTGGTTTGAGAGTATGACGATAATTTGCAAAAATCACACTTAGACTTAAAAACAAGTCGTTAAAGGGTGAAAACCCAAACCAGCACCCAAACGACCCCGTAGGAGGCACAGACACCTCGCACGGGACCAATGCAACTTGTAGGAACTGACCGCGTAGTCCCGGTTTGAGAGTATGATGATAATTTGCAAAAATCACACGTAGACTTAAAAATAAGAAGTTAAAGGATTAAAGCCCAAACCGGCCCCCAAACGGCCCCGTAAGAGGTACGAACACCTTGCACGGGACCAATTCAACTTGTAGGAACTGACCGCGTAGTCCCGGGTCTTCCGGTTTGAGAGTATGACGATAATTTGCAAAAATCACACTTAGACTTAAAAACAAGCAGTTAAAGGGTGAAAACCCAAACCAGCCCCCAAACGACCCCGTGAGAGGCGCGAACTCCTTGTAGGGGAACAATGCAACTTGTAGGAACTGATCGCGTACTCCCGGGTGTGTCGGTTTAAGATTATGACGATCATTTGCAAAAATGACGCTTAGACTAAAAAACAAGCCTTTAACGGGTGAAAACCCAAAGTAGCTCCCAAACGACCCCGCAGGAGGCACGAACACCTTGCACGGGACCAATGCAACTTGTAGGAACTCACCGCGTAGTCCCGAGTCTCCCGATTTGAGAGTATGACGATAATTTGCAAAAATCACGCTCAGACTTAAAAATAAGCCATTAAAGGGTGAAAACCCAAACCAGCCCCCAAATGACCCCGTAGGAGGCACGAACACCTCGCAGGGGACCAATGCAACTTGTCGAAACTGACTGCGTAGTCTCGGGTCTCCCGGTTTGAGAGTATGACGATAATTTGCAAAAATCACACTTAGACTTAAAAACAAGCCGTTAAAGGGTGAAAACCCAAACCAGCCCCCAAACGACCCCGTGAGAGGCGCGATCTCCTTGTACGGGAACAATGCAACTTGTAGGAACTGATCGCGTAGTCACGGGTCTCCCGATTTGAGAGTATGATGATACTTTGCAAAAATCACACTTAGACTTAAAAACAAGCCGTTAAAGGGTGAAAACCCAAACCAACCCCCATGCGTCCCCGTAGGAGGCACGGACACCTCGGAGGGACCAATATAACTTGTAGGAACTGATCGCGTAGTCCCGGGTCTCCCGGTTTGAGAGTATGATGATAGTTTTAAAAAATCACACTTAGACTTAAAAATAAGCCCTTAAGGGGTGAAAACCCAAACCAGCCCCCAAACGACCCCGTAGGAGGCACGAACACCTCGCACTGGACCAATGCTACTTGTAGGAACTGACCGCGTAGTCCCGGTTCTCCTGGTTTGAGAGTATGACGATAATTTGCAAAAATCACACTTAGACTTAAAAACAAGTCGTTAAAGGGTGAAAACCCAAACCAGCCCCCAAACGACCCCGTAGGAGGCACGGACACCTCGCACGGGACAATGCAACTTGTAGGAACTGACCGGGTAGTCCCGGTTTGAGAGTATGATGATAATTTGCAAAAATCACACGTAGACTTAAAAATAAGAAGTTAAAGGATTAAAGTCCAAACCGGCCCCCAAACGGCCCCGTAAGAGGTACGAACACCTTGCACGGGACCAATTCAACTTGTAGGAACTGACCGCGTAGTCCCGGGTCTCCCGGTTTGAGAGTATGCCGATAATTTGCGAAAATCACACTTAGACTTAAAAACAAGCAGTTAAAGGGTGAAAACCCAAACCAGCTCCCAAACGATCCCGTGAGAGGCGCGAACTCCTTGTAGGGGAACAATGCAACTTGTAGGAACTGATCGCGTACTCCCGGGTCTGCCGGTTTGAGATTATGACGATCATTTGCAAAAATGACGCTTAGACTAAAAAACAAGCCTTTAACGGGTGAAAACCCAAAGTAGCCCCCAAACGACCCCGTAGGAGGCACGAACACCTTACACGGGACCAATGCAACTTGTAGGAACTCACCGCGTAGTCCCGAGTCTCCCGATTTGAGAGTATGACGATAATTTGCAAAAATCACACTCAGACTTAAAAATAAGCCATTAAAGGGTGAAAACCCAAACCAGCCCCCAAATGACCCCATAGGAGGCACGAACACCTCGCAGGGGACCAATGCAACTTGTCGAAACTGACTGCGTAGTCTCGGGTCTCCCGGTTTGAGAGTATGGCGATAATTTGCAAAAATCACACTTAGACTTAAAAACAAGCCGTTAAAGGGTGAAAACCCAAACCAGCCCCCGAACGACCCCGTGCGAGACACGAGCACCTCGCACGGGACCAATGAAACTTGTAGTAATTGACCGCGTAGTCACGGGTCACCCGATTTGAGAGTATGACGATAATTTGCAAAAATCACACTTAGACTTAAAAACAAGCCGTTAAAGGGTGAAAACCCAAACCAACCCCCAAGCGTCCCCGTAGGAGGCACGGACACCTCGCAGGGACCAATGTAACTTGTAGGAACTGATCGCGTAGTCCCGGGTCTCCCGGTTTGAGAGTATGATGATAATTTTAAAAAATCACACTTAGACTTAAAAACAAGCTGTTAAAAGGTGAAAATCCAAACCTGCCCCAAACGACCCCGTAGGAGGCACGAACACCTCGCACGGGACCAATGCAACTTGTAGGAACTGATCGCGTAGCCCCGGATCTCCCGGTTTAGGAGTATAACGATAATTTGCAAAAATCACAATTAGACTTAAAAACAAGCCGTTAAAGGGTGAAAACCCAAACCAGGCTCCAAACGACCTCGTAGGAGGCACGAACACCTCACACGGAACCAATGCAACTTGTAAGAAGTGACCGCGTAGTCCCGGGTCTCTCGGTTTGAAAGTATGACGATAATTTGCAAAAATAACACTTAGACTTAAAAATAAGCCGTTAAAGGGCGAAAATCCAAACCAGCCCCCAAACGTCCCCTTAGGAGGCACGAACACCTCGCACAGGACCAATGCAACTTGTAGGAACTGACCGCATAGTCCCGGGTCTCCCAGTTTGAGAGTACGACGATAATTTGCAAAAATCACACTTAAACTTAAAAACAAGCCGTTAACGGGTGAAAACCTAAACTAGCCGCACGAACACCTCGCACGGGGCCAATGCAACTTCGAGGAACTGACTGCGTAGTCCCGGGTCTCCCGATTTGAGAGTATGACGATAATTTGCAAAAATCACACTTAGACTTAAAAACAAGTCGTTAAAGGGTGAAAACCCAAACCAACCCCCAAACGACCCCGTAGGAGGCACGGACACCTCGCACGGGACCAATGCAACTAGTAGGAACTGACCGCTTAGTCTCGGGTCTCCCGGTTTGAGAGTTTGACGATAATTTGTAAAAATCACACTTTGACTTAAAAATAAGCCGTAACCATCCCCCAAACGGCCCCGTAGGAGGCACGAACACCTCGCACGGGACCAATGCAAGTTGTAGGAACTGACCGCGTAGTCCCGGGTCTCCCGTACAAAAATCACACTTAGACTTAAAAACAAGCCGTTAAAGGGTGAAAACCCAAACTATCCCCCAAACGACCCCGTACGAGGCACGAACACCTCGCACGGGACCAATGCAACTTGTAGGAACTGACCGTGTAGTCCCGGGTCTCCCGGTTTGAGAGTATGACGATAATTTGCAAAAATCACACTTAGACTTAAAAACAAGCTGTTAAAGGGTGAAAACCCAAACCAGCCCCCAAACGTCCCCGTAGGAGGCACGAACACCTCACACGGGACCAATGCAACTTGTAGGAACTGATCACGTAGTCCCGGGTCTCCCAGTTTGAGAGTATGGTGATAATTTGTAAAAATCACACTTAGACTTAAAAACAAGCCGTTAAAGGGTGAAAATCCAAACCTTCCCCAAACGACCCCGTAGGAGGCACGAACACCTCGCACGGGACCAATGTAACTTGTAGTAATTGACCGCGTAGTCCCAAGTCTCCCTGTTTGAGAATATGACTGTAATTTCCACTCATATATGTAATTTTTTAGTTTGAGTAAATTTTTTTATGGTAAATTATTGGGTTACAAATATCGTATCTTTTTTGT
Source organism: Sambucus nigra (assembly GCA_949130495.1). Lineage (NCBI taxonomy): Eukaryota > Viridiplantae > Streptophyta > Magnoliopsida > Dipsacales > Adoxaceae > Sambucus > Sambucus nigra. The sequence continues at coordinate 695,096,162 of OX422211.1, forward strand.
ATCCTATTTTTTTTGCAGGATAACAGTTTATCGGTGGCATTTATTCACGTGGAACACACAGAGAACTCAATGGTTTACAATAAGGGATTTATTCATGATTCCATTTTTTTGTTTCATGGCCGTGCGGTCTTTTATTGTTTTATTGTTAACTTTTATGGCCGTGCGAGCTTTTGTAAGTTAATTGTTATATTTTGTGGTCGTGCGGGTTTTATGTTAGGCAGATTTTGTATTAACAGGTTTTGAAATGTCCAGAAAATAGAGGAAATTATGCCTAATTTTTTTTGACCCTGTGAACTGTTAAGGACTTGTAATATTTTGAAGTTTGTATGTACATTGGTTTATTAACAACGCGCAATATTATTAATTTGTGAATTTTGTGATTTCAAATATTTAATTTTTTTTATAAAAAATTTGGCATAGTTCAAAACCGTGCCAAAAGTGTGCCAGAAGTGTTCCTGTTTGGCTGAATCTGGCACAGTTAAAAACCGTGCCAAAAGTGTGATAGAAATATCAAATTCTGGCACGGTTTAAAAGTATGAAGTGTTCATGTTTAGCCAAATCTGGCACACTTTTGAGCCGTGCCAGAAAAAAATGCCATTTTGGAACACTTGATTCTGGCACAGTTCAAAACCGTGCCAAATTTGATCTGGCACAGTTTTAAACCGTGCCAGATTCCTGTTTTTGGTGTAGTGATTGCCCCTCATTGTAAATTAGTAAATTTATAATTGTATACTTTAATTGTTATTTTAATTGATGAAAATAATTATTGTGTGTGTGGTGGGGGGCAGGGGGTGGTGTGTGTGCCTGTACGTGTGCGTGTGTGTGGTGGGGGAGGGGGTGTATGAAAGTAAATTAATAATTAGTGCCCATTTTTATTTGTTGTAATTGTACATATTTGCATGTCTTCTTCTAATTTTTTTTTATCTGTGCTAATAACATTTTTTTACAGCAAATGTCTCCATGTATTAAGGCGAGGATGATGATGCTGGTTATGATGATGTCGTTTGGGCTCAGTGGTAGCGGAGGCGACGAGGGCTCCTCGACCCCTAGGCTCCCTAAATATGGAAAATTTGGGATTACCATCGAGAACAAGTCAGAGCTATTAGCGAGATCCCTCAAGCTGCTAAAGACGGTCATCGGCCCGGGGTTTATGAGTTGGAAGGAGGTGCCATATGAGCTCAAGTTAGCTGTTTGGGCGACACTACAGGTAATATATTTATATTTATATGAATATTTCAATTTCAATTTAGATTTCAACTTCATTTTATATTTATTCGCAACTAACATTGTATTTGTTGGATAAGAACAATTCAACTTGGATCCAGAGCTACGCGATTCCGTCTTGGAGCAGTTGAGGGAGCAACACAAGACGTGGAAGAAAAATGTCCGGACACGGTACTTTGGAAAAACACGAGAGCCCATTATCTAATGGCGTGAATCCGTCCCGCCGAAGGAGCCGATCTCATTGGCACAATGGCAAAAGTTCATTGACAATGAGATCGGGGAGCGACAATTAGCATCTCGCCAATCGAGGAGGGAAAATCGGGCAAAAAAGACGAACGTGCACTACTTCGGCCGGACGTCTTATGCCGAGGTGGAGCATAGGATGAATGTAAGATTTAATTTTTCTATAACTACAGAAATATATTATTCTGCATTATTTTACTTTGCGGGGCCGATACTAATTTTATTTTATTTTATTTCAGGGGGTAGGGAGTGGCCCTGAGGGTAAGCCACATAGGCTCGATAGTTAAGTGGATCTTCGGACGAAGAAGGGGAAGGACAAAGAGGTTCCCCGAGCGTCGTGGCCACGATTCTCAATAATTTGACAGTTTATTTTTTGTTAATTCCGTTATAATTTTTTAGTTTACTTATTTTACTAATCATGTACTTTTTGTCATTTCAGGCAAAGCTTAAGGAAGTGCATGAGTCGCAGTTTGATGCCGACAAGGCATCTTTGTCCACAGACGTACTCAGCCAAGTGCTTGGCTCTGATCGCAAGGGGAGGACAAGGGGGGTGAGCTCGCGGGTGGACAAATCTAGGATCATCGAATTGGAGACGAGCGACACACCGGGTTGGCTCGAATGGTGGATTCACATGACGCGAAGCTGTCCTGTTTGGAGGCAACGGTCCAAGATATATACTCATTCATGAAGCGTACGTTGGGCGGAGACCGTAAGGGGAAAGGGAAAGGGAAGGAGAAGGCGGTGGAGGAGGAGGTGCGGGAGGACGAGGCGCAAGATGACGAGGATGTGGACCTCGCTGCTTCATCACTGACACGTGCGTACTTTGATGATCCACTTCCCTATTTGGCTCCCTTCAACAGATCGATGTCGACACTTGGTTGTCCGAGCGTGTTCATATTGGACGTATTTGATGGCCAGCGGATAGGGCGGGGATTGAGGAACCCGAATATCGTCCGGGGTGGAATAGTTCATGGACGTGAGCTTCAAGAGATCGAGTCCAAAGTGCTCGTCACGCATGTGATACCCGGGAAGAACTCCCTATTGTGGTTGCGCGAACAATGCGGCACAATGTATATTAGTGGGTGTGTCAATTCGTATATCGTGTGGCCTACTCACCTCCTCACATTTACCCCAGACATGTAGTGACATTATTTTTAAGTTGGTACATTTGAATTATATTTGGATTATATCGTCATGTATATTGTTTCTATTTTGAATATATATTTGCATTATCTTTAGTTTATTTGGATATATAATGTTGCCATAACAGGTACAAATATACTGCTGGACAGAAACAGTGGCCATATTGCCCAACATATTTTTTTTAAATTCTGCCCAGAATTGTCACGGTCATTGACCGTGACAAGTCCTTGACAACTTTTATCACGGACTTGGCATGGTCAATGACCGTGATAATTTTTTTAAAAAGGGTCAAGACTTTGTCACGGTTATTAACCGTGACTAAACTTATCACCATCAGGGACCGTGACACGACCGTGATATTTCTAACGACCTTGTCACGATCAATGACCGTGACACGTCCGTGACAAAAAAAGTTGTCTCGCCCCGAATTGTCACGGTCATTGACCTTGACAAGTTGAACTTGTCAAGGTCAATGACCGTGACAATTAGGCAGATTTTGTGTAGTGATGGCTTCGATTGATTGGGAGTATGTGGACCTATTTTGGGAGGCATTTGAGGCGTGTTCGGTGGTCGAGTGGAAGGGTCTAGCCTCATGGGTGCTTATGATGGGGAATTCAGACTGCACTTGATGCTATTGGTCGTCCACGAGGTGTTGGTGTGCTGATCTTCATCATGAAAAGTTTAAGGCCGTATGCTTAGTTGTTGGCCATGGTTGGACTTTCTGACCCCTCTCAATTGCCTCTTTGCTAGCTGATACGCGAGTTGTTTTCGAGGATGGGCTCTTGATGTAAATTTAAGCCATCAATGACACAACAAAAATACACTCAATAGGAGAGAGTAATATTCAAATTAGAGAAATGTATAATGATTTATTAAATGGAAAAATGAGATATTTATAGGGGGAATGGGAAGAATCTAAAATGAGGTCATTAATACCTAATTGAGAAATGAGCTTAGGCCCATGTGATGTCACATGACCAAAGAACACCCTCTTTTCATCCTTTTCCTGTAATGCCCTTTCTAGAAGGCTTCCCATTAACCCTATAATACAAAATAACAAAATTGCAATAAAAATAAAAACTAATAAAAATGAAAAGGACTAGAAAAATACTAAAATTACCCTGAAGCTTTATTACTTTCCACTACTCTCCCATCCATGAAAAGAGTTTGATCTCAAACTAAAAGAGGAACACCGTTATAATCGGTATTAATTGGGAAGACCGTGGCAATCAACACTTGATGCTGAATCTCCTCCTCCCGCTCTTCATTTGGTGGCTTTGTATCGCCGATCATAAGTAGGGTTCGCTTCCGAGCCTTGGGGCACTTAGTGGCTTGATGGCCCACAGCGCTATAAGCAAAGCACTTCATGCTAACCAATGGAGCATCCGAGGCAGAAGTGGGGCAATGGTCGTAGAAGGGAGCCTCAGAGCCGTTGGAGCGCGATGGCAAACCTCGACCTTGGTTGTATACTCAACCTCCTTGGCAAAGGACGATATATCATGCAAACCACAGTCCTGTTGAATGTACAACTGAAGTCCCTGAATATAGAGACATATCTTCTCAGTCTCGATCTCATCCAGATGGGCCCAAGTGCAAAGAAGTTGGGGAACTTCTCCATGTAGGGGGGGGACCGAGGAGGTGCCCTACTTGAGGCTCTGGACCGGAGTGTAGAGGCCGCACTTGTATGTTGCCGTATGGCGAAGGATCATAACTCCGTTTTCAATTGATCCCATATTTGGATTGGAGGAAACTCAGGAGCTTCACTGTATCATTCCACCAAACTAGGGCAAATTCTTGAAATTTGGTGGCAACCAGTTGAACACATTTTCACAATATGATGCGCTTGTAGTCGAACATTATCTCCATTGCATCAATCCAATCTACATTATCTCCATTGCATCAACCCGAATTGTCCATCCCTATAGAGTGAAGCGTTCTTGGGTGGAGGCTTCTCACCTTTAAAAGGAGTAAGTGAGATTCATGTAGGGGTGACAATTCGGGTCAACGGGTCGTGTTTCGATCCGACCCGACCCGACCCGACAAGGATTTTTTGGGACACGAATACGACACGACACGAATTCGTATTTTTTTTAGTTGACACGAACACGACACGAATAAAAAATAACACGGCACGACACGACACGACACGAATATCAGAATTTCTTAAATTTCACGCTTAAAAAACACGATAACACGATTCATAATTCAGACATGACACGACTTCGTGTAAAAAAAACACGACATGAACATGACATATCGTGCCAATTTTGTATCGTTTCGTGTCGTTTTTTCGTACCGTTTTTAAAATTGTCACCCCTAGATTCATGGTTGATTGAGGGTGAAAGGTTAGTGCAACCACTTATGGACCCGTCGTCAATAATCGTGAGTCGAGTCTTAGGGGTCAGTGGGACAAGCATCCAAAACAGAATCATGACGAGTCACCCATGGCAGGGGTCGAGCCAATCGGGTTTGGCGGCGGGTATCTTGCAAAATATGAGAGTTCGGGATGGCTCATTGAAGTAGAGTAGAGCTGGTTAGATTGAATTTGTGGTGGAACAGGTTGCAAAGTTGGGTTTTAGGAGGGGCCTGGTTGGGACGAAGGCTAATAGGGTCGGATCTGCAAGGAGGTGGGTAGATCTATTGTATTTCGGGTCGGGTAGATTGGATCGGCTACAAGATGTGTAGATCGGCTAAAAATTATGGTTGGGGTGTTTGAATGATCTAAAATGAGGTCATAAATACTTAAATGGAAAATGAGCTTAGGCCCATATGGCCTCCTATGACCTAAGAGCACTCCCTTTTACATTCATTTCCTATATTCCCCTTTTAGGAGGTTTTTCATTAACCCTATAATACATAACAACATACATGCAATAAAAAAAAAGAAAACTGATAAAAATGAAAAGGATAAAAAATACTACAACTATTAAAATAATCCCGAAGCTTCACTAATTTCCATCAGTTCCCTTTCAAGTGGGAGAGTCCACGGATGGATGTTTTGCTCTCTTGCCGTCGATCTTCAATGCTTAGGACGAGCTTTTTCAAGTGGGGGAGAATGATGTACGCGAGGCTCACGAGAATCATTATTATTTTTTCCTTTTATTATTTTTCATGTTTTAGTTGTAATTATTATGTTTAGTGAGCGCTATAATAGGTATTTTGTAAAGGGAATGTTCTAGTCCATGTGTCATCATTAGTGATGTCTGACATCACATGTAATCTAAGCATTCCTTAGTGGGTAATTAATGAGCCATTTGTAGATCCTTTTCTTATCCCCATAAATAGTGTAATACCCCATTGGGGCAAATGATTCAATTAATAGATATTATGAGAGATGAATTAGAGAGATGGTTTAGGCCTTTGCCCTATAAATGCTGTTGTTATTGCTGTTGTTGTGTAGTTTATTAGATTAAATCGCTTTGGCTCCCCACTACACATCACTCCCGACCTTAAGATTTAGTGTATATACGTGTGAGTGTGTGTATACATAGTTGTGTGCGATTTGTGTGTATATATGTGTGCGGCTGTGTGTAAATGTATATATATATATATATATATATATATATATATATGTGTGTGTGTGTGTGTGTGTGTGTGTGTGTGTGTGTGCAAGTGCTTGGGTGTATATATATATGAGTGTGTGCGAGTGTTTATATATTTACGTGTGTATATGTGCGTAAGTGTGTATGTATATATATGTGCGTAAGTGTATGTGTGACGATTTGTATATATGTGTTTGTGTGTGTTTGTATGTGTATGCACTATGTTTATTAACAAAATAGAAAGAAAGAAGCAATTGTGATTTTTGTGGCTATTGATGATTTCGTGTTCAGGGATTTATATGCACTCTAGCTATTTTGGGAGTTTTGGAGAGAAAAAAATGGAAATGAAAGTTTTATTAAGAGAAAAAAGAAGAGAAGAGAAAGTTAATAAGAGAGAAGAGAAAAGAAGAAAAATTAATATTCCTCTTTTGTTTGAGAGTTCATGAGAGAAGAGAAAACAACTTTCTTTCTTGTTGTTTGAGAGTTGGGAGAAAAATCTTTTTTTAAGGGGAAGAACGAACAATTCTTCCTTTCTCTTCATTTTTTTCTGATTTGAAAATAAAATTTTGTAGACAAAGGAAGAGAAAGTTTTTTTTTTAAAATTTTCCTTTCTTTTCTCTATTTTAAACTTCAAAATGAGAGAATATCTTACCTTTTTCTTCTATTTAAACTCCCAAAGGAAGGAAAGGAAACACTTTCCCTTTCTTTCCTTTCTTTCCTTTCTTTTCTCTCCAAAATAGAACTTCCAAATGAGCTCTAATTATTTTGTTAGAGTGTGAATTTTTAACTATAAAATTAAATTCTGAATATTCATGCTCCAAGTAGATTTTAAGTATGTAGTTAGTGTTAGTTCTTGTGATAGCAAATATTTACATTGAAGTATGTTAGTAAACACTTACACTCATAGTAAATATTTACTATGAGTTGATTGTTCTTTAATTATCTTTCTCATTCTTCTTCTTCTTCTGAAAAGTTTTATTATAGTGTAAATATTCCGTTTCACTTCTTTTTATTGGGATAGTAAAATACTTCTTCTTGACCAACAATGGTGGTGGTGGAGGCAACGCGTTGGCGGTGGCTGCGGTATTATGGCCATGGTGACGGTGATAGTAGGTTGTGGTGGAGGTGGAAGGTTATGGTGGATGCGTTAGGTGGAGAAGGCGATGATGGTGGCAAGTGGTGGTGGTGACGGTGATGGCGACAAGTGATGGTTGTAATGGCAGATGGTGGTGGCAACATTGGTAAATATTTTTTGGGGTTTAGTTGTTTTGAAAATGCAAGGGTATTTAGGCTAATAGGACTTATTTGATGAAAACTCTTTTAAATATGACTAATATACAAAAGCCCCTTATTTTTCAATACAAAATTTAGGAGTGACATTACGTGTAAGTCATGTCCTCTTGGCATCTTCTTCTGGAAATCCTAGCTATTCTTCAAGTTGTGTCATTTCGAGTTTATGTCAACACTAACCCGACCTTCTTAATTCATCATGACAAATGGCGTGACACTAACCCGACCAATTTATTAATCGTGTCATGTTCACGCTAACATGCATACCCGTAAAGCATAACTCAAGGCTAGGATAATATTTTCTCTCCACCAAGCAATACCACTTATAGGCCCTCCATAAACTAAAACTTTGTTTTTTCTAAATATCATAAACAAATAAGTAAACTATCTTCTAAATCTTAAAGTAATTATACAATAGTGAAACATGTACAAATATTAGATTTTTTTCGTAGAATATTATTTACACATGTTTATTCATGTTAATTCTCGGGTTATTTGTGATTGTGGGTCGGGTCAATTTCGGGTGGCTAATCCTAACCCACCAACTTCGTGCCGTGTAAAAAAAACACTCCTAAAAAACAAAGTAAAGATGCAGTGATCCCAATGAGAGCAAGGATTGAGAGATTTATGGGGAAAAAACCTATTAAAGAAAATGAAATTGGGAGAATTGAAAACAGAGATGCTAATGGCTCAGAAAAAATATGATACATTGATTACAAAACTTTCCTATCACACAATCTTTTCTATACAGATGCATACATTTACAGGAAGGGGGTTATCATGGTAAATATTGTTGAAGACACTGTCTTAAGTTTTGAAATGTAACAGGCTTTGATACAAAAGAGTCCATACCATTTGCAAAACACTCTTCTGCACTCTCTGATAATGCATTTGCTGTCATCTGCAATTAGACCAACCAGTTTTGTTAGTCCAAAAATTGGGTGCTTGTTCATTTTTTTAGAACATATATGCATAGATTAATTGAGAGATTTTGAAAAATAAGTCAATAGTACTATCAAAACAAATTTTGCTTAATAGGTCCTATTCTTACATTTACTAGATATTCACTACATGTCTTTTCTAATAGGACTTATTTGAGCAGAAATGTTTTTTCATGGAACTGTTGGAGAAAAAACAAATGTAGGATTTATTTGACTACATAGTTAGTAAACCTGACCAATCGGTCAAAAACCCATTAATTACGGATCGTTTAGAATTTAATACCTCCGTACTATGTACTTTCAGATTTTAGTACCTTTCACTAATTTTGATTTACTTTAGTACTCTTTCCTTGATACCAACTTAGACTTTAGAGTCACGAGCCTCGCACATGACCTTTTGAAAATTAGTTAATTAAAAAAAGAAAAAAATACGGAAAAAATTATGAAAATATCAAAATTTTTGTCTCTCTCACTCTCCGAAATTCCTAATTGGTATTTTTTACAGAAATTCAGGATTGCATAATTTCGGGAAAAATTGATCACCATAGTTTTAAAAGAAGTGGATTTTCAGAATTAATTCCAATTCTGATCCAAAAAATTTGGAAATAAAAAATTGCAAGTAGTATTCTAAAAATCTGAAAAAAAAATGGATTGGTTTTCAGAAAATGGGTCATTTTTTACTTTACTTTTCATCTATTTCAATTATTTGACTTTAGCTACCATATTGTTTTCCTTTAGACTTTAGTCACTATTTTAACTTTTAGTGACACTTCTTTTCACTTTTCGCAACCCTTTTTGCGTTGCTAAAAGTTGTAACCGTGACTAAAGTTTAAAGAAAAACAAAATAGTGGCTAAAGTCAAATAATAACTAAATGGTGGATAAAGTCAAAATGTCCCTTAGAAAAATCGGAAGTTTCAATAAAAATGTACACCTTAATACCAATGAAATCATTTTATGGGTTCTTGAGAAATGTATTTGTGCATGTTCAAGCATGGAAAAAACATTGAGATGATGTGCTAGACAGGAAATATCATAATAGAAGGGGAAAAAATAAAAAGAACTTAATAAAAGTTGAGCTGCTTACTGCAACAATAGGAATCCTCCTTTTAGGCGGTTTAAAATGGTGGCCATTTGATGATGACTCTGAAGGTGGCAGGTGCATCTCAATTCCAGCCTTAACTGCATCATCCCAATTACCAGTTTCCTCGAAGGAACGGATTAGTCTTGTAGCTTGAAGGCCATTCATTACTGGCATGCATACATCCTGCACAAGTTACACAATTTTACTTGTACAATTCATATAATCAATTGGTTTTGCATTTTTCTTCCAGTGGACATGTGAGAGACAGAGAGAGCACCTTAAGTAAAAATCAGGCTAAAATGAAGGGAAAAAAATTGAACTTCGCATATTTTTGCATATAACCCCTGAATTATGCATTTTGTTAAATACCTCAATTTGGGGACTTTTTAGTGACGTTTTTAGCAGCACATGGGGGCCTCTGTTTATGTAACAAATTACCTAGTTCACGGGGATTTTGAAAAAAATTGAAATTTGAGTTTTTTTATTTTATTTTTTATTGGCGTAAAAAGAAGAAACTAGAGAACAGAAAAATATGTTGCAATTTTGGAATTATTTTTATTGAACTTATATACAGGCTTCTTCAAGAAAGTGAAACTGTATTTATGTTGAGAAAAAAGTGTAAGAGAGGACACCTATACGGCTAAACAACATGTTTTTATGATCATACATTGTGTATGTGTAGATTTTAATGCATTTGAATCTGGTGTACTACAGAAAAAAATTGTCTCAAGGATGACTTATATTCCCACCTAGAGTTATAAAATATGTTGATTCTAAACTAGTATGAACATTTTCTTTGGAAAAAGAATGTGTAATAAGTCAATTATACATATCTAATATGGTAACCATAAAGTACACTATGGGATGCATGTAAAATTACCATCAAAACGATATCATAATCAGTGCGTTGAACTGCACGTATGGCTTCAACTCCATTATTGACCACATCTATGTTGTGGCCTAACCGCTTCATCATCGATAGTGTCACCATCACGTTAACCTTGCTATCTTCCACAAGAAGAATCTTCGGTTTCGACGTTGATTTGGGGATATCTCTATCTTCACTAGATGCGCACGGGGATATTCTCTCTGATTCCACCTGCATCCCACACATGTCATCTGGATTCCTCGTCCCCGTTATTTCCCCTGCATCATTGCTTGCGTTTATACAAAGATTCCGTTTGTCTTCACCATTAGCACATTTGGCATCGAAATCTTGGATATTCTTCGAGGAACTATCGGGTTCAGATGATGACTCAGCAGCATCAGCTACTGAACAAGCATCTTCTATTGAACTCAACGCTCTTGGTGTCAAATTATCCGAAGGGAACGGAAAGGAATCATCTGAGAATCCATTATGCCGAGTTAATGGACTAAGTCCTAATTTGTTCGGTGTTAAATTCTGAGTCCTGCTAGAACCGTTAGATGAGAATAGAGACCCCAAAGTTCGGGGCTGAAACTCGAAATAACCAGAAGTTGTATCGTCGTCATTCATATCAGCTGTGGCATCATGATCAACCATATCTGAGAGTTCATCTGGATCATCTGAGCTATCACATATAGGCGAGACTTTGTAAGGTAGTATAAATGTAAACGTGGACCCAGAGTGCTCTCGGCTTGACACAGTAAGTTGGCCACCCATGAGCTCAACCTGTTTCACATGCACATTACACATAGCCAGATTTATGGTTTATACTTGTTGGGAAACAAATCATACAAGCTACAAAGTAGTGGAGGCTATGAAATCTGTCACAACACACTAACAATGTGATGATGGGAAATTCATGATTAGCTGGAATTCTTATTATTTTCGGAATTATAAGATTATAGTACCTTTTTAGATTAGGGTATCTTATATATGTTTCGATATTTATCTTTATTAATTTTTAGTTAGTTTATTATCTAAAGCATAGATAAGGTGGGCAAATGTCCACCTCAATTTTTTTGGCGAAAATACTTAGGTAGTAGAGACGGGGGATGAAAATCTAAATCATACAATTTTGACCACCTTGAGTCGGGGAAATAATGTGAATACTAAACTTTACATTCCAACCATTCATATAGAACAACAGATCAACTCAAGCTCTAGGCCTGCTAATCCCACATTAGAATAAATTTTATATGTTTGTCTCTTGATGCGAGTGAGCCACTTCAGAATAAACAGTACATGTTTATCTCTTGTCGTAGGGTCTTTAGTCTTTCATAATTCTGTTTATTTTCTCTTTAGATAACTTTAGTATATGGTTTCTTTTTGTTTATGCTCTATATATTCATTTTTGTCATATGCTTTATATATACATAGGTGCATACCCTCTTGTGGTACTTTAATATAATGAAGATTTAGGATCACTCATAACATTTTCTCTAGCACTTACTTCAAAATGTTGAAGGTTTGTCACTATTAATAGAAAAAAAAAATGCATATTATATTCTTTGCCCACCTTTATAAAATTTCTGGATCTACCCCTGACAATTAGGACTGTAGTGTTTTCGTATAAATCAAAGCTTAGGCCTCCCCTTGTAATAAGGTTATTATGAATTGAGATAGATTAACCCTTTTGATGGAGAATTGATTGTTTATTTCTTCTGCGTACAGATCATATGCTTCTTTTTTTACAATGAAAAAACCTCCTTATTAGGAACCAACCAAATTAGAAAATTACAGGTAAGTTTTATGCTGTTTACCACCTTAAGATTCATAATTATTATCAAGGAAAGGAGGATAATAGGATTATTAACATTTTACGACTTTCGGATGTATTTTTAGATTAGTAGTCATTTCGATATGTATCTTTTTATAAATTTACTATATTTAGGAGTCTTGGCTAGCAAGACTTGAAATGACTGTAAGGCCCTTGGCCTCCACTTGTAAGACTCCCATTAACAATACTCCCCACTAGTACATTATGGACAAGGGCAAATTAAAAATGGAAACGTGTGATGTATAAACATAATTACCAATTGTTTGCAGATTGCTAGGCCTAATCCGGTCCCACCATACTTCCGAGCAGTATCTGCACTGACTTGCATGTATTTCTTAAATAGCGTTGGCAAAGCATTCTCTGTTATGTTGTAGAGGAATATGTATTAGTACTATTAACAACAGAAATCAACCATTGAATTTCAAAAAAATAAAAATAAAAAAGAATTCGAAAGATACCTGGTATTCCAATCCCCGTATCATAAACATCACAACGAATCCACACCGCTGATTCATTTGATTGAGGGTGATTATCAGTATCTCCATTTAATGATTCTCCATTACTAACTGGGATTTTGGGTTCATCATTGAGTGCATGATTTTGGTAAGGCCCATCCCCATTTTTCTGCCCATAAAAGCCCCTTTGATCACCGTTACTACGAGTTGATATGAATTTATCTTCTTTTCGTATATTTCCCGAATTTGTTAATTCATCTGAGTTTATCTTATGGTGAGATTTTTCATCCTTTTCTGCACATGGCTCTCTTACCACATAGAGCCTTATCCCAACCTTCCCTTCATGTGTAAATTTGATTGCATTGCTGCAGAGAATAAAATTAATGCTCCAACTTATGCCACTAATGAGATTCGATAACAAATAAGAGTAAAAATAAATCAAAACAATAAAGAAACAAAACTTGAAGAGGAAACGAAATAACATCCGTATGCACAAACAGAAGAGTGCATACTACAATAATACCATGAAAGATCACCGGTTGCAATTTCGATCATGCCCTAACAACTTCATCGTGGTTTGGAAAATTCGTGCCTACTCCACGAAAATCATTGTGATTAAGTTTACACTACTATTAATATAGTTTAACCATCAATCAAAGTACTCCCAATTTAGACCCTAGTTCAATATAATTCATTACTAATATAATTCCTTAATTTCATGCACAATTTAGCTGGGGCCACCATCACATTTTTTGCCATTATGTGGATGGTTTAGAGTGGTAAGATTTTATTTTTCTGACTTTCCCATTATGGTCAAAGTATTCCTTGTAGTACTATAACTATAACCTCAGTTGAGAGTTTATTGCCTTGGCTTCAGGAAGCTTCTTTCATGGGGAGAGTTTGACGTGAATACTCTTTAGATTTGTTAGAATGAGAGTATAACAAAAATGCCTTTCCCGAAGACACGTTAAATCTACCATAAAAGATTAATGGTTGGCCCTCCTTAAAAGCAATTGGTTTTAGGTGAGAAGGCAACTTGAGATCCTACAAGTGGAGTTATTTGAGGTTTGGCCCCCATTTAATTTGCCACAGTCAATTTGGCCGCACAATTTCCACTTCTAGGACTTAAAACACCCAAAAACGTCCCTTTTTATGATGCTTTGTGAAAATCTTTTGTGACGTTATATGAGTATAATGCTTTTGGGTGCCATGCCAAAGTCCAAACCAAACCGTAGAAATTATGGGGGCCACAGGCCAAATAATCCTATTTTTCCAGAAATGATTGTGAAAACAGCCGAAAATTCTTTCAAAGTGATGTTATTTACAGAAATATATTTTATATTTACTATGTAACACTTTATCTCCTAGGTGATGGAAATTTAAGTTTTGAAGGTTAGTATATAATCTTCTTAATAAAAAGGTCAGTATTTAATTGCATATAAAGGCTTTTATCTTATATCTAATAGTTATATCTTAATAACCCATCTTGTAATGGGATATAGATCCAAACTGTTTTTAATTGCAACAGCATGCACTGTGTCACTTAAGTTATAAAGGAATTCCCAAGCTTAAGAGTTAAGAATTCCAAGTTCTTCGTTATAAAAAATAGTATAACCACTTCGGGTAATAAAAGATAATATATTTGTTGTGAAGTGCAAAATCATATGGATATTATCCTCAACTATCTTGATTAATTGGATCATTTGCAAATGTCTCTCAGAATAGTCCTTGATCATTTCGTTCAAGAGGATGAGTTCCTCTGATTCTGTGAATCTTTCTAGAAAAATATTGTTTTTGAATATAATTATAGAATATTTTGGATTGCACAATATTCTACTAATTAGTAACCATAGATTCCATACTTTTTTTAAGGTAAAAGAAATTGAACAGGGTAAAATTACTATAGATGCTCCAGTGGAAATGGTCTACTAATCCTGGGCTCAAGATTATAAAAGTCAATCCAGAGAATATGAGTTGACAAGTGCATAAAAAATAGCTCATTTCATCTTCATAATCCATTACGGAAGAATTTCAAATCCTACATTAATTAATACCTGATCAAGTTGGTGAGGATTTGTCGAATCCTTAGAACATCTCCAATAACCTGAAATTAACAAAGTGTTTGATATAAATCAATTGAAAGCTGCATAAAATAATTGAGAGTTTTCTGGGTTTTTATGATGAAATATTTAACACACTGTAAATTGTTTAACATGAAATGAAATAGAAAAAAAAATTAATGTCTCAAGAAACAGGATATGAATAAGCCTTCGACATTTCTTGGACACTTGCCAACATGTGACTGATAAATATTAATTCTAAGATGACAAGATATGACTTTTTCCAGCATACCAAAGAAATATAACTTGTATAGAAATCAAGCTGAAGATGCAACGACCCACCTTTAAAACATCACAAGTATGTGTATAAAAGCCACATAACACAAAAACTAACAAAAGAGTGATATAAAGTTCCAACGTTTGAATAATGACAGTGAACTATGCAACGACCCACCGTTAAAACATAAAAAGGAAATAAAATAATTGAAAACAATTACATTTCAGTACTATCAGATAGTTTTTACATCTGAATCAGCGTTACAGTCATTGCTACGTTCTATGACACATGACATGTATCCACCTTTTGCACCCTAACATTGATATCATTACCCTAAACAAAATAGTAGTAAAAAAAGAACATTTATCTAGAGGAATACACATGCATGATCTCATATGTTGACGGTTAACCTCTCAAGTTTAAGCTCTGGATTATCTACATGTTTTCATTTTTCCTTTTAATCTGGAGATATATAGGGAGTCTTTGCACCAAAATGCATAATTAAGATCTTTACCTTTATGTGAAAATAAATGACAAAATAGAATAGATGGATCTCCAACCTCAAATTGCATGCCCGATGCATCTAGATCTTGTCGCAAATCATAAAATTCGAATAACCTATTAAATGTTGATAATATAATGATACAAAATGACTAAGGTACATCTCTTTATGGCCTATGATTTTGTAGTAGTCAGTATTTAACATATACCAGAATAGTAAGGTTGTACATTCGACTGCATACACATTCTGGTAACTATATTACATGCACATATAGATTTTAGAGTTACTAATAGTCAACATAACACTATGGCTCACCTCGATAGGAACATCATCAGCTACATGTCCTTCCAATGTTAGTATCTTTTGTAATGATGCCGCAGCAGTCTGGAGCACATGCTTTACTACCTCTCGTGGCCTAAATTTTGTAGCTTCCAACTTCATAACTCCTAAAGAAAACCATTAAAATAAGTGAGTTTTTGAAGATCCTTTCGAGTTAAAACCCTAGGTAAATTGACAGATTTCCTTTCATGCTCAATATAGCATAAAAAAAATGCAGAAGCCATACTAAAACGATAAAAAGTGACCAGGGGCAGTAAACATCTTCATGATCAGCTCCAGGTACCACCTACTCTAGTGCAAAAACATGTATTTTCCCCTAAAATATCTCCACACTTATTATTTTTTTTTGGAGGGGAGTAAACCATTTTACCTGGAACGTGGATCGCTTTGGTACATGGTTCGGGTACGGGTATGTGGTACGTAGATAAAGCTTGTACGCGGTATGATGGGGGTAGGCTTAGTTTCTTTGCTACTACGGATTACGGAATGCTTTAATACTCGTGTTGAGAAGATATTATAACTATAAGTACATTATCATGAATATATGTATTCGACCAATTTAGAAAACTGTGTCCCCTGTATTATTATGTAATATATTAAGAAAACATATCAACCATTCTTCTAAACTTATTAGGAAGCCTGTGTTTTCTACATTTATTTCATCCACTAAATCAAAAGTTGCATTATTACTTACAATAGATAAAAAAATTATTGTTAATATTGGGTACACCTCTTTTGGAGATCCGGATAGTGAACCCATCACTTTTCAGGTCGGCGATCCCGGATCGCGTTACGTAGGGGTATGTAGAGTTGGGGGTAAACTCCACTTGTTATTATTGAGTGAATTGAGGGTTTATATGTAGTCAGGTGATTCATATAATGTTATAGTTGAGGGTATAGTTGTGATCTTGCACTGTCATGTGACCCTACTTCAGTTATTATATATACGTTGATATCGCTGGTGGAGAGTATCTAACCTAGAACCATCTTACTCATGGTTCTGTTTTGTTGATTTTGGCTCTCCTTTTTTTTTCAGTTTTGGTTTATTTACAAATTTGCCATTTTGGCTCAAATCTATAAATACAAGTGTTATTTCTAGGTTTTGAGAGAGGACAAGTTTGAGAGCTATTTTGTAAGTTATCAAAGCTAAAGAGAGATAGAGCTCCCATTTGAGGGGTGAGTTCTTGTGAGGTTGTGAGTGACTTTCTAAGAGAGATAAATTGTGTGTGTGTATAACCTTTGGGTTCCTCCATTTATCTATAGAAAGAAGAAATCCTCCTTGGTGGATGTAGCCCAAATTTGGGTGAACCACGGTATATCGTTGTTGTTTTGCTTTGATGATTGCTTGTATGTTCTTATTGTCTCTTCATTGATGTTTGGTTGATTGATTGGGAGTTTGCACACTAGTTCATTTTGGGAACAAGGTCTTGGGTGTTTTCCGCACACCAAGTGTTTGATAAAATTCCCGAGTGAGTTTTATCGTCTTGGTCGCTAGAGATAGTCTTGCTTTAGCGCAACAAGTGGTATCAGAGCTTTGGTTGCATTGTTTGCCCGGTATTTTTGGTTCAAGGTTGAATCAATTTTGGCATAGCTTTTGCTTTTGTTCCAAATGACGGAAAATGTGGAGAGTACTCGAGAATCAACCTCTACGAGCAGAGGCTCTAAGAGATGGGATCCGAGTTATGGATCGAGTGGCTCAATGAAGACGGACATGAAGGCTTTTGATGAGAAGATCAATTTCGGGTTATGGCAAAGACGAATGCGAGGCGTTCTTGTCCAACAGAGGTTGCAATTAGCATTGTTGGGGGTAGAGGGACGACCGGTAGGCATGACCGATGCCGAGTGGATTGACATTGATCAAAGAGCGGCTTCGTGTATTGAGATGCTTATCACGGATGATGTGTTGAATAACGTGATAGCGGAGACCACGGCTAAAGGCATGTGGGATAAGCTTGAAGAGATTTATTTGGGAAAGTCGTTGTCAAATAAATTGTTCCTCAAGAAGAAACTCTTCAAGCTTGAGATGAAGGAGGGTGAGGATATGATGAAGCATATCAACGTTTTTAATGCCTTGATAAATGACTTGAACCGGATAGACGTTCAATTCATTGAGGAGGATCGAGTATTGTTGTTGCTTGCATCATTACCCGATTCATACGAGCATTTTGTGACCACGCTCATGTTTGGGAAGTCTACGCTCCGGTGCAACGAGGTTGTGCAAGATATTCAATCTCATGTCACGATGAGAAAGAAGGAAGGTGGAGGTGACGGGTATTCCCATAATGAAGGATTTATGGCGAGAGACGGAGGTGGGCAAAATGGCGGGAGGAACTCCAACCGGGGATTTAATGACGGTAGTAGGTCTAGATCGAGAGGTGTTGGTGGTAAAGGGCCGAAATGCTACAAGTGTCGGGAATGGGGTCATATGATCCGAGAATGTCCTTTGTGGAACGACAAGGTTAAGGGCAAGGTTGATTCCGAGAGGGCAACGGTAGCGAGTGCGAATTATGAAGATGAACTTGGAGAACTTCTCACAATCTCCAAGGTTAACTCTCTTTTCCAAGATGATTGGATATTAGATTCGGGATCGTCGGATCACGTTTGCTCCAAGAGGGAATATTTTGAGACTTTCACAGAAAATGAAAAAGGTTCCATGTCTTTGGCTAACGGAGAGAAGGTTTTCGTTGAGGGTGTCGGGACGGTGAAACTCAAGATGTTCGATGGGGTGGAACGCACTTTGGGTGGTGTGGCCTATGTCCCAAAGTTGCGAAAGAATTTGATATCCATTAGCCGTTTGGATTCCAAGGGTTGCCGGGTGTCGGTGGCGGGTAGAGTCTTGAAAGTCACACGCGGTTGTATGGTCCTAGCGAGGGGAGAGGAGAGAGAGGGGTTGTATCGTCTAAATCAAACTTCGAGGAAGACGGGGAAGCGGTGTGCACAAGTGATCGAACATTCAAGGCATGTTTCGTTTGTGAACAAAGCGGAGACATTGGGTGCTAGCTTTCCAAGAGTAGATGGTAGTGATGGGAGAATACCTACCAGTGGAGGGGATGGATCGAAGTCCCCCTCCAGGGCCAACGGGTGATGTTGACCCGGTTTAGTTGCACACATGCATTGGCCGATTCGAATCGAGGAGGTGTAGGACTGTGATGGATTCGAGGTGTGTGTAGCTAGTTCAAGGAAGGCCGATGAGTTATTGTTTGCGAGCATTGGCAAACGGGAGTTTTTCGTGACAAAGACTTGGTATATCTTTCGAGGGTGAGATTTGGAGGGTATGAGAGGTGAGGAATTTTCCCTCTCATCTGTGGTTATTTCTCAAGGTGGAAGATGGTGTTGATGTGTTTGAATGTTTCGTGTAAAGAAGGTGTATGCTATATGTATTGTGTGGGGGTGTACTCACCGGGTTACATGAGGAGCGAGCTTCACCGTATGGTTACATGGGAAGCATTCAGGGGAGTTCTTAGTTTAGAACTTGGTTCCTCGGCGGGTGGAGTCGTTTGGAGTCTTGGAGTGAAGACTTGCGGTATCTCACTTCATGGTTGAAGTTTGAGGTGGCTTAGCGCCGGGTGGAGCGTATTGGCTTGTAAGATGTCGGGATGATCTTAGAGCGGATTTGATGTTTGCATTCCGAGTTCGGTTGGATCGTGAGGATCGCCTGGGGGAATCGCATTAGCTTGGTAGATGGTGGGACAGTCTTCAAGCGGGTTCAATTTCAGCATTCTAGAGTTTGGTTGGATCGTCAGGATCGCCAAGGTGGAGTTTGTTGATTTTGGCTCTCCTTTTTTTTTCAGTTTTGGTTTATTTACAAATTTGCCATTTTGGCTCAAATCTATAAATACAAGTGTTATTTCTAGGTTTTAAGAGAGGACAAGTTTGAGAGCTATTTTGTAAGTTATCAAAGCTAAAGAGAGATAGAGCTCCCATTTGAGGGGTGAGTTCTTGTGAGGTTGTGAGTGACTTTCTAAGAGAGATAAATTGTGTGTGTGTATAACCTTTGGGTTCCTCCATTTATCTATAGAAAGAAGAAATCCTCCTTGGTGGATGTAGCCCAAATTTGGGTGAACCACGGTATATCGTTGTTGTTTTGCTTTGATGATTGCTTGTATGTTCTTATTGTCTCTTCATTGATGTTTGGTTGATTGATTGGGAGTTTGCACACTAGTTCATTTTGGGAACAAGGTCTTGGGTGTTTTCCGCACACCAAGTGTTTGATAAAATTCCCGAGTGAGTTTTATCGTCTTGGTCGCTAGAGATAGTCTTGCTTTAGCGCAACATGTTTCTACTCTCTTCTTCTCTCCCAATTCATCATTCTTAAACTCATCTGATATAATAACAAGGGCAACAACATAAAACCAGAAAAAAAAGGATGAAATTCAAACCTGACTCAACCTTGGAAAGGTCAAGGATGTCATTTATAAGTTGAAGGACCAAATCGCCTGAAGATAACATGACTTTCAACAGTTGTCGTTGCTCCTTGTCAAGTTTTGTGGTGGAGAGAATCTCGGTCATGCTTACAACCCCCGCTAGAGGGGATCGTATCTCATGTGACATGGTTGCAAGCATTTGTTTAGCTCTCATTGTTTCCTCTGGACAAATTTCAATAGTTAATGACTGAATGACCTTTCGTGATTCAAACCTGATTTGAATTTGTTACAACTTGTAATAACTAAAATATGTAAACCTGTAATATGAATTGTTTTATTAAGTTCTGTCTCCTTGGCCTTCTGAACTGCTATCTCCTCTCGAAGCTGTGCCATTTTTTCTCTTTTTCTTACCTGTAATATGGTCAAGAACAAAGAATATGGAT
The DNA here is from genome assembly GCA_949130495.1 of Sambucus nigra. Classification (NCBI taxonomy): domain Eukaryota; kingdom Viridiplantae; phylum Streptophyta; class Magnoliopsida; order Dipsacales; family Adoxaceae; genus Sambucus; species Sambucus nigra. Next base: position 695,116,769 of record OX422211.1, read on the forward strand.
TATTTGTCATAATAACTAAAGACCTAAGGGTAGGTATGATAGCCAAGTGGAAAAAAGATTGAAAAACAGTTCATTTTTATGAAACGTTTGAAAAAGATTGGAAAAATTTATGGCTACTATGCAAGATGCTCTCTTGATTTTCTGATTTTCCATGGAACTCTGAAGGACTAGCTTCCACGGAAAACAGAAAAATTAAGAGAGCATCTCTCTCGCCATATAAACTTTATAATTTCAAAAAAATTACACCACAAAGATCACCTCTCGACATATTGATTTCTATATCTCATTACTATACTTTTTTCTTCTCAGAGTCGGTAAAAGCAACAATTGATAAATTCATCTAAAAGACAAAAGGTTTATAATAATGAGGGAATATTAGGAGATAAATTACTATGAAGAAAGACAGTTTGAATGTGAGCTCACCTGATCAGTTACATCCATTCCCATATAATTCACACCAAGAGTCTCTCCTGCCTTGCTAAACACCGGTTCCACATATATCAAAAATGTCTTTGACCCAAATAACCCCGTCTCAAATGTAATTTCCCTCTTTGCAGGTACTCCTCTCTCCAGAACTTCTTTTTTGAACTCCTGAGATTCCTTAACACCACCACCAGTGAAAATTTCCACATCCGTTTTCCCTATAATGTCCTGAAAAATCAGTGTATTTGAGGCATGCCTGTGGCACATTCTGCAAATATAAAACCATCACTAAAAAGTCCCCAGAAGGGGATGCAATCATGCAGCAAAATGCAAAGTTCAGAGTGATTTTTTCCATTAACAAGGGTTTAGGGGGATTTATTGCAAAAAAGGTGTAGTTTAAGGGTTTTTGCACCTTTCCCCTTATAAGCACAGATACTTTAAAGGTTTATGATATGGAGTATTTGGGTCCATTTGATAGCATGGCAAAGAAAAAATTTCCATTGCAAATAGAGAATCTTTTGGATTTGCCATCATTTTGGCATGTTTGATAAGCTTCATTGCCATAGAAAATTTTTCTTTGGGGGTGGGCAAGGCAAAAATTTCCATGACATATATTGCCACCCCATGGAATCAAATGGACCCGTAGATAGGGATATGATTCGGAAACAGCTCCAATATGGCCTGATAAATATTCGATAATCTACTTAATCAGCAATTTTGACTTTTAGATTTGGCACAGATACGGCATGGAAACGTCTTGCGTACAGCTCGAGTTACTTTGCATTCTTTTTTTCCTTCTAATAAAAGGGCATATTTTTAGAAGAATTTATAAATCTTCACAATCTACGTTTTCATATTACGAAAAAATACATAAAAAATAGAGCTATTGGATCACATATACAAGGCCATTTGTTACCGTCATGTTTCTCACCTTTGTATTAAGGGAGCTGGACAAATAGGTGTTGTTTTATTAAAACAAATATTCCCCAGTAGGTCCTATTTGCATAGGTAGTATAAATATTTACTACCTGTTTTCTAATGGGACCTATTGGAGCAAATATGTTTTCTAATGGGATTTGTTGGACCAAAAAAAAAGGGACCTATTTGACTGCATACTTAGTAAACGAGATCGATCAGTAAAATACCTTGTATGACAGCAGTATACTCCCTCCATCCCAATTAGCAGTTGACGTTTGAAAGTCAAACATTAAAAAATACATTCCAAATTTAACCTCCTAAAAATGAAAAGTATCTTTGAATGCAAGTCTTGCACTTGGATTCTCTTTTGGAAACTGTTTAAATTGATAACTTTGTAATCTCACCTAGTTTTATAAGATAATTCTAGAAACGAAAACATTAATTTGAGACGAGGTAAAAAGGAAATTAAAACTACTAATTTGGGACAGATGGAGTATATATCACCATACTTTTCTCTTCTCTTGAATAAGGATCATAATTTCACTCGACGTTTCTTTCCCGACCTGTCGATGGGCCAGTTTTGGGAAATAATTCTCAGTTTCGAGGCTGGTTCAGGTTTAGGTGTGAAAGAACCCAACCCGCCATGATTATACATATTTTAGAAAAAATGAATATATATTGAACAAGAAATACCTTTAAATAAATATATTTAGGCCGTATTTGTCCATTGGTAATCATATAGATTTGCAATCGTGGTGGTGCATTTAAGCATTATTTAAAAACTTAAGATCATCGAGGTCAAGGTCGGTGTTGGGTTTCACATATATCATTTCGGGTTGAGATCATATTTTGGAATTAAAACCCGTTCCGGGTTGAGAGTTTTTCTTAAAAGGATTGGGTCGGGTTTTGCAAAACCCCATTCCCATCCTACTGGATTGCCTATGTCGATGTTGGTAGGTATTTTCTTTAACACATTAATATAGTCATGAAATTTTATTTTACTTTTTTGGGATATGACGTTGGATTGTATCATGTATCCCATATTAGAATCCATGCATTTGCACAATATTTAAAAACGTAAGATCAGCGGGGTCGGTTTCGGGTTTCATAAATATCATTTCGGGGTGGGTTAATGTTTTGGGATTAGAACCTATTTCGGGTTTCCGTTGGATTGAGAGTTTTTCTTAACAAGATTGGGCCGGGTTTTGCAAAACCCACCCCAAACTCGACTCATTACCATCTCTACTCTTGAAGCAGAATATTTTAAGTACTTTTTAATACACATATTATATAATACAATAACAGTGTTTTATTCTCGTGTATTTGCCATATCTGAGTTCTACTTTTCTGGTATTTGATTTATCCCCACATTAGACTTATCATGTATCCATGCAACATAGCTCTTCCTAATAAACAATATTTCATAAATATAATTCCCGGTTCAAAGAGCATGAATATTCTTGGTTTGAAGAAGTAATACTTGATAAAAGATGTAACTTGCAAAGGAAAATAGAACTTCACTACAATAATCAACCTGGAATAATATATCCATTATCAATCAAATTACCTCTTCCCGCAAACTAGGGAAATGATTATAGATGAAGCGATAGCGCAACTCCTTATCCTGAAAAAAAAACAAGAAGGAGCATTGAACCTCAGTCTCTTATAACTAAAAGATACCTATGATGAATATAACGAGAAAATTTCATTAGATGATAAAAAAGAATTACTGAAGAAGAGGACACCGAGGAATAATTAAATTGACGAACTGTCCAGGTCAAGTTAATGCTGGGAGCAAGTATACAGAATCATTTTTTCAAAGTTCGTCTGATGTATATTAGTGACATGTGGCGCGTGGTTATGCTCCCGGGAGAATACTATCTTTTTCTATTTTTAGTTTACGATATTATTGTCATTTTCTTTTATTTTTAGTGTTTCATTAGTTTCCAAATATGATTGGGGCTAATTAGTCAATTTTAGTTATTAGTTGCCTTTTTTAGTCTTTTTGGATCTTAGCTTGGTTAGCAAGCTAATCTCCCCTATAAATAGGCCCTTGACCTTCATTTTGTAATTAGACTTGAATATTGAAAATCAGAATATAGAGAGAGAAACTCTTTTTAGTTTTATTTGGTGTATTTAGTTGGTGCGTAGTGTAATAGTAACGCTTCCGCATTCTCGATTCACATCATCATCAATCAACAATGACTGCATATTACATAATATGTCCTATGATGGGCTCAATCTATACATGTATGCATCAACAACAGAAAAAAATTAAGAAATTATGCTGGTTAAGTTGAATCATTGTTGTCTATCTCTATGGTTGTAATTTTTATACGGAGAGAAAATTTTGTGGGAATTGATGTAATACAAAGAAGGTAGTCGAAGGAATATAGATAGCAAAAAATTCAATCAAACGAAGAAAGTTCATTTACAGAGGTTATGAAGGAGAAGGCAGCTGAATATAGATAGAATTTATAAAGGGTTCTACCTAGAAGGGCAGGTCCATTAATTGGAAAGAAAGGTAGCTGTTTGAATTTAATAGAGATCTTTTGATTCATGGACAAATCTCAAAAGGGCCTTTTGTAGTTCATTCAAGAAAAATTGGCATTTTATTCCCTTCCAAAAGGATACAGCTTTGTTTCTTGTTACTTACGAGGAAGAAGCAAAGAAATTTGAAAATCTAGGTCGTGTGTTCGTCAATGGTCTTAAAAGTTTTTCAGGAATTTTCCAGAAAGTGGTTATCAGCAATTGTACAAGGTTAAACATAAATTGCTTTATTCCTAGGAAGCATGAATCACTTGTAATTAAGGATTTCAGATGCATTAGTTTGGTTACAGATTTGTTTAAGGTGTCGGAGAATGTGTTTTATTGAAGGTTGAAGGGGGCGTTAAGTGAAATGGTATCCTATTCTCATGGTACTTTGTTTTAGGGAAACAAATTTTGGGCTTAGTTCCAATTATTAATGACACAGTAGAGCAAAGATCAAAGAATAATGAGACAATCTTCTAATATTGAATTTGATAAAGCTTATGATCATGTCGATTGGTATTTCGTAGATATAATGGTTGAGGGAATGGTCTTTGAGGAATGATAGAAGGCAGATTAGAGGATGATTAGGTTCAGCTAACTTGTTTGGTTTTTGCTAACGGAAGATTAGTGGGAGATTTAGGGCTTCGTGGTTCTCATGTCCTTGACATTTTGGTGGTTGGTGTGTTGAGTTATAGGGTGGATAGGGCTAAAGGAGGTAGGTTAACTTTCGTATAGACCAGTTGAGTAGTATTTCCATATGCTGATTTTTAGACACTTACAGTTCATGGGTGATTTTTTGTGATTATGTAGTGGAGAGGGGAAATGAGTTTTTGATTAAGTGATTTTTTTGTTTTGGTTAATAAGAAAAACAGGTCTTCAGCGATGAGGAATAAGGCCTTGTTACGCAAAAGTTTGTGGAGAAAGGGTTATTTTTGGAGTCCATTGAAGGTGATTTGTAAAGGGCCAGCATCCTTGCCTTATTTCATTTCTTTCGAAGTATGAAAGTGATCTAAGATTTGTTTTAGGGAGGGTGTAAAGTTGGGTAACTCTTTTTCTGTTGGTGTTTCCTCATTTGTATCATAATTCCTTGAATCGTAATGCTTTTATTACATATCTTGCCTGTGTAGGTTCTTCTCATTCTCGCGTATGAAGGTTTTCTTTTAGAACAAAATTCAATGAGAGGGAATTTTCAATTTTTTCTTCTTTGATGACTGATGATTAAAGGTGTCCAGTTTTATTCTACTCAGATGGATAGGAACGGTCGCTTTATGCTTTAGGTTCTTGTAAATTCTTCAATTTTTTGAACAAGTCTCCTTTGGATTCTGCTATTTAAATCTTTTAAGATGGTATGGAATATTAAATTATTATCAAAAGTTTGGATTTTTGCCCACGGTAAGGTTAATACTTGTGATTTTCTTCAAAAACGAAGTCCTATGAGTCTATGACCTCTTTACCCAATTCATTGATTCATGATATTTTTTACGGGAAACAAATAAATTGTACAAAAAGATTAATGGACCTCCATCCTTACAAAATACAAAGTGAAAGCAAAGAGACAAACTAATATTAGAAATTATGTAATTTCTTTGTCAAAGCCATCTCTGGTATACTCAAACTCCATATCCACAGTTTGTTCTCAGAAAAGTCAAATGATGTTCCATCATTACTAATATATATATATATATTTTGAAAACCCTGAACCTCCACATGAACGAGTCCTTTGGACTCCCCCATGCGAGGTAAACATGGGGGACGCTGTGTCAGAGCCACCCTAACACACGTCTGGCTTAAAGTCTGGTATCCGTTGGGGGGTTTCGAACTCTAGAACTTTGGCCTAACAAGCCTGCCCCTTACCGCTGGAGCAACCAGGGTGGATCCATTATTACTAATATTAATGGAAACACAAAAAGAAACAACAAAATGCACAGGCAAAAAAAAAATCTGATGTAAATACATGCAGCGGAATAAAGAATAATATCAAAATATCTCAATCAATAATTATATTCATAATGGTCTGTTTACAATGGGAAGCAAAGGTCTATACTTTTAGGCTTAGAATCAATATAAATTTGGAAGTAAAGTAAAGATATTTTATCCAAAATTACATCTAAAATAGAAAAGTAATAACAATCCTAATATCCCCCCTTGAATTCAGCTACTCTTCATATCCCTGCCCCACTTGCACATCAAAATCAGTTGGAAATCTGTGTCTCTAGAATATATCAATTTATAAGAAACCACTGGCATTATGAAAACCACCAAAAAATGATAAGAAAACATAAGTATTAAGTTGTAGGTCCCTAAGATCTGGCCAATTTAGTAAATTTCCATGTTTTCAAAATTTTTAATTTTTGACCCTTGCACTTTTTTATACTTCGGTGTGCGATCCTAGTTATAATATCTTTGCAGTATAAAATGTGAGTTCAAGCAGTTTATCAGCGCAGTTTGTGAATTTACTTTCTTAAAATATCTTTGGGGGTTGTAAAGTATCAATGCCAAGGACCGCACACTAAAGTGCAAAATATCATAGGTTTTTCACTAATATCCTGACATTGGAGAGATCAAGACCTATAGGCCCCTTAAAAAAGGAGTTTTTGACTTTACCCCTAAGATAGTGCTATATTTGGAAATACCCCCTCCAAGTTCTAAAATTAGAGCTACCCCTGCATGCAACAAAATGATGCATAAAACACAAGTGGGTTGGTGCATATCTTGTAGCAGTATCTCTCAATACGGCATTATCTTTAGGGGTAAAGTAAAAAAATGAAACGGGTAAAATGCAAAATTAACTTTGAAGTTTGGGGTTATTGTTAAAATTGAACCAGATGTTTAAAAAATGCAATGTTAACACTGGTGTTTCAAAATTATTTTATTTTAGCCCTGTCACATCACTGTTAAGACACTTAACGGAATGGATGGATGGGCATCCTTTGTTGCATCATATATCGAAAGGTAATTATGTAAAACACTGAATTTTAACGCAGATGTGACGAAAGGCTAAAAGTGATTAATTTTCAAAAATCAAGGTTAACATTGCAACTTTTGAAACAATGTAGCTTTGGAAACATCGGATCCAAAATTGAAAATGACTCCAAACCTCGGGATTAATTTTTCATTTTTCCCAAAAAAACTAAAAAAAAAATCATATGGTACAAGTTACCTGATGGCCAATGACAACCGGTGCATTTTGAAGAACAAAATGCAAGAAATTATCCGCCCTTTTCAAGATCTGCGATAATTCTTCCACCGGTGAGGACTGCCTCTCCAGATTCTCAATGCTCTCCTGCAACTTCTCAAGCAGCACTTGCTCTCGTTGTACACTCGCCTCCAACAATTTCTCTAAATTCGAAGCCCGTTGTTTCCAGTAAACCACAGTCCCATACTCGGCATGTATTTCCACTCTCTTATCTTCAACAACCACATCATTTTTCCTCTTCGGAACAGATTGCCATATATCATAAACCCCATCAAATATGGATACTGGCCTTTTATCACCACCATACCTTTCTTGCTCGAAACGATGTTCTTCCAATATCTCCAACTTCTTCAGCTCAACTTCTTGTTGTTGCTTGCTAAGGCTATCGAGTTCTTCTCTCAGAAGCCTAACCGCATTAGCTTGTTTATATTCCCAGTTTTTTACTAAGTATGCTAATTGTGAAGAGCCCCTTTCGCTGTAATTTGATAGCTCTACGAGACGTTTAAAATCGACTATGGAGGGCTCCTCAATGATCGTAACCTCCTCTAACATATCTTGATTTGCTCCTGGTATTTCTACGTTGAATTGTTTTCCGGCTTCGTTAATATCTTCGGGCCACATTGAAGAGAGGACTTCAACGTCCATTTCTTCGGCATGGCCGTTCTCCATCTCGGAATCCATTTAATCACTTGTTTATCACATCCAATTCTTATGCATACAATTTAGATGACTATTGAGTTGATATATAACCCTGCACCTTGCCAACGTTTGAATAAAGTTCCGGATCAGGTTGAGGCCTGCATAAAAAAATAATAAGGCAATGTTTTGATGCATAGATTGGAATTTGATTAGAATTCTAATTCTATGGAAATGGAATTCAGGGTGTGTTTGGAACCTCAATTCCATGCTGAATTGAAATTGGAAAATTTTCAGTCAAAATTTTGAACTGAAAATTTTCGAATTCCAATTCCACGACATAGAATTGGGGTTCCCAAACACACCCTCAATGGTGTTAGTATTCAATTGTTAGTGGAATTTTGCCAATCAATAATACTAGACACGCAAAATACACAAAAATATCTTGCACAAATTGGTCATAATTGAAACAACAATTTGTATAAAAGTGATTTATACATGGATCAAATATTATTCTTGTCATTAACCACACACAAAAAAATCAAGTACCCGTTAAGTCGTTATATCAAACACCTAGGAGAATAAATGAAATCTGATGTTACTATGAGATAGCCACCAAAAAATTACCCATTTGAACTCCCTATTCCACATGGCAAAAAAGTTACTACACTTATAATTGCAAAAAGTCATATTAAACTAAGTTTCACAATTTTTCAGTTGCAAAAAATTACTAATAAAGGTTTGTAAAAAGACATCATGCCAGGACAAAATTGACAAGAAACAATAAATTTTCAATTGTTCCTATTGTTCAAGAAAGTGATAACATCTATCAGTTGGAAAGAGAATGGATCTCGTGACTAAACAAAAGGATATTCATTAAAATAACTGTTATGACATGATGAATATTTCTGGAAAGGCACTCAATGATGAAAGAGAATTGAACTTTTAATTATACTCAAAACTTACAACTCTTTCACACTAATTCATCCAACTAGGTACAAAATACCACATAACTTTATGACACCAAGAAAGTTTCTGCACTTGAAATAAAATTACACTAAATATTTTTTTTCTTTGAGACAAAAATAAACATTATAGTTAATAGAAGGTGATATATATGACTTCTAGATTTCATAACACTTAGTAAATGTAATAATTCTAAGATGTAACTTTCCAAGTTCTGACTAGATTTTTTCAACACAATTCCACTTTATTTTTCCAACATTAACATACTCTACAAATTGTAACCACAACCAAAATTCAAATAAAATTGGTACCCAGTCCCAATTTGAATTCAAATATTAACAAAGGGGAAAAACAATCAGACTTAAAATTACCATTACTGCACATCAAATTTCATGATCCAGATTGAAAAAACAACTTTCTACAAAAAGAAAAATTTTCATGGAAAATATCCAAATTGTGCATTAGTTTCCCTACAAAAATCATGGCAAAAACACACACCACAAGTAGGAAATTTTGGAATCTTCCATATTTTCCATGAAAAATATTGCCAATCAAATTCACCCTAAATATTTTTTATTTTGAGAAAAAAATAAGCATTACACTTAGTACATGGAATATATATATACATGACTACTAAATTTCATTGTACTTTCTAAAAATAGTAACAACTTTTCATCTTCTTAGGATTACAAGTTCTAACTAGAATTTTTCAACATTAACATACCCTTACCAATTGACACCCCAAACAAAAACTCAACTAAAACTAAAACCAAACCCGAATTTGAATTCAACAAACACAAAAGAATCACAAAGGAGAAAACCCAAAAACAATCACACCTCAAATTACCATTCCCAATGATAATCAAAACCCATTATTCAAAAACTTGAGATTAATTTTCATGATCAAGATTTCAACAAAATTGAAGAAGAGCTAACCTTGTAATTCATCAACTCTTTCTCACCCTCTTTTTTCACTGTAGATCTGAAAGAATCTCTTCAAAGTGCTCAGTCAAATAAAAAAATAATGGGCTTGTATTGGAACATGTTAATATAGTGAATGTAGAGAGAGAATATTATATGGATGCATATACATAGAGAGAGACTAGCATGTGAGAATGGAAAAGAAAAGGAAATAACAAATATGAAAAACTCAAGAGGCCATGTGCATTGAAGGTCAAAAATATTAGTGAAATGTGTGTGGCCTTTTATGTCCAAGGAAATTTTATATTTCAATTGAAACACTCTCTCTCTCCAAAAACACACACAGACTGACAGACAGATATATGTATATGCATACATGTAGATTCTTCCTCTTTCTGTTTTTGTGCCATATTCATGCTCTCTCTCTTCATTCCTCATCTATATATATAATATACACACAAATGAAATTAAACGAACATTCAAAAATATTCAGTAGACAGTTATGTATATGAATAAATTTGGGTGTCAATAAAGACACTTTTTGTATTGAAAATCAAGTAAAAAGGGTCCTCAACCGCCTCTCTTTCTCTCCGCAGAGAATAGTACGTGTTCTACAATTATTACAATAGGACCAACAATTAAAAAAATAAAGCACGAGAGTGGATACAAATGAATCTTTAAAAGTGAGACTAAATACCTGTTATCCCTAAAAAATTCTCTTAATTTTAGGGCGACACTGTGTTTACATCGATCGGTGTCATCAAGGATAATCGTTGTACCACATAGACACGATACGTCTGTGTCTTGCACAAAATATGTCAAAAAACTATATATATAATAATGCTCTTCATGACTCGTAATGTATAACACAATTGGTCATGTGAGGCTCTTTGACTCGTAACCAAGCTCCACTACATTTGAGCACGAGCCAATACATGCGTGCCACGTTAATGTGTCATACCAAATGTGTTGGCATAGAAGTACCCTTACTAATTATATTTATAAAATAATGGTCCATGTTTTGAACGTAAAAAATAGTGCGTACGACAGCTCGTATATACGTGTCTTATTATTTAAGATTAATTCTAGATTGACTTAGAATTGCGATTCATTTTGTACGACACACTGACATATTGTATCTGCGTTGATTCGTATTTTTTATGGTATCAACGTGTAATAAAAAAGTCAAAAAATCATGAATCATCGTAGAATTACTCATTAATTAATTATAAGCTCACATAATATTTTTATTATTTTTATAATCTTAATGTATACCTTTAAGCCCATTATCACTACACATACACTATATATATATTATATATATAGCTTATGGATGATAAAATAAAATGTATGTATGACATTTTTTCTTTTTAAGGGGAAAAAAGGGGTTTTTGTTTTTTTTTAATTAAAAAAAAAATGAGGGAGGTTAATATATATATATATATTTTTTTGGCCCGGGACAAATGTTTTTTTTTGTCCGGGGCCAAATTTATTGTCGTGCCATCGGCATGGTCACACACTAGTATATATATATCGTCTTGCTCTTGTGCGGATCGGTCCGCATTTTAAGAGTACGGACCGAACATGCGTCACCTGACCCAGAAAGAGAGAGAGTGTGCGTATAATTTAGGCGATAATTTCTAGGCACACAGTTAATTGACATGTTTGGTGTCCCTTCTTAAAAGGGTCAATTATTAAATAGTTCCTACTATAAATATATATTTTTTAAAAAGGACATATATTTTTAGTTTAACCCATTTAATCCCTCAAGCACTCAATATCCTCTTATTTTTAGAGGTCCGCGCCAGCGGCACTCCCTCTCCAAAATATGTGGCAAAGGACTTTTTGAGGCAAAATAAAAAAACTTGGACTTAATGAGTATTAAAAAATGTCCGAGGGACTATTTGGTATATATCCCTTCTTAAAATGCGAATTGTTGCCCACAAATATATATATATATATATATATATATATATAGAGAGAGAGAGAGAGAGAGAGAGAGATTTTTTAAATGGCGGTAGGAGGAGAGTTTGCGCCCCGCCATTTACGAGGTTGACGTATTTGAGGGAGCGTGAAGGCGACGCGTGTCGTCGGAGAGAGTGTAATATACACTACAACAAAAAACAGTCGGCTCTTTGTCAACTCTTGTCCTTTTATCCTTTCTATATTTTTGGATTACTTATTTTACTTCCTTATTTATTACTACTGTTTTAGAATAGCGTGTGAACACAACTTTTTTTTTTTTTTCATTTTTTTTTTCTCAGTTTGATGTTTTAGCTATTCTTTGAATTTAATATGGTCATTTAGGTTAATTTTGCCGAAATAAAGGGTCAAATAGATAAATTAATGTATAATTCTTCATCAACCCACATATTAACTCTAATTAATCATATTCCCTTTGTGTCAAATTAATAGTCCTGCTTTTCTTTTTGGATCATCCCAAATTAATAGTTACTTCCCCTTTGAGACGTAATTGACGAACCAAATTTCAAAATAGTGAACAAGACCTGATGTTGGTCATTGATTGAGGAAATCTTTAAAATTGGCATTTTTAAATAACAACTAATAATTTGGGATGAAGTGTTGTCAATTTAAAAAATATTGCTACTGCACGGGCTATTATAAAATAACTTTGGCAAGTATGAATCGAACCCATAGAGATTTGTCAATTTTAACATTTGAAATAATTTCAACTGTCCAATTAGAGTAAATGAGGTAAAGAATAAAGACTACAATTATGAACTAAACTATATCAAAGCACATACCTAAATATGAGAGCAACACATGAGAGTTGTACAAAATATGAAAATAATTATGAATTCGGGATCCATTTATCACATAACTAGTATTGCACACTAATTTAATATTATTTATCCCTTTTTATAATTCAAATTAAACCGACTCTAGCGGCGTTTAATTCGAAGAATATAACGATTATGTTCGAAACATTTTTAACGTCTCTAATAAACAGCTAAAATCGCTATTTCCTTAGAAAATACAAGTTTTAACGTTCGCAAATATATTTAAGAGTGACCTATCAAAACAATCAAAGTGCATGCATAATCTATCAAAAATTACTATTTTCAAATCTCAAAACTTGATTTGACAAAATAATTTTGATGGTTTTAAAACACACTCTCATGTCGTTTTAAAATAAATATCGAATTTTTTATAACAATTAAAATGAGTAGGGAATAAACAACAATTAAATTAACATGAAAATATTAGTTAACTATGATAAACATCACCCTAATCCTAATAGAAGAATCACAAAGAAAAAAAATACATTGTAAGAATGAGTACAAATTTTCATTAATAAATCAAACTTACAATAAGTTCTCTCACAATAATATTTAATTCTCTCAAAATGACAAAAAACTTAGCCCTTAAATTGAATACAATTACTAAAAAATTGCTCCCCGAAATTGTATGTGAAATGGTGAGCACAAGGGTCTTTTTTTATGGTCAAGGGGTGGTGAGGTATTTAGTTGAGCGTGAAACTCTTTTTACTTGGCCGAAAAGTGTTGGAACCGAACACTCCATCTCCTTTAGTATTTGAAACCATAAAAATAAGCTTTTTGTGCTTTTTTCTAGTTAATCATCAATTTGCACCAAATTTCATCATTACCTGCAAAATTTTTCACTAGATAACTTTTTTCACAAATTAACACAAGAAAATTATAAAATTATCAAAATGCGCATTTTTTACTTAAAATTACCATTTTGATTCGAATTCAATCATTCTTGCATTTTTTCTTTATTTAACAAAATCATCCTAAGAACTTACTAAACAAAATAAAATGGGTCTACCAAATTATAAACTTGGGTATAAAAATACAAAATACACTCATCGCGAAGGTACTAATTAATATTACATCCTATTTAAAGGGAGAGAAAACATAACCCACAAATTAGAGAAAATTGCACCCTGGGTTAGCTGTTGATTGACAACCCCTCCCAAATGAGTCATGGTGTCTATCGATAATAGATGTGGCAAAAAATATTAGGTTTCTAGAAGCATGACAATTGGCACCATAGGTGTTGGGCACATGGTGCCGATTGACGATTGACACCCCTCTCTAGGGCATTAGGTGTCGATCGAAACTTATGTCTAGGGAATAATGAAAAAATTTCCTCCCCTCTGTTCCCTATAAATTGTAGGATATACCCTTGTTATTTGAGTTTATAAATCAGTATAATCCATTTCGTAACTGTTTAGGAAAATTTTCACCCTAAAAATCAATTTGAATCTCGGTTCATTTTTATACTTCACCTCCCAATCTCAAATTAAAGTAAGGAACCCATGTTTCAATGATTACTTTATCCAACGAGTGACACCATATTTCTTATTTTTAATTCGTTAAATTGTCCTTTTATTTACACATTACAAAAAAACCTATTTTTCTTAAACACAAACGACCAAGAATAGAGTTTTTATTATATTTTTCAATGGAGTGGTGATTCAAACTTGATTTTTTGTTTTTGCTGTTTTTCATGACTAAAGGTTTTCACACCCGTTTTAGTTTAAACTACTCCACCACATAACTCAAGGGGGCATATGAAGTAACTCGCCTTAGAAGCCCATTTCGAATTATAGGGGCTTTGATCTCACTTTACGTGGGCACATAGGCATTTTGTGATCATTCTCAAATTTTAGGACCAATTGTGTGTTTGTGCATATGTGTGTGTGTGTGTGTGTGTGTGTGTGTGTGTATATATATATATTATATTTTCCCCTCACTTCATTTTATTTACATTTTTACGATCGCTTATTTCTACACACCCACATAAACACAAATATGTATACACACGCATTCAGTCTCACAAGTAGATTTTTATTTGCACACTATCACACACGTCCATTTACTTACATAAGCACTTTCGATAACACGCGTGCACACAATAACACAGGTAGATTTTTATTATTTTCACACTCATTAGAGATTAAAAAAAAGGAGGAGAGGTTGCCTAACGTCTGTGACACCCCGCCCAATTAAATACCGGGTGATCAATAATTCATCTGATTAAACAGGATTTTCATTTGGTTCATTCTTAGCACCACTGTCGAAAACTCTATTAATTACTAATCACCTAATAGTTAATTAAGTCGGTGCCAATTTTTTATCTTTCTTTATCATGCGGAATAAAATAACTTTAAACCATTCACACGACACATCTAAGTAATATAAATAAGTGTCGAATAAACCATCGACTCCAAAACAAATCCAAATAAATAAATACAAGTACAAATTTGAAATGAATAAAACTGAATAATATAACTTAGGGGAAACATGAAAAAATATGAAATGCTGAGATAAGGAGAACCTAATCTAGATATGAACAACAGATCTTCAAGCCTCGCGTCCCTGTGGCTAGAAACCTAAAAGGTTTTAAGAATTTTTTTTTTTTTTTGCAAATGAGTTAGAGCCTAATTATTTTGAAAATGTTTAGTAAGCATTTTATTGAAATAAATGAAATGCGTAGTATATAATATTCATAATTAATTTCACGGTCACACTCTCTTAAATACATCCTCACCTCTCTTCTATAGTGAACACTTATCGCATTTATTTATTCCATCTAGTTATTACTCGATCCAACTAAACCTAATAGCTATCTAAGCTAGCCCGCTAAGCACCCCGTTGTATATCAAACACACTATCACAATTAGTATAACATATATAGTTATCATCAATATAAATGTCGCACCCCAAACCCAAAACCATTGTAATAATTTATTTTTAGAATAACTAAATCATAATCTTCAGCCCATTTGAAATATAATTCATTTATCAATATTTTCATGTATAATGTACGTAATGAACATAATATTGTTCTTTATACCATAACATAATTAACATCAGAGTCATAATTAAGCGGACATACAATACTGTGATTAACTATTACAATCATCAGATCAACCCATGCTAACTCAATATATATAATGTGTGAGTGTAGTAAAACTTTCAGTGTGACAATGACAAAATCCCCATATCTAACCCCAACTTTCTCTAATGGTGCAGCTCTCATAATCATCGATCATGTGATATCCTAGCTGGCAGTGTACAAACCTGAAAATGTTAAAATATAAACCGTAAGCATTTAGCTTAGTGAGGTACTCGTTCCCTGCAATGAAATAATAATTCTATATTAAATTTGTGGATATAAAATTCAAACAATCTTGCCCGTTGGCAATAATAAATCCTGCAATAAAAGTTCTAACAAATTCTCGTCATAAGACAAAACAAATCATTGGATCTTTGTCTAATTCCAATACTAGATCATAAGACCCAAACAAATCCTAGATCATAAGACCCAAACAAATCCTGCATATTTTAATATCCAAACAAATCCTGAATACAGAAGCATTCAAACCAATCCTTCTCTTAGAGCTATATTCAAATCCAACATATCATTTTCATATCTATATATATGAAACAATCATAAGTACACTCATCTTGACAACTTATCAGTCTTTTCCTTTTCCCTTATTCGGTACTTGTTCAGTTGGTTCTTCTTCCCTTCCTATCATTCTTACAATATTAGTATCATAATAAGAATATTTACAATCTAAAGAACAACTCAAACATAACCCAATTCACAAGCATCATATGATTCCATTCAGATCATTTATCATAAATGAAGTTTCATCTAAATTCATGTTAAGATAATTAACATAGCCAAATAATAGCCCAACCATTCTTTAGTTTCTTCCTGGTAATCCAATCCTTATCATATTAGATTTTCAATACAAAAGATGACACATCATTTCAAGTTTTTTATAGTAAGATATGCCCATTTCTTTACTGCATAACATATTCGCCTAATAGGCTCCTCTATCGTTCAGTCAACTTCCAGGAATTTTCATAATTTTTCTACATCATAACTTTCTATGATCTTTCATCAAATTCTAATAAACATATTTAATAATACAAAATTAAAGTTTCATAATTTTTAAGATTTATTTGCTATGTTAAGCAAACCATCGAATACATGGTGTGCATACTTACTCTTTTGGAGAAGATTCTATACCTAAATTTCAAACTATCACCCAAGATTTATTTCTTGGTATTTTTACATAATTTTCTAATATGATATACATATATGATTCTATTTTAATCTCCAACTAGAATTATTCAATTCCAGTAAGTATACCAAAAGATGTATTAGTTTGAATACATAAGATTTCTAAACGAATCAATTTCAAAGGTTTACACGTTCAGCTTTCTTAAACTCGCATCTATCCATACATATACACCAAGGCATGAAAGTTATATAAAAAATCAATGATTTCTACCACTTCAATCAGTAATACAAAAACAAGATTTACGGATATAATTACCTTAGGGACTTTTTCGTAATTTTCTAAGGATATAATTACCTTAGGGACTTTTTCTTCTTCCTAAAGTTCCTGACTCTCTCTTCAGGAAAAACTCTTTCGTGGATAAAATATGATGAAGGAGGAGATTATTTCAAGTGTTTAAAGTCGTCCAAACCCACCTCCTTCTCCAACCAATCCAAACAAACCATTTGTCATACTAATAAGACAAAATACGACTGAACGAATGGAAAACTTTGCCCCTGTTTCGTAATTTCAGCATAACTCTTTACTCGAACCTCTAATTTACACGCCATTTTTTGTGTTAAAAACCTAATTCATATATATACAACTATATAATTTTCATCGCAAGTCAATTGTTATATTATGACAGTCAAAACTTGTCTCCAACATGAACATTCCTACCGAAACTTCAAAATTTTGTGTTTGTAACTAATTCGATGTTTCATGCTTTATTAAAGTAGGATTAGACCAAGCATAATTATCTAAAATTATATATATTAATAAAAAAATACTCATAGCATATAAGCCAAGCGTGATTCAAAGACTAATTAATCATAATTATATCCAAGTTGTCACAATAAATTACTAAATATCACATCGTTAATTGTCAATAGATAGTCACACATTATCTATAGATATATACACATATCACTCACTACGTATATATATACATATCATTCTCATAGCTTGGTCCTATTAAATGCATTTCTCGTACATGCTATTGGGTGCTAGGCGCATCTAGTGTCACCTTTGATCACCGGGTTGGAATCTCACCATCGAGCCCAAATCTTTAACAAATAATGGAGGGGGTTATATATACATAGGCCTTAGAGTTTGAATACATATTCCTTGAACACATGCGTGACATCCTCTTCTAATCGTGGTAGGAGCCACCCGAGCACTATAATTTGGAGCTACAATTCAAACCCCGCTGGAATCGCCAGGGTGGGATCGCCCACTACGCGCAACCTCCCAGATAACATCCTCTATATAAACACAATTTTCCTTCAATTCACATGCATACATATATATAGTTCACCCACTTATATATATATATATATATATATATATATATATTTAAACTACCGAGTTCATTCATATTAATTACGTTCCAACACTAAAGAGATGCGCTCCGCTTTTTATTCATAAGTATAGGGTTATATGACTCACCTCCTATATACTCAGCTAGGTCCTTAACTGTCTCACAAAGGTTCCCTCCAAGTTTGGATTTAAGTCGGAGAAGTTCCATCACTCACTGTATCTTCAAAGGCATTTTAGACCTTTCAAATTCTATGTCTAAGTAATAAAATATCTAAGACGACGTACTACTCCAATTCATCTATGCGTGGCCGCATATGGCACGTCAATCCGAGTCCGGATGTATAATTTATTCACATTAGATTTCCCCCCTTTTTAAGCGCCAAACTATGCCTAAAAATAGGATACCGATCGACCGACCCTGGGCTCCGGTTGATCGCCCCCTCTGTTATAAGCGTAGTGTTACTTCATTAGGCCAAACTCGTGACCACCGATCAACCGACCTTGGGACCCCGATTGACCAGGCCTACCTGAACAGCCCAAGAACTGTTCTTCGTTTTTCCTTTCCCCCGTTTTCTCATATATTCCTCTAATCAATCAATTTCTTCACCAAATTCGTTCCCAATGATTATAACATCAACATCATCATAAATTTTGAAATTTGACTTCTTCATAATTAATCTACACACATGATTAAAAATTTCAATTTAAGGTCTTAACCCATAATTTTATATGAGCATGAGTTCGATCACTAACTTGATTATCATCATCTTCAACCTCTAGAAAAATCCATAAATCTTACAAACCTTTAACATGGTATGTTAACAAAATTTCTTTATTCACATGGGTTTAAATTCGTCCTTTCTTTAATAGCAAGATTTATACTCCAAGTCTTCTCTTAAACCTTTCCCGAAATAATATTCTCCTTCCTCTTTCCTCCTCCTTCTTCTTCTTCTTCTTCTTCTTCTTCTTCTTCTTCTTCTTCTTCTTCTTCTTCTTCTTCTTTTCTCTCTTCTCTTAAGTTTTTGTGATTTGGGATGAGTAACTACTGCCTAACTCTCTTAGACCTAGGTTAATTATCCCTAATCCCGCCTATGGGCCAAACCCAAAAAACCAAAATACCCATATAGGCCCGTTATGTCTAAAAAGGCACTGCTACCCCCGGGTACACTATTTTGAATATATCGGCATATCCAGACTCAACCGTGACCCCGAAATCGCCATCCAAATTAGTCTATAAAATTTTTCTATCTCGACCCCCAATTAGTCTACACGCGACTTTCGATTGAGATAAAAGAATGCCATGTCGCTATCACTACCTATGATGTCAAATAATTATTACTATTCACTTAATAATTATATTCCATCAATATTAATAATTCTTTCTCGCTCGATTAATATTTAAATGCACACATAATAATTAATTCAATTAAATTACGATGCACTTGTAATTTAAATTTATCCAAATTAATTAAATATTAAATACTCAAAATTTTGAGGTGTTACAACGTCTTCCCCATCAGTTACGTAGTTCCCTTTCCCATTCCATTGTCTCAGATTTGATAATTGATATGTGATCCTATGTGGACATTTATTTTCTTTTGCATGTTTTTGGTAATATAGGTTGGTTATTCTGAGTTTTATTGTACACTATTACACACCGCATCGCAAGAGGATCATATATACCTCCTCTCCAATTTACAAGGAAACACTCTCCCCCATTGAGGAGTATACCACGAGCTTGCTACACTGGGACCAAGCCGGGGGATGGACAGAAAAGTTATTGGTGGCAGTTGTATAAAGTGATTCTTCATGAACTTTAAAAAAAATATTTGACTATGGGATAAGGGATTGTAGATTATCGAGTTAGTTTACATTTTGATTCTTATTTTCTTTAAACTTCTTAGTCTAGGAATATCCATAAGGAAGATCATCACCTTCAATGACATTCAAACTTTGGAAGTTTATACTTTATTTACAGTTCTTATATTTTAAGTTGCCAACACTTTAAATACTAGTTATTGTCCTCACATTTCTTGTCTACTTTAGCTTTGTTTTAGTTTATACTTTTAATTTATATTTCTTCAAACTTTGACAACTTACATTAGTTGGTAGATCGTAGCCTAATCCATTCTTACCGTTTATTTTATTCAAATTCTCCCTTTTACATAAACACTGGAAGTCCTTATAGTTAGGGCATTTGAAATGAAAAAAATTATCTAGGTATAGGTGAAAATAGTACTTTTGATGAGTTTTATCCTTTTATGGAACAGTAATAACAAATTTCAACTAAACAAAAGTTATGTCACACCCATAAATCCTAGTATCAACAAGGCTAGTGAGATAATTGCTTTAGAAATTAATCTTGGTAACTTATAAAAAAAAATTGTTTGATTCACCTTGTACATGATTATAGAAACCGTCACTTAGAGAAATATGTTAATTGAGTACACAATATCATGACATATTCGATGCACAAAACTAGTTTCTGAGGTAGTTAAAATAAATTGGTAATATTATGGGAAATCAAAAGTCCTCTAACCTCCATTAAAGTCCTCAGACAATATGTATAAGGTCTCCCTCTAATTACATAGACCTTAGGCCATCCACAATGGGTCCACTAATACCATTGTGGATCCTTTATTTTGATGGTTTTTGAGTCACAGTGGACAACATATTCGGTAGAAATTGGAGGGGATTCATTAGGGGTCTCATAAGTGGAGAGGATGGTTAACGGATACTATAGTGTGCCAGAGGCAGGAAACTTTTTTGCATCCCATGTCAGGCGCACAACTGTTTTGCGCCCCATGCCTAGGCGCAAAACAGTTGTCCGCCCATACCATTTTTAACGCATATATTGTGCAACAGCTACTTTGGCACGTAGGCTAGGCGCAAGACTTTTGTCCACCTCGCTCAGGTGCAAGAATGTTTTCCGCCCACACCATTTTTTAACGAATTTGCATTGCGCCACTCACCCGTTAACTCATTCCATAAACCCGTAAGTTTATGGGATCCCATTGTGGATGGCCTTATTCGAATCTCTCTCTTCCATTTTAAGATTGAAGGAACAAAGTCCAAGGTCTTAAACATTTATGAACCTCCCTCGAATCGCAAGGCCTATTGAAACCTAGCCGAGATCTACGATAAACATTATAGACCTCACCAAGGATCTAAGGCCCTTCTCCAAGGTCCCCATGTCTTCTCACCACTACCCAAAATGACTTAACATAGAGGTCAGGTCACCAGAATATTTCGTAAAAAGTTTAACTTGGATTACTCCTCCTCAAAAGAGTTTGGACAACCTCAGAAAAGTTCAACGAGGTCACTTGATGACCCCTAGAATACCTCTACAACCTTATATGCCAAAGATTAGCAAGGGAAAAACAAGCAAACCACTTCCCTAATTTGATGGGTAGGTAGCGGGTACAAATCCTATGCTGCTAACTCCCAATCTGTAAATAAATTATTCGTGATGCATTAAATAATATTGAATGTTATCACCAACTACGATTCATCACCAAATATACATTCACTAAAACTTGAACTCCCATTCTTATTATCTAAATGAATGGTTGCCATTACTGCTAATATAATATTCCACTATCCCAGGGTGGCTTCTACAAACAAAATAATTAAGGATGGATTTCTAGAAGTGCGTAAAATATCTTATCATCATAGCATATAGATATAGATATATGATGACTATTTCTCCTATATTTTCTATGTCAGTAAACCTTTATATTCAATGCATGTGTTCGTGATAGTCTATTTAAATCCTAAGTGCGATGTATGTGCCTAGAGTGTTAGTCAATTACACCCTAAGATCTTTATGCTTACCATTATGGGCTTAAAAGACCTCAGACTAAGGGGTGTTATGCTTTTAATCTTCATCATTATCGGATATATACTGAGAGATCACATTCACAGTGGATATAGGATTCTTATATGAGGAACCAAACCACTCTATATATTGGTTTGTTATTATTATGACTATAAACCCTTGCCCTTGTCCAACTAGAGGGGCCATCTGATCTGGTTAGCTAAGGGCTCTAATGATTCTTAGCCACATTAATTTGACATCGTCTCTGGGAATGATTATTACCTAAAGTCACTTCAAATAAGGCTTTCTTAATTTACTTATGTAGTATGACTACTAACATTTAGTTGTCTCGCACTATAAAGGATATAAAATCACATAAAAAGAGTTGCAAGAGAAATTAACTTCAATTATATCAAGGCTCCCCCAACTGCCCAAATTCAGGATGATTCCTAGTCTCATCACGACAACAAGGGAGAAAACTACATGAACAATCCAAAGACGAAGTGGGGTAATGAAAAAAAGATTATTGTGAAGTCCCTCGGGATATCCCACACATCCTAAGAGGTATTAGGCCTGAGTTCTTTCCAAAGACAAATTAGAAAGTATCTAGAAATTGTTTTAAGTTCGGTCGTAATTCAAAATGAATTGAAATTCGGTAGGAGCAACCAGGTCATCCACGCTACTGGTTAGACGCTTTGGCACGTGTAAGACGACTGACCACGGTTCGTTGTTGATATACTCCGTGTAAAACACTTGCTTGAGCTTTTTCAAATGCACAAACAAATGACTCATATTCATATGCTCCCTTCTCTTCATCTTGGATGACTTTGAAATATATAGTTTAATTCAAAAATATTTTTAATTACACCATAGTAAGTCATTTCTGCTTCTACGAGGTTTTTTTGGCACTCGCCCTAAAATACATAAGATCCTTATATGAAATGCTGGTATTTTACAACGACGTATTTTTCTCGTACAACCTCAACAAGAATACATAACCGTTCAGCCCATACTTCTTATACTCGTGTGCCATAAAATTGGGTCTAGTGGTGAGACAAGCAAACCTTGACATGGCATCACCTATCTTTAACAACTGAAATTATGGATTACATATTTAATTAGATAAGTTTTAAAGCTTGCAATTATTTATCATTTAATAAGGGACGTTTGATGTAATAATTGCCTCTTATGACACCCAAGGTATAAATTCAATGTCTGACTATAAAACCGTCCTCCGTTCTTTGTTGTGTCCGGGGGCATTTTATTTTCTACATTAAATGAATTTTTTTATCAAGAAGGTGATCAAGTATATAAGATAACACACGAAGTAAAATTACAACATAAACTTACTATCTCCATTCGTCTACATCTTCATGCATTTCAAACATATAATGAGCACTACACCAAAATGGTCAAATTGGCACCCTTCAACCGGCCAGCGTTGTCACAGTTATTGACCCTGACAAAAAAATATGCATTTTTTGTCACGGTCAATGACCGTGACAAGGTCGTGACAATACCTTGTCATTGTCATTGACCGTGACAATCATATAAAGTTGTCACGGTCAATGACCGTGACATGTCCGTGATAATTCTGTCAGTAAAAAACCCTCCCTCTTCTTTTTTCCCACCGATTCTCATCCCCCCCCCCTCTCTCTCTCTCTCTCTCTCTCTCTAGCGATTGCACACACTCTCTCTCTACAACTTTGGTATGTTTTCTCTCTCTTTTTCTCCTCCATTTATATATATATGTGTATGTATATGTGCGTGTGTGTGTATATATGTGTGTGTAAATGTGCGCGCGTGTGTGTGTGGTGTATATATGCATGTGTGTGTGTGGGGGGGGGGGGCGTATTTGTGCGTGCGTGTGTATATATATGTGTGTGTGTTTGTGTGTGTATATATGCGTGTGTGTGTGTATGTGCGTGTGTGTGTATGTGCGTGTGTATATGTGTGTGTGTGTGTGCGTGTGGTGGGCAACGACAATGGGGGGGAGGGGGGAGGGCTGGGGTGGGAGGGGGTGTGGGGGGGGGGGGGGGTGTGGGACTGTGTGTGTATATGTGCGTACATGTATTTTTTTAATTAAATTTTTATTGGTTTATTAGATATTGCCCTCATATTGTAGTCCCCCTTGTAAAAGAATTGATTGGTTTAATATTTATTGGTTGTTAATTTTTTTTGTAAATTAATAATTAGTGCCCCTTTCATATGCAAGTAAGATGCCCCTCATTGTAAATTAGTAAATTAATAATTGTATACTTTAATTGTTAGTTTAAGTGATGAAAAGAATTAATTGAGTAGATGAATTAGAAGGAGAACGGGATACACATTTGTTGTTGCCATTGCGGTTGGATTATAATTGATCGATGTTGGGTTGGTTAATTTTAAAAGTGGCATGACCACTAGATTATTGTCCATATGGGGGTGAGATTTTTCAACTTTTTTTGAAAATTACTTTGTATAACGAACAATATATATATATATATATATATATATATATATATATATATAGTATGATAATTAAATGAAACATACTTGAAATTCCATATAGTGTGCGTACGCATTCAATAGCCCTTAGACCCATTCGAGAGTCATTACCCCTGTAATGAGATCTCTCGAATTGTTCCATTTGGACAGTTTGGGACTGTATAATTTCTGTATAATAATATTCTTAGTGGCTTAAAGTTATTGCTTTTGGAGAAAGTTTTGTAGTCGTATCCTAATGTTCTCTGGGTACATACTAGATTGCCAAGTGTGACTGTTATTTCAATTGATCAATTGAAACAACACTCACACTTGCCATTATACGTCGTGTACTTGGAGAACTACGGGGATATGTTGCCGAATTTTTCTCAAATCGTAACAATGTGCATGAGTTGTTAAGTATATTATAGAAATATAGTTGTCACAAGAGGTAATTATAATGAAAATGGCCGTTATATAACTTTACATTACACTCAAACTTTACAACCCATCTAATTAATTTATCTATATTCTCAGCTCTTAAAG
The DNA here is from genome assembly GCA_949130495.1 of Sambucus nigra. Taxonomy (NCBI): domain Eukaryota; kingdom Viridiplantae; phylum Streptophyta; class Magnoliopsida; order Dipsacales; family Adoxaceae; genus Sambucus; species Sambucus nigra. Next base: position 695,141,570 of record OX422211.1, read on the forward strand.
ACGGGTGATGCGACATCAAAGGCTTGCTCATCTAGCCACTGGACCCTTGTTCGTGGCACAAGAGTACAAAAAGTATCGATTGAACGGTTACGTATTCGGCGCAAAAGTGTACGAGGAAAGTACAAATGTACACAACTCGGGCATTTCATACAAGACTCTTACTTTCTTTCGAGCGAGCGCAAAAGATAAAAACCTTGTTGAAGCTGAAATGACTTACTATGGTGTAATTCGAATTATATTTGAATTGGATTATATAAGCTTCAAAGAGGTTGTATTTTACTGTGACTAGGTAAGAGTTGAGGATAACAATGCTTGTAAAGTTGATCCTGTCACCAATTTGATCATGGTTGACTTGTCCAAGTTAAAGAGCAACGACCACGTGAACGATGAGCTGTTTGTTTGTTCATTTCAAAAGGTTAACCAAGTGTTTTACTCGGAGTATATCAACAACGATCCGTGGTCAATTGTCCTACATGTGCCAAAGCGTCTAAATATTAGTGTGGATGACTTGGCTGCTCCTACCGAATATCAATCCATTTTTTATGAAAACTCGAATTTGAAATAATTTTTCAATTTGTAATAAATATTCCAATTTGTACTTTATCAATCCATTTTTAATGATTTTAATTGATTTGCACTTTATCATTTTCACTCTTATGTAGTGTGCGTGTGTGTGGGTAGTAGGGATGGGGGTGGGGATGTTTCGAATTTTTAATAATTGTGCGTATTATGATTTTTACTAATAAAAATTCATATGGATTTGTAGTAATTGTACATATTTACATGTCTTCTTCTAATTCATTTTGATTTGTACTAATAACAACATTTTGTTACAGAAAATGTCTCCTTCAGGTATTAAGGCGAGGATGATGATGCTGATTATGATGATGTCGTCTCGGCTCGGTAGTAGCGGAGGCGATGAGGGCTCCTCGAATCCTAGGCTCCCTAAATATGGAAAATTGAGGATGGCCATCAAGAACAAAATAGGTCTATTAGCGAGATCCCTCGAGCTGGTAAAAACGATCATCGGTACGGGGTACACTAGTTGGAGGGAGGTACCAAATGAGCTCAAGTTAGCTATTTGGGTGGCACTACATGTAATGTATTTATATTTATATGAATATTTTAATTTCAATTTCAATTTCGATTTCGATTTCAATTTCAATTTCATTTTATTTTTATATTTATATTTATATTTATTCGCAACTAACATTGTATTTGTTGGACATGAACAATTCAGCCTGGATCCAAAGCTATGTGATTCCGTCTTGGAGCAGTTGAGGGAGAAACACAAGACGTGGAAGAAAAATATGCGGACCCGGTACTTTGAGAAGACCCGAGAGTTCATTATCCAAATGCGTGAATCCGTCCCGTCGAAGGAGCCGATCTCATTGGCACAATGGCAAAAGTTCAGTGACGATGAGATCGGGGAGAGATAATTGGCATCTCACCAATTGGGGAGGGAAAACCGGGAAAAAACGACGAGCGTGCACTACTCCGGCCGGACGTTTTACGCCGAGGTGGAGCATAGGATGATGGTAAGATTTAATTTTCTATAACTACAGAAATATATTATTTTGCATTATTTTACTTTGCGGGGCCGATACTAATTTGCCTTTATTTTATTTCAGGGGACAGGGAGTGGCCCTGGGGGTAGGCCACATAGGCTCGATACTTATGTGGCTATTCAGATGAAGAAGGAGAAGGAGAAGGAGGTGTCCCCAAGCGTCGCGGCCACGATTGTAAGTAATACGACAATTCACTTTTTGTTAATTACGTTATAATTTTTTTTATTTACTTATTTTACTAATCATGATCTTTTTGTCGTTTCAGGAAAAGCTTAAGAAAGTGCATGAGTCACAGTCTAATGCCGACAAGACATCTTTATCCACAGACGCACTCAACCAAGTGCTTGGCGCTGATCGTAAGGGGATGACAAGGGGGTGAGCTCGCGGGTGGCCAAATCTAGGATCATCAGATTGGAGGCGAGTGATATCGAGTTGGCTCGAACGGTGGACTCGCATAACGCGAAGCTGTCCCGTTTGGAGGCGGCGGTCCAAGATATGTTATCATTCATGAAGCGTTCATTAGGCGGAAACCGTAAGGGGAAAGGGAAGGAGAAGGTGGTGGAGGAGGAGGTGCAAGAGGAGGAGGTGCAAGAGGACGAGGATGTGGACCTCGCTGCTTCATCGGTGACACGTGTAGACTTTGATGATCCACTCTCCTATTTGGCTCCCTTTGACCAACCGATGTCGATACTTGGTTGGCCGATCGTGTTTTTACTGGACATATTTGATGGCCAGCGGATAGGGCGGGGGTTAAGGGACCCGAATACCATCCAGGGTATGCCAGTTCATGGACGTTCGCTTCAAGACATCGAGTCCAAGGTGCTCGTCACGCATGTGATACCCAGGAAAGAGAACTCCCCCATGTGATTGCGCGAACAATGTGGCACGATGTATATTACTAGGTGTGTCAATTCGTATATCGTGTGTCTGACTCACCTCCTCAGAGCTAACCTTACCCCAGACATGTAGTGACATTATTTGAATTGAATTATTTTAAGTTGTTACATTTGAATTATATCGTGATGCATATTGTTTTGAATGTATATTTGCATTATCTTTATTTTATTTGGATATATGATGTTTGAACAGGTACAATGTTGCTATAACAGGTACAAATATACTATTAGGCAGTGGCAGTGGCCATACTGTCTAGCAGATTTTTTTCTAATTCTGCTTAGAATTGTCACGGTCATTGACCGTGACAAGTCCGTGACAAATAAAACTTGTCACGGATAATGACTGTGATAATTTTTTTATTAAAAGTCACAGGTTTCTCACGATTTATGACCGTGACAAAACTTATCAAGGTCATAGACCGTGACATGACCGTGACAATTCTAATGAACTTGTCATGGTCAATGACTGTGACAAGTCCGTGACAACAAAAGTTGTCACCCCCAGAATTGTCACGGTCATTGACCTTGACAAGTCCAACTTGTCAAGGTTAATGACCGTGACAATTCGACAGATTTGGTCTAGTGGAGCCACTTTTTCATTTTGTAAACTTGTCAGTTTAACTTGTTTGCCCATGACTTGACCACCCTCATCGGCGAACTCATCTCCATCATCTACAATATTAGTGTTAGGCATATATTCCCTAGCGAAAATGGATTCCTCCACAATAATGTATTCCTCCATGATGGATCCTTCAATGTACCTCGTATTCTTAACATACTCTTTGAAAATTTCATCAACATTTTAAACGGGTACGTCCATTGATATCTTACTGTGCCGCAAAGAAGCGCCACATCGCATAAGTGCACTAATAAGTGAATACTTATGCTAAAGCTCCATCACATAAGTTGCTTCAGCTAGAGTTTCTTTTACATCCATGATGTGATTTCGACTGATTACTTTTGTGCACAAAAGTGGAAGCAAAGGCTAATCTTCATAATACAACTCCGCAAATCTTTATGCTTAGAGAACTCGTGCATAAACAACAAAGGGGCCAGTTGCATGATCACATGCCAATCGTAATACTTGCACTTTTTTAGATCATGTGTGGCATAGCTCATAATCTTCTACAGTGTGTCTAAAAGAACTTTTCATTTTTTGCTTGTCAAAGTATATGCCCCGGGAGGAATTATATTCCTCATACTATCTTCTTTCAACCATAATTGTGGATTAATTTTCAACACTTTAAGATCACATCGTGACTTTCTCCATCCTTGGAATAACTTCCACCTAGGCATGTGCTCACAAGATGTACGATGATGTTCTTGTCGGCATGCATGATATCAAATATATGGCACACAAAATTAACTTTTTAATACAATAAGTCAAATAATACTAACCTCCTAGACCACGCCTTTCTTTTCTCGACTTCATTCTTAACAGGGGTATTTTTATTCTTGATATTCTTGAATTTAGGATTCTTTCCCAGCACATTGGCTCCACATTTGGATGACCTCTTTCTAATTTATGAACCTGAAATATTTTTCGGAGGTAACCTATGTTCGACCCCACCCAATAAAAAATAAAAAACTTTCTCAAATCTAAACCTTTGATTGGGAGTTCAGTATATCCTATGATAATAATATATAATTATGCCACTATCCTTGCGATGTTGAGATCCAGTTTTCTCTTCACAAATGGGATACACAAACTAACCATGAAAATTACATGTCGATAAAGTCTCATAAGTTTGGAAATCAAGAATTGCCCAAATCAACGTAGCATTTAATGTAAACTCTTCTTGTTTGAGAGAGTCAAATGCTTTCACACCGGCTACCCATAATAGGAAATCATCTACGTTGATTTCTACTGATCTTTCTCTTGACTAAAAATCATCTACGTCAGTTTTCAGCGATCGCTTTCTTGATCCTAACTGGTTGCTGATATTGGGGGAAAGATGTTTATTTCAAACAACAAGCGATCAAAGTACAAAAAACATGGCTCATTCACCATGCATAAATAAATAATAACTTGGATTGATATTAGTGTTTCAAGAATATACAGTATGAAATCATCAAATCAGAAACCAAGCAAGAGGACTACATACAAAACAGAGAGGTCAGACAGAAAATACATATTCACAGGTCAAAACAAATAAAATACAATGTTCAAAGGATGAAACCAATATTACATTTGGGGAATAATATATAAAGGATAATAGGGGAAAAATTCATGAAACAGAAGGTAGGGCAGGATGGGGCATGATCACGAGAATGAGACCTATCTCCTCACACATGGAAATCTAAAAGTCTGTCCCCTTAGAACCTGTCGGGGGCCATAAAGTAGTTAGCCATTCATGGTACTGAACATAACCTGCCTCATCCAAGCATGAAGGAGATATCAGAGGCTCATCCTAGGACTCAACATAGTCTTGGTTGAAAGATGAAAAATCCTAGTTAAGGTGAGCCTCCCTCACTTGGTTGACTAACTCGTTATAACCGTTAATGAAACACTGGTATTTGATCACCCCACAATACTGAGAGGCAAGAAAGGATCGTAGTTACCTGAACCTGATCAAGGTAGATAAATATCTTTTCCCCTTAACAGCCTCCTTCATCTCCTTACTTCGAAGGACCAAGAGATGCCTTAACTCAAAGACTTTATCCACCATCTGAGTTTTCAAAACAGTCACATCTTTTATAGAGGACTCTTTGGTGGACTTCTTCGCATCACGATCCTTTCGAGCATTTACTAAGGCATTCTCCACCTCAAACTTAGCCATTTTCAGAGTCTATAACTCTTTCTTGAGTTCCCAAATATCCCTTACTTCGTCCCTTTTGCTTTGCCATTTTTAGGACATGAAAACCCCCAAGTAGCTCACCTGTGAACGAATCAGAAAAATCAATGCAAGGTGATAGACAAGTCAAAATTATGTTTGGGAAATAAAAATAAACTCTTACCTTAGACACTAGCTGAATCAGTTCCTTAGCACTACTGATCGATCCCCCACTCAGTTAATCGAGGGCTTTCGATATATAGGCATTTTGAAATGCTAGATAGCTCTCATTCGGGTCTTCATACCTAAGGAAGGGTGAATTAGTCTTCTCATCTTCTAGAGGGATCCTCTCGCCTTCAGCATCTTCCTCCCCTTCATCGACAATTACTCTATGACGAATAGAGGTAGGGGCACCCCCACCCTCTATAGTCCTTTTTTTTGCCTTCTCTGCAGGGCTTCTTCCTCTATAAGTTGAATAAACAAAGTCTCTTCCTGAATTACGTTGAGGGGAAGGACGGGCTCATTAAATCTAACCTGTTAACTAAGGGGTTGGCTTTAGCCAGCTGAGGATTTGATTAGGGTGAAGCGAATTAGTTGACGGGTGGGTTTTGGGGTCAGGCTTTGAAGTGCAACTTAGTATCCCAGATGGGTTATCACATCGAAAGTTATAAGAGCAAAAGAAGATAAAAATTATTAAGTACAGTAAGACTTGGTAATCAAAGTGATCGATATGACAAAAATATACATTATGAGTGGGGAAAATATGCATGCTGAAACCAAGAGATAAGGAGGTGAGCTTCCTCAGTGTCGGGCCGAAGTCGAAGGACGTCACGATCTCGTACTTCCACCCCTCTGGCGATGAAACCCATATTCTTTAGTCGTTTCAAATAAGATTGTTCCTCTAAGGGGTGAGCTTTACTTATGGATTCTTCAACTCTCCCCATCTGGTGAGATGGAATATTCAAAAGATCATTGAAGTTCCCTATAAATTAACAAATAAAGACAAATTAGTATCATAAAAAGGGAAAATTCTTTATGAGTTTATCAGAGGCAATGAGGCTCACTCAGGTCTTGCTTAGTCCAGGTTAAGGGGACTGTGAGTAAATGCCTTGTAAGATCATTTTGATCGTTATGTTACCACCCCTTACCTCGGACATAGATTAAATGGTGTCTCAAGTCGTGATTGGATGATATAAGGGAAATAACAAATCCTTCTCCTATACGCCTACAGGAAAAGGTGTACCGACCCCCCTGGGAGGCTGCAGGTTTATACACAGTCAATAGTTCACCGACTGACCGAGGGTGGTTGACTCCAAACAGATCGTAAATGTCAACTATAGAGCCGATCAAGATCCTCTATGCATTAGGGATAAATTAGTATGGGATAAATTTAAAAAGATGAGGACTTTATGAATTGGTCCGAGGAGGGGAATACTGAGCCCAACCTGAAAGGAATTCTTATAGAAACAAAATTCGTGCTCACGAACGATGGGGGATCGATCGATCTTATCATCTATGCGGATGGACAAATCCCTCGAAAGGGAAAGTTATTCATCTCATTCATTAGCCATTTCTTTAGTCAAGTAGCTTACGGCTTCATAGGGACCTAAATGGTTACCCCTAATAGGAATGGCCAAAGAGGGAATAGTGGGATAACCTCGAGAACTCTACAAAGGGTGGATTTCTAGCCCTGAAGGGAAGATTGGACCTTGTGGAGTGTGACGATGAATCCCCTTCGCTCGTTATGCTCAAGCCTAAAGGCCTCCACGATTTCCACCATGTTTTCTAGGGATCTTTGGCATCGAAGCCTTGCTTGTGAAGCCAGGTGTGGGGATTAACCAAATGGCTGAAGCCACTCTATATATTGGATTAATGGTGAATAGAGAGACACAAAGACTAAAATGCAAGGATTTCTCTCTACAAATTACGAAATAAAATTACCAATCCTAGTGAAATAAAAAGACAAGACAAGACTAAGATAAGACAAAATTTAAAATGAAAAGAAATAACATGAAAGGAGAAGCGTACTAATTTAAAATAAAAGTTTTAATGGAGGAAGTTCTTAAAAGGAGCGAAGAAATATGGAGAAGTAGAAAGCATTGGTTAAAATTCCTAGGCTAAGGAAGTTTAATGGGAAAAACCAAAAATCCTTTTATGATGGATAGATGGTTTATCTTGACCAAGCCACTAAGTTATAGACTTCAAGGACTTTGTCAATAAATTTTCAACATCCGAAAACTTAGCACTCTTCGGCACACGATCCTTTACAACTGACCGAAGACTCATCTTGGGAAGTTCCACTGTATTTGAATTTTTGAAAACTTAGTGAAAGTATGCGTTCCTAACGGCTAACACGATCCCTATTGTTGCGGGCAAGTATCTCCGGAGATCTGAACACATGTCACATCTAGATTTAAATATATCAAACGTGCGTGGTAAAAGTAAGGGAGAACGTTGTGACAGGTTGTGTATATAAAGCCTCACATAGTGATGATAAAGGCAAGATAATAGCTATGCAAGTCTGTACTCAAGATCCCACCCATAATTATAAATAAAGACTCCCCCTCCCATTCACCGTGAACGTAAGCCAAGCCCAGTCGAACCATGTATATATATTATCTCTCTCCATCTCTCACCTCATTATATTTTATTCGGCATTATAAATTTATTGCGTTGTAAAAGAAATCCTTTTTTGTACCAATAGTAAGAATGTTCAATCCTAGGTTTTTCACAAATTATTTGCAAACAATATCAAGCTATACATGTAAAATATAACTATTTTACAACAAACAAACACATGTATTCAGTAACCACACACACACACACACACACACACACACATATATATATATATATATATATATATCATTTCATATATATATATACATATTACAAAACATAAAAAAGTTTAAAAAATGTTTAAATCATACCACTGGCTGAAAAAATGGTAGATTTTTGACATAGGAGAGAGACGGAGCTAAATGGATGAGAGAGAGGATGGAAAATGGGGTTTTAGTGGCTGAAATCGCAACAGAATTATCACGGACCATGACAAAACTTTTTTATGAAATAGTCATGGTCCTTGATCGTAATAACATGCGCGTATTTTTTGGTCACAATTTTTTACCATGCTAATCCTGACCATAAAAAGGTGATATTCTTGCTCTTTTGGTGTAGTCAATTACCAAATTCTCCATTAGGAGGGTCCCTAAGGAAGAGAAATCTATGACCATGGTGGATTCCTTAATGAAATTGATATTGAAGTACTACCAGAAGCCTTGGATTAGACCAACATAAATCCACTCAAAATATAAAATCAAATCTCATTAGACTACCTGATCATAAACTACCTCATCATTAGTGCGGTGCATACGGACATAATCTAAGATAGATAATTGCGGTTTTTCACCTCTAGGTACTAACTTAATCATGATGTTCTTTGCCACATCATAAAGAATAATATGTGTTGACGGTAGCCATGAAGACTTATACGGATCTTACTCAAGCCTTGGAACCTTTGATTAGAAGATCCTAAGTTAAGGATACTTTTATCCCACCTTGAGTAAAAAAGCTAAGTATATCACGTTTTCAAGCATCCAAAATGTTCAATAAAGTAGACTAAAATCATGATTTGTGTAATAGTTTTAGCTGTGATTCATTATTTAATAACATCACTTTTCCATTTTAATGAGAATCTTATATGGTTATAATGTTTGCATAATTTTATACATTCCTGGTGTACTTTATTCTTCATAGTAGGTGATCTGGTGTGTAGAGTATGACTTACACACAGAGGATCAAATCACTAATTCGTTTGGAATATAAGTTTTATTATTCATAATCTTAGATGGAGCTAGACAAACCATCAGTAGGAATGTAGTATAAAATTTTAGTAAGTCTATCTTAATTACGACAAGTGGTATAGTTTCAACTTATTGTACCAATGCAATTTTTGTGTATTAAATAGGACCACATCAAGGTAATTGTCTTTGTATTGATTTTATAAGACAATGTACTCCTCATGATTATTAGGGTTACATAAGGCTCTTAATATTGATATGCTTGATGGACACTTGCACTAGTTATATATTGCTTTAACCTATCGGATGAGATTCGTGTAATTAAGATAGACTCGGTAAATACTTTAATGTATGATGAAAGTATTTAATTAATGTAATCCATGTATCAATGTAGAGATTGGTGATACCCCTAGATATTTTTATAAGTTTTGTTTGTGTCAAACTCTATAGGGGGATTATGTTAATCCAAGGCTACAAATAAGTAAACTTGGATGCCTCAAGGACTTACAGAATTTAATAAAATAAAATGTTAGTAATTTATTTTGTTAACGGGTACTTGTAACCTTACCGTGGGGAAAATTAAGTAATTAACAATAAGAAACTCAAAATATAATTTTAGGTAAGGAGTAGAGTTAAAATTATAATCTGAATTGGGTTTTCTTAAGCCTATTAGGATCCACATTCTTATCCCTCCCTAGGATCCCTTCCTTAGCCTGTATATATGCACCTAAGACTCTCTTGTTCTCATAAGTTCGCCACGTTTAGAACTCAAAATATCCTAATTCAGACTTGAGATTGAGAGAGAGTCAAAAGAGAAAGTGACAAACAGAGCAGAAGATGATCGTGAAGGAGTATCCCACACCCTGTTCGTGATAGTTCATATTGGGAATATGATAAAAGATTGTGTGGTACATCGAGCCCCTATTCTTAATAATCCGCATCGAATAATATTCATGCCGAGATGAGATCAAACCACGGTCATCTTGAAGGCAAACCCTAAATTCTTGTTTCTAGGTTTTATAGTTTGGTAATAACTTTTTCATAGTTCAATTTATACGCATTATCAATAGACCTTATGGAAGTCGCTCCAACATTAAAAAATCTAGGATAAAAACTTCCTTCATTATGAATCCATGGCCCGTTGCATAATGGAAGGTATTACTCGGTATAACCCCTATCACTTGAAAAGGTAAAAAATATGTATAATGTCCATAAGATACTTTATCAAGTGAGTAAAATCTTATCCCTTGGAGAACATCATTGAGAGAAAAATAATTAATTTTATTCAGAACAACATCATTTGCCATTTCAGTTTTGCCAAAGAGCATTTGATATGACAATGGGAAGCAATCTCATAATCCAAGGTTTAGAGAATTATGCTTAGAGGAGGACATCAAGAACCACCGCTCTTTGCTAAGGAATCCCCAATCAATTGGGTAAATAGAGGTCAATAACAACTCTCTTCCATTGCGTTAGCCCGAAAATATACCCAATAGGGGGTGAATTGGGTATTTATAAAATTATTGGATATTTTAAAGTGATCTTTAATTTGTTTTAGATTAATTCGAATATGATTAATCAATATATGTATAATCAATTAATCAAGAAATAATCATATATAGTTAAGATAAAGAGTTTAAAGAAACTTTGCAAACCGAGGTTTTAATGTGGTTTTGGCTTTGGCTATGTCCAAGCTCGAGATAGTACTCGAGAAACATTACTATCTTCGGTTCACTATGACAGAACCATAACTTTACAAGGAATTATAACACCTTGAAAACTGCAACCAATAAGGGAATTATACACAACTTTTCCCAAGTGGAACATAAATGTTTGGTAATTTTGCTACAATTTAGGTAGAACTACATGTACACATACTCTCGTGTATCTCTATAGAGACTTTTCTAGTCGTAGAGAGTAAGTTGAGTTCTTATCCATGACTTTATAAAGTTTAATGGAAGAATTTCAAAGGATGTTTATGCCTTTTGAGAATGCTTATAATGCTACGACTAGAGCCAATAACGATAAGGGAAAATAAAAGGTTACCACCACTTGGGTATCTAAGCAAGATGACAAAGCCTTTGTTGTTCACATTGCTCTCAAGGTTCAAAATACTTCCCGATGGTATTTTGATAGTGGGTTCTCTAGACACATGATTGGTGACATATCAATTTTCTACCAACCTTGTGTATCACAAGGAAGGAAAAATCACCTTTGGAGATGAGAATTGGTCTAGTATTTTAGGGTTGTGTTGAGATACCCGAATTTCCTAAACTAGACAATGTTTTGTTATTAAAAAGGTTAAAAGCGAACTTAATTAGAATAAGCATATCATGTAAAGTAAATTTGCGGTAATGTTTGAACGGTCCGAATGTAACGTATACGACCAATTCGTATAATTATTAGTACAAGGAGTGAAGACCGAAGATAATTTCTATAGGATCATTACCAACTCCTCATTTGTGTGCAATAATACCATGGTCTCCTTTATGGACATTTGACATCAATGACTAGTCCATGAAAACGTTAGAGACATTAAGAGATTAGTGAAGAAAGACCTAGTTCATGTCTTATCATCACTTGGTAAACTAACTTCCTTAGTTTGTGGACCTTGCCAACAAGTAGAACAAATTTTAAGTCCCCATCAAATGTCAAATACTATTACCACCTCTCATGTGTTGGAGTTGATTCACATGGATCACATGGGTCATAATCGTACAGAGAGCATATGTGGTAAGAGATACATTCTCGTGATGGTCGATGACTTTTCAAGATACTCTATTATGGGGTTCCTTAGGGAAAAAGTCTAATGCAATTGAGTTCCTAACAACCAAGTGCTATGTCCTACAAAACCAACACGGTGTCACTATTACTCGGATGCATAGTGACAACGACATCGAATTTAAAAAACTCAAAGTGGATAGAGATTGTGATGGAGTTGGCATCAAACATGAGTTTTTAGCCGTTCGTGCTCCTCAATAAAATAGGATAGCTGAGAGGAAGAACTATACGATTCAAGAGATGGCTAGATTTATACTTCTTGAGAGAAACATGCCTAGAAGCTTTTGGGAAGAGGCGATAAGTACCGCATTCCATAGGGTAAATAGGGTATATTTCCGTCCACACATGTTACACACACCATATGAGTTGTGGACAGGGAAAAAACCCAAATTATCGAATTTAATGTCTTTGGGAGTCACTGATACATTTTTAGAGATAGAGAGAACTTAAGAAAGTTCAACTCCCAGAGCATCGAGGGGATATTTTTAGGTTATTCAGTAGTGAGTAGGGATTATAGGGTGTTTAACCTTGCAAGTTCTAAAGATATGGAGTCAATAACCGTCATGATTATAGACGAAGAGCCACCGATGTCTATTGACCCTAACCCCGAGTGTGAGGACGATGCACCCATGGTGATGATCCAATCATTCCTCATGCTACCCTGATGGACCATACTCTTGATATGGAGGATTCACCCTCTTAGGTTTGAAAGAGTACCTTTCGCTATAATTGGTGATACCACACTAGGTGTCAATACTCGCGCTCAACTTAATAATGCGGCTAGATTCCTTTGCTAAACTTCTTTAATCGAGACTAAGAATGTGAAAGAAGCACTCAAGGACGAGCATTGGATATCTGCTATGCAAGATGAGTTACTTTAGTTTCGCAAGAACAATGTTTAGGAGTTAGTTCTCTAGTCTAGAGAGATAAATGTGATTGGTACTAGGTATATATACAAGAATAAGATGGATAAGAATGGTACCATAGTTCTCAATAAGGATAGGTTGGTCGCTCAAGGCTACATAAATATTGAGGGTGTAGACTTTGACGAGACATTCACTCCTATTGCTAAGATTGATTCCATCCACTTACTACTCACCATAGCATATCATCTATGCTTTAAGTTATATAAAATGGATATCAGGAGTGTCTTCCTTAATGGAATTATAAACGAGGACGTATTCGTGTAACAACTAAAGGGTTTCGAAGACCTAAAAAACTCGGTACACGTCTATTATCTTAAGAAGGCCTTATATGGTTTGAAGTAAGCACCTTGTGCTTGGTACAAGTGTCTCATTTCTTATCTCTTAGCTCGTGGCTTCCAGAGAGGTGAAGTGGATAAGATATTTTTTATGAGTAGAGTGAGTGGTGCGATATTGGTAGCCTAAGTTTATGTGGACGACATAGTATTTGGATCCATGTGATCCCTACATGCTCACACTTTTGAGGAGGAGATTAAGAGCGAGTTTAAGATGAGCATGGTTGGTGAGCTTATGTTCTTCTTAGTACTTTAGGTGCATAAACTTCATGATGGGATATTCGTATCTTAATTTAAATATGCTAAGGACCCAGTGAAGAAGTTTGGTTTAGACTCCGCCAAGTACTCGCTTACCCCTATGAGTACATCGACTAAGATTAGCAAAGACACTTTAGGTAAGGACGTAGAGCAAACCCTTTATAGGAGCATGATAGGTAGTCTTCTCTACTTGACTTCTAGTCATCCTAACATTACATTTAACATTGGAGTTTGTGCTTGATAATAAGATTCTCTGAAAGAGTCTCACTTGCTCGCACTTAAAGGTATCATCAAATATGAAAGTGGAACTATTTTATACGGTATTTGGTATTTCCTTGACACCGATGATCATTTATTCGCTTATTCAGATGCTGATTGGGCTAAGGATGTTGATGGTTATAGGAGCACCTCAGGTGGGTGTTTTTACTTTGGGATTGCTCTTATCTCTTGGTCGGGTAAGAAGAAAAACTCCATCTCTTTGTCCATGTTGTAGGCTGAGTATAAAGTCATCGGGAGTTATTACACATCACTCTTATGGATGAAGCAAATATCGAAAAATTATGGGATTTCTAGAGGCACAATGATAATTTCATGTGATGATACGAGTGAAATTTATATATCTTGTAATCCGGTCCAACATTCCCACATAAAGTACATTAGGATATGTGAGCATTTTATTCGTGATTTCATTGAGGAGAAGGTCATGTTCTTGAGATTTGTGAGCATCGAACGTTAGGTAGCCAATATTTCTACAAAACCTTTAGATGCACTTAGATTCGAGAATCTCAAGAAGTCTTTGGGTATTTGCACCGTTGATTGAGTTTGGGTACTTCATCTAGTGTAAGGTGTTTATCATGTTCATATCATATATCCCTATTGCTAGATTGTATTTTTATGTAATTCTATGCTTTTGTTTTTGATATATATTAAAAAACTAAAAAGATTTTTGGTTTATGAAAAAGTTTAAAAAATTCCAAAAAGATCCTATCTTTGATAAAATTTTTGAAAAAGACAAAAAGATTTTTTTATTTTTGTTTTTCATCATATATGGATGTGCATTTAAGATATTCGGATCACCCCTAAATTCCATCCATTCATGTTACTTTATCGTGGTATTTTGAGACACGACTTTATTTTTTAGTGTGCTTAATAATGTGCGGATAACATTTCGTTGATCATTAATGATTACTTTCTTCATGCTAGACTCTTTATCACCTTTATTGAAAACATGATGGACTTTTTGAACATTGTACTTGCTTATCATGTGTTGAATACGGTGTTCTCATCTCAATCGTTGAAAATAACAAACCAAATATAAAAAAAAGATAAGTTGTGCTTGTAAGAGCTATGGCCTGAATTTCGTTTCCCAGAAAAAGATTATTATATATTAAGAAATGAAAAGGAGATATGAAAGAGAAAAATTCTCTTTGCATTAAAAGCCACAATTTGCTAAACGATCCTAAAAGATTAATGACACATAAAAACAAAAGTGCCAAGGCCATTTTTTTTGTAATTGATGCTTCACTACATATGAGCATTATGATAACTTCAAAATTTTGAAAGTGAATTCTTATATTTGTGAGATTTTGAAGGTATTATAAAGTAGAAGATCAATGGCTTTGTACAACGGACTCTCATGAAAAACATTTAAAATAATTTAGCATTATTGATTCGAGAAGCATTTAAATTCATGGCATATTGCATAAGTCGAGTCAATTTCATTTATGTTCAACATTTTTACACCTAAGGTTGAAATTGAGTTCTTTGTTTAGAAGTATCTCATGAATTTGTATGCCTATGTTATGAATGCCATGTTGATTTGCCTATGGAAAATATTCACACAATTTCATTATGTTTTTATGATTTAGATATAGTGTTATTTAATGGTGTAAAATATTTGTACTTTTTATACTTATATTTTTTTATACTTGATATTTTTTGAAAAATATCAAAAATAGTTGGTATGCCTTTGAGAAATTTATTGCTCTTGTTTTCTTGATTATCTTTGTGATAATATTTCTTTTGGATTCGGGTGATAATTATTTCTTTGATTATTCATGCTTAGTTTCTAATCCTTTGTCTATTACGGACAAAAAGGGGAGAATAAATTGAGGGAAAGTTTATTTTTCTTTAAACTCCTATGCGTCATGATACTCTTTTGTTTCATTTATGTAGGTCTCTTTCACTTTGATAGTGATCTCATGGACTACACAAGATGAAGAATTTCAGTTGAAGACAAAGTCTCGAATGTCATTTCTGTTTGGGATTTGGAAAGACATTATGATACATTGTCTTAGCGGTTTTATTGTAATTTGGATTTTAATTTTAATTTTGTACGAGAATAGACACAGGGTGAGATTTGTAAGAGCAAGATTTATAATGGTTCATAGATTAGGAATTTTGGTATATCCCTTTACAAACTGAAGACTACATCCAGTTTTTTCTCCATGATCATTTGAAGATGTGTTAGTGACTGAGCATCATGTTCAAAATTCAAGACGTTGAAATTGTCACGAACATTTTATAGATGTATACGAAATCGTGGTTTTGATTTTTGTGTCAAATATATTCTGGGATGTTTATTTTTTTTACTCGAGGCATTTTTTATTAACTAATTTTTGAAACTAATTTTTTTTTAATTTCATTGGAACGAGATGTAGATCTGGTTAGAATGAACTCCATAGTTCGTTCGAACGAAGTCTAAAGGCGTTAGAACAATATGTCATTTTCGTTACAGAGAACTTCTAATGAGCATCTAATGATATGGGATCCATTTAACATAACCACTCTCATTGGAAGGTCATTGGAAAATTGATCGGATGAAATAGGCTTGTCATTCAAACGAGTTTGACCACGTTAGAACGAGATAGTCTTATCGGTTTGAAAAATGTATTTTTCTATAAAAGACATGTTTTGATAAGATATTTTTAAGACTTTTGGAGAAATTGAATTATCAATATCTTTTTTAAAAGTGTTCATCTTTTTGTTTTACAAAAATAAGTTGTTGTTTTTGAAATCACTTCAACCCTTAAGAATGATTTGTTGATTTTCAAAACCTAGTTCCCAAATACTACGTCAAACCTTTGTAGAGTTTACTTTACTAGTGATTAGTGGAATCGAGGCTCTATGATAGAAGAAGAAAGGATTCTGGTATCCTGAGGTTGATCGGTGGATACTGAGGGATGTGCTGCTTTTGATGGGTGGTGCTGGACTGTGCCACATTATATAGAAGATTTGAAGACCTCTGCATTATAGTTAGTGGAGCTCTAATTAGTTTGTAAGTCAACGAGTCTGTCAAACTCTTTACAGTGCTAAAATCTAAGTTTTGCCCGAAAGAAATTTTTTCTCAATCTTTTTCTACTTTGTTTGGTTGGTTTGATTATGTTATTGGACATTTAATTTGGACTTTATCTTGAAAACACACCTAATTAATAATCAAGATAAAATTTGGATTAAAAATTAGATCTTATGTGTGCGTAACCTAATTTATGGACTATTCATACGAACCTACTTCCTCATAAAGGAATTATGCATTAAGGCTAAATCCGAAATTGCTATTCTCTCTAGAAGATTCATTACCCTCCCTATATTCACACAAACTAGAATACATTTTCATCTTCTATTTTCAAAGAGTTTCCTTATGTTATAAAGGGTGTTCTTAGGTATTTTGGAAAAACATATTTTTAGAAAGTTTGAAGCTTCTTGGGAGCTTGTTCATCATCTTCTTCAAAGTTATTTATCATCATAAGAGGTATGGAATCTACACTATGTTTTCAAGTTTAAAGACAAATCGTGCTAAATATATGCATATGTGTATGATTCACATGATTATTTAATCTTGTTATCACTAGATATGAATATATGTTGAAGAATATGTGATTAAAATGGATGAAAGCTAAAGATTAAAAGAATGTTAAATTTCAGAATATTTAAGCTAATTATTCTTACAACAAATTATGTAAAACATGTTGATTTCATGATAAATATTATATTTAACTTATTAAAGAAATAATTAAATTCATATATGGGTTTTATGGGTATAAAACCTTTACATTCATGATACAAACTTATGTATTTGGAAAAATGGGTTAAATATATTGAAAGTATGTTAAATTGAGCCCTAAGACATGAAAATATATTTGCTGAAATTTCCATAATACTAAACACATGAAATGGTACAAACACATGTAAAGGAAGTCCCTAAAGATTATGACATAAGGGACTAAATGTGAAAATAGTAAATTTTTTGGGATAAAAATACATAGCGTATTGTTAACACATATAAAGATAAGAAAACAAGGCACAAAGTGTAAGTTAAATTAAAAATCTTGAAATGATAAATGTAATGTTTTAGTATAAGGATGTCATATAATGTAAAAGTTGGACTTAAGAGCAAATTCACTAAACTAAGAGAGCTTTAGTTAAAGAGTTAGATTTAATGTGGTGTAAACTCATGTTTTTCAAATTAAAGATGAAAAGGCACATTTTTGCAAAATGAATCAAATGAAAATTTAGTAATGTGTGTGAATAGTGAAAAGTATACAAAAATGTAAGAAATGGGGATTTGAACTCATAAGATTTAATTTCACAAGAAAATATAAATAGAGTTATTTTCAAAAAGTGATATATCGAGTTTTAAAGTGAATTGAAAAAAGACTTTTAATAAAGTGTGAAACTTGGAAAGAAAGTGTGTCAGGTAGTTTCATCCCAGGTAATTAGCGTTATCGATTGATAAAAGGAAATAAAGGAATAAAAACGAAAAACGAACAAAAAAGGGTGATAATGATGAAGCAAGTAATAAAAACACGTAGGAAACTGGAAAATTTAAGAAGGGTTAGGATACCTAGGGTTCTACTTAATGCTTAGACCCAAGACCACTGATGCGGAGAATATTGCAGCGTGGTGGCAATTGGTGAATTGTCGTAAAACACTCATGGTTTGGTACCCCGATTAATAAAGTGAAAGATGACTTTGAGCACGACGCTCATTAATGTAAACGCTAGTTAATGTGACAATTTGAAAAAATATAAAAGTAAGTTAATAGTTCTGATAATGGGACACGAGTAGTAATGAAAGGAAGATTAAGTGTGAGTGGGCTCATCGCTCGGGCTACATGATTATAATGTCAATTTGATGTTTACGATACAACTTACACGAGAACACTAAATCAAATAAATGATGATTTCATAATTGTTAAAATAAATTATATATAAATATCTCTTTTTACATAATACTCTGCTAGTATTTATCCTATTGGGTTCACGCTCATAGCCTGCCATTTTCCAACTTGCCAGGTACTTCAGGTACAGGAAACATCATGGATACTTGAAAAGGAAATAAGAGTTATTCACCTCCATAGATCTCTTATTTCTATTTTGTTTTAATAATTAATCTATTTCGGACTATGATTTTTGTTATTTTGGACTTTAATGGAAAGACTTTAAATTTGATTTTAATAATACAGGGCAAATTCAGATTTTTCTTTAATGGTTATATTCAATAAGACTGTAAAACTCTTTTATTTCAAGTGTTCCTAAGAATTTCATAAGTTGGACATCATTTCATTAAATAAAATTAAATACATTTTGCAAAACAAATCAATAACCAAGTATTTATTAGAAAAGCGGATTTTCTTAAATGAAATTAAAGTGTAAAAGGTTTTTCGCATTAACGTTAGAAAACGGGTCCCACAATAATGAGCACAATAATATGACATAATCTCCTCATATCACATGTCCATCTCCAAACTAATTAAAAGATATTTTTTTATAAAATGCATAAAGGCTTCAACCTTTCGGGGACATTATCGTGCCTTTATCAATACATATGTTGGGGCCATACCTAACGGAATCAAAACATGCACACAACGAATGGGGGACTGTTACCCAGCCACACTATCATGTAGTCACATACCAAACCACCTGATGGATCAAGTCTTCTACGTCTTTTGTCGTGAGATGACGATCAACTAAATGTATGACAAATACATCCACCTCCACATAGCCTTGTTATTACCTAAGAGGGCAGTACACGGTTCCACATTCCACATAAAAACACAACCCCCACCAATACACTCCTCATAAGCCAAATGAATACAAATGGTATGTTCATGATAACACACATAACATATACATACATACATACATATATATATATATATATATATATATATATATATATAGAGAGAGAGAGAGAGAGAGAGAGAGAGAGACACACACACACACACAAATACATTAAACTTTCCTAAACATACATAACATATTCTTTGTTTCTCTAAACTAAATCTCAGTCCCATAACCATAAATCTCATGAAAACAAGTAGGATTAGAATCATTAATAACCTAATCAAAAGCTTTTAGGAAGTTCTAAGGGAAAAGTAAAGGTTCTAATCCAAAATTAAAATGCAACAACATTACGCCTGACTCGGTGCCCATAGGACTGTTATGCAATCGTGCGAACGTGACTCTATCCCAAATCTCTCTTCCCATATCCATCCACATGGGGATATATTACAATAGTGCACACTGCCCAAGTTCGCAGCCAAGGAGAACTAAAGTTGATACGACAATGCCCAAACTCGCCCAAAGCCTATCCAACTCGACCCTTTTCACATAGATCGTCTTTATACATTATCCTAACCCAAAATTCGTACTGAAACACCTTAAACATGATCTTTAATTATTTCTAAATATGGTTCTAACAATATATGACCATTATCTAGATAAAAGTATCAAAATAGGGTTTAAATCATCAATTTTAATATGAAGGTAATTATGGTTTATCTTAATTTTAGGTTTAATTAATAAAGTGGATCTTTAGTATTAAAGATTATTTTAAATACATGATTCAATAATTCAAATTATATTTATAAGAAATCTAAACAAGTTACAATCATATAATCCTCATAATAACCTAGACACACCCCTTGCTATAACAAATTTAAACATAGCCTGTGTTTAATCCTAAAATAGATGAAGATGCCAATTAATCATAAATAAATTACATAAAATACGTAGTAAAACAAATTATTTATTTTCTCTACATGTAATATTGATATCTATTTATTTATTCCTCTTAATCCTTCTCAAAGTTTTCCCAAAAATCACATCTTTTTTTTAATCTTTTTAAATATCCTTTGCTACCTAGGGTTTGCGTTATGCGTTAAAGCGAATGCTTAATCAGAGTTAAGTCTCTTTTAAACCCTAAATCACAAAGGTCTCATATGCACCTAACTTAAGACCTCTAAATAAAACCAAAATGTTATTCAAACACTCTTAAAACTTAGCCCAAAGGGGTACCCACCCAGGGACCCAAACCGATATAATAAAAATGCCTCTCCAGACCTTTGTATTACCTAGAGCCCAGTCCAAATATAATAACTCGCAATATAAAAAATAAATCAACAAAATATTATAGACTCACGAGTCATATCGATTAGATTAATTATAACACAAAATAAATTAATTATAACACAAACTATATAATTTTGATAAACAACACAACAATAAAAATTAAAATAATTAATAAATAATCATTTATTTAAATACTTAAAAATACGAGGTATTATATATTGATAATTTTTTTGTCACCCCCTAAAGGGTGATGATTAATAGTAGTGACACAGATCATTTATCACTGCTAATGGCATTGACAACTCGCCTATTTTGGTGTAGTGTAAAGATATTTTATTAGAGTACAAAAGACATTTGATCGAGAGAATTTTTAAAAGAAAGAAAATTTTGAGTTAAATACTCTGAAGAATAAAACTATAGTTTTATCTTCACTTCTCTCTTTGCATTTTTGATATGTTTGTTTTCAAACCTTGATAACAATTCCTATTGAAGCTTAAACACTTCTACCTTTATTATTGAATAAATATATCTATATTTTTATTCTTGAGAGACTAGTATGAATATCTTTGTTAGTGTCTAAGACCGGTATGATGATTACCATGAGTCTTATATTAGTTTTATCAATTATAATCAAACACAAATAATATAAAAAAGAGGTGGATCAGAGAGGGATGAGAGACAAAGGGAGAGATAGAGATTTTTACGTGGTTGAGTCCAATAAGGCGCTTACATCCACGGGTACAGTGTCACTAAGTATTAATATTTGAGTATAAGCCTCTCAATAACTCTCTAGGGTTTTATCATAAACTATTTTTCAGTTGCCCTTAGCTGAGAGAGGTAGTGAGCTATTTATAGTATAGGTATTTACACCCTTATATTACAATTAGCAATCGTGTATTTATCCACGTGCATGTGTATGGTGACTGTTGAGATCTTCATGTGTGTCCGTTCACATTACTGCCTGTTTATATTCTCGAGGGTGGTCTACTAGTATGCCGACCAAGGAGGTAATTCAACCAACCATTTCTACCCACTGTCTTTGGTCCCACTGAGTATGATGACAGGTGTCACTTTATTATTGCTCCACCTGGCCGTGCTATTTTAGATTACAACAAAAGTCCCCAATACTTCATTCTTGATTGGAGTGATTTAGTGACTAGAAGGATGGAGTATTATTTGTTAGGATTTTCTCGGATATTTGGAAGTGTCTGGGCGGCTGCCGACCATCGGGAGATGCAAATATTTGAATTTCATCTCTTGGCCAGTGAAATTTTTATAAATAGTAACAAAAATAGCAAATCGTCTGGGGGTACACAGGTCATTTTGATTCCCGAGGAACTGAGACACCGTCAAAAGGTAATGCGGTGGTACATTTAATCATTTCATCTCGTGTAGCTCAGGGGATGTCATAGAGTCTTATAAAATGCCATTTCCCTCATTGTTCTCTTCACCTTGAATTTCAAGCTCTTATCCTCCTTCTCAAATTTTTATTCCACCATTTATGAGAGCTGTTGCTATTTCTATTTCGCTGTAAGAATCCTTCTCTTCTTATTTTTCTTTCCCCTTTGTCAAAATATGGTGTAAGTTGTGGATGAGGGTTCTTTAGAGGTATTTAGGGAAACCCACAGGATTCATGAGTGGGTGAAAACAAAGTTGAAAACACGTCCTTGTGACCTTTGTGCACTAGAGGAGGGTGATTAGATCCCCACTATATTTATTATTGAGTGTGGGGTGACATTCCCTCCAAATCGTTTATTTTTAGAATTTTGTCATGTGGTCCCAGCCAGAGTGTCTTCCAATACTTGGAGAGTAGTTAATAGGGTGAATCATATTAATGAGCGATTTGGGACCGATATAAGAATAAAGGAATTAATTTACAATTATAGTTGGAGGACCATCAATGATAATATTTATTACTTGAAGACGATATTCTCTAATAGGTCCTTAGTAGTAAATTTTGTAGATTCCAATAAGGATTATTGGGATCATGGGTCAATCGTGAATGATTGGAAGCTTGCCCCTCTTTCCGAGGGTGATGACTGATAATACGCAAATATTGCATATTTTATCCTCCAAACGGACGCATTTTAGCCTCCTCGGGTATTTTATTCCCTATATTTGTGCTCGTTAACCAGACGACCTCGTATTTCTACGTTAACATGTTTTGCAGGGGTTAATTAAGCTTTTGTAGGTAATTGGATGCTAAGTGTGAACTTCGGACGTGTTTCGCTCGATTTTTGTACATAACCCCACGTTCAAGGGCATTTTAGTCTTTCCACAGCTTGAGAACCTGGCCCGACATCTCACGAAAGTTGTATCCCTCCTCGCAAGCTTCGCGTTACCATGAACGGTGTCCAATTCCGAGTCCGTATGAAGAAGTTACGGCGATTTCAGCGGGAGAAAAATAAGGAAATCGAAAGAGGAGGAGAAAAGAAAGCAGAAGCTGCTCCTTGGCTCACCCCTGCTTGATCAATCGATCGACGATTTTGGTCGATCGATCGACCATTCTGAAATGCCAAAATTTGGCCTTGATCGATCGATCGACCAAAATCATCGATCGATCGATCCCCTGTTTTCTACAAATATTTTGCATTTGTTTTCTTTCTTCTTTTCTTTTATTCCAACTTACTATATAAGCCAATTTTATTGTAATAGGAACATATTCAGTAGATACATGATTTTTGGGTAGAATGGCTTAGGGTTTGGGTGATTTGGTTAGTTCTTCTTCATTTTTTCTTTGATTGACACACTTTTGGGCTTGTATGTTGACTATTCATTCACCCTCTCTATTAATATAGTTGTAATTCCTTATTTTCTTGCTTTGTAGTGTAATTTACATGTTTTGTTAATTAGATTCGCATGCTTTCTTTACACGCTTTCTAGGTAGTTTTATCGCGTTTATTTACACGCTTTCATTTACCGTGTTTTTAACATGCTTTCTAGCTAATTTAAATTAGGTTGTGTTTGAATGGAACTCACTCGAGTTGACGCGTTGCTTTGCTTTGGTGATGGTGTTTACGGGTCTATTTCGGGTGCGTTGTCCTAGTTATTGCACCTAGGAGATTTGACGGGGCATATCATGTATGTCCCGTTCTTACGACATTTCGCGCGTAATTTCCAGGATATTTGTTGACGCCAAAATCTTATTAGGCTTTTATGAGGATTTAGGGGCGTGATAACCCTTGATTCAATTAACTGTCGAAACAAGACGCATTTGTAATAAATCGTCGGCCCATGTAACCATTTTATACAAATTAACTCGGGTGAGGGATATTCGACGCAACCTGTAGTTTTTACTCGCTTTCTTAATCTAGCTTTATATTTCCTTGCCTAGTTAATCATTTCCCTTTTTGCATCTTTTCATCTTTTACACTTTTATTTAGGAATATTAAACCTTATAAATTCTAACAACTCGTCTCTGTGGATTTTCGATACTCGACTTACCGCTATACTCATCCGTTGAGTGTAGTCATAATTTAGGTTTTTTGTAAAGTTCAGGTGAGCTGAATTCAAAACGACCGGCACATAGATGACTCTCGCGCCGCGACAAAACCCAGTCTATCAATGACCGCAATGGGCCTCATTTCCCTTAGGAGGGTCAGGGCATAAGTTGGCCTTTAATTATTATTATACAATTTTCCTCTTTTTGTTTTTTCAACTGATTCTGTTATTGACTACATTTTTTATCTTTCTATTTTGTAGAGAAGAAGAAAAAGATAATACCTCATGCCTCAAAGGTTAATTTCACTGAGCTAAAAGCTATTTGGTCTATCCAATAGAGGATAAGAGAAGCTCATCCTTGCTTTGCCTCTATTCTACTCGATAACCATAGTTCAATAACTTCCTTTGTTGTTCGCCCCAGTAAAGATATTGTCTCAGTCCCTATTAATTTAGAAGACCTAACATCTTTATCCTCGATCATTGAATCTGACTCCTCACCTTAAGCAGAAGGGAATATCTCCGCCGGGTGAACATCTTCATCATTTGAATCCTTAGACCTCGCTCTTGTGCCGACCAATATTTACTTTTAAGAAATGGTTAAGAGAAAAATTCCCAATCTCCTTGCTGGTTCCAACTCCCCACCTCCTATTGAGAAGAAGTCTAATGTTGGGGGTTCCAAGCACCCCATAGTGGTTTCATTAGAATAATATTAGATACCGTTAGAACAAATATATAGTTTTCATTCGACCGAGATGGTATTTTCTTTCGAACGATACCGCTGCCTCGAAATTCATGTTTTTTCTATAAAAACCTATCTTTTAGAATTTCTCAAGGCTTTTAGCGAAAACGATTTTCCAATACATGTTCCAAAGTTCTTATATTGTGTTTTCCAAAACTACTTTGAGTTTCCAAATCATACATCCCTCTATATGATTTGTGAGTTAATAAAATGCTTTTTTTATACACCTTGCATAAACCCTTGTAGAGTCCATCTCTACTATTAACCTATGGAATCAAGGTTCTACTACTGAAGAAGAAGCCTGATCTGTGGATACCGAGGGAAGACCTCTTCTTATAAACGACACTGGACTATTCCCTATTCTGTAAAAGATTTGAAGAATATAAGCATTATACTTAGTTGTGCTAAGTAGTCTATAAGTTGACTGTATCTATCAAATTGTTTATAGTGTTGAATAAAAGGTTTTTCCCGAAATGGATTTTTCCTTACTTCTTCGCATGCGTGTTTTTAATTGTGTGATTGATTAGTAATTGATTTGTAGTTTATCATGGAATGTACACTTAATTAGAAATAAAGATAAAAGTTTATTAAAATTTGAATTTGTATGTGAGGAACCTAATATACGGACTATCCATACAAACCCGCATTCACAGATTTTCATCTGGTGTTTCTCCAATTAGTCGAATATCTGTCCTAGGTCTTTGATGTGATCTCCTTCTTTCTTGATCTTAGTGAGCATGTCATCCACATATATCTCCATGTTTTTATTGATTTGTTATTCGAAAACCTTATTCACTAGCGTTTGGATGTTTGTTCATCTTTTTTTAGCCCAAAAGACAACATTGTAAGAGTAAGTACCGTGGCTAGTAATGAATGATGTTTCTCCTTATCTTTAGGTTTGATTTTAATTTAGTTATACCCCGAATACGCATCCATAAAGATGAGTAATTCGTGTTCGGTAGTCGCGTGGACTAGTTGATCAATCCCTGGCAAAGGATAATAGTCTTTTGGACAAGCTTTGTTCAGATCCATGAAGTCAACATACATACACCATTTTTTGTCCTTCTTTTTTACCATAACCACATTCGTCAACCATTCGGGGTATCTGACATCTTTGATGAACTTTGCTTTCTATAATTTTTCCAGTTCTTCCTGGATAGCCATGTTCTTCTCGGGACTAAAGACGCATCGCTTCTTCTTGATTGGCTTTGCATCATTGACATATAAACTCCAGATCAATACATGGCATGTCTTTTTGACTCCAAGCGAATATAATTTTTCGTTGTTTGAGGAAATTCACTAATTCTTTCCTGATGGTAGGGTCCAGGGATGAGCCGATCCGTGTTGTCTTTTCTGGGTGTTCGTCGTCCATGACTATGGTCTCCACTGCTTCAACAACTTGTCCTTTGACCAATTCATCTTCCTCGCGAGGATATATGGTTTCTATCGGATAAGTAGTGGTGAGTTTATTCATTTCTTCTTAATAGACTGAGATGTAATAGCATTTTTTGGCTTTAATTTGGTTTTTTGTAAAAACGCTGACCCCATAATATGGTCCAGAGATGAACCGATCCGTGTTGTCTTTTCTATCGAATAACCCTGACCCCACAACATCATACCTCTTGGGTTTTTGCCCCGTTGCCGAGGACTTGTTTGTTTTAGATTTTATTTGATTTAGTATTTCATTGTATTTTCTTTCTATTTGTATTATTCGCTAATATTGTGCAGGACTTCCACATTTAAGCACTTAGAAACGCTTGAATTTCCCGCGCGCACTTACTTTGTGGAATTTGCCATTTCAAGCCATTTTTGGGGTAAGCATTTCTTATTCCAATTCTTTCGGTAATCCTTGTTATAATCCTCAAAATTCCCGCAAACCTATGACTTTCGGTGAATACTTAGAATCCCAAAAATTTACAAATTCAAATATGACTTTGGGCGAGTATAACGAAAGTCAAAATTTGGTTATTGGAATTTCGATGATGATGATAATGATTTTGGGCCCTTACCTCCTTATAATAGGAATTTTGAAATGAATTCGAATATTTTTCAAAATTCCTATAATAATGAGTTTTCATTTAAGTCCGATGGTAATTTTCAAAGTTCCCATTTTCATGCGTCCACACCTCGACCTATGACATTCGGTGAGGGCTTGCGTATGTATGAAAATGAGAAAATTAAAAATCGTTATCGGGAAGAAAATCGTTGTTGGCAGCAAGACTTGGATTTATTATTCGAATTTGACGACGATTTTGCTTCTGAGACTTTTGAAGTCGAGGAATGGTTTGAACCAAATGAGGACTTTGTTCCTACTTTGGAACAAACCATTCTAGACTTTGCCCATTGCATAATAGATATTGAAAGTGAGGATAAAATGACGTAATATCTATTTGCAATGAAATGATTTCGTCTTTGGCCCCCAAAGAAGAACATTTCATTGAAAATGATATTATTTCATTCGAAACTCAATCTTCATGCGATGATGATTCATCTCATGAGTTCGAATTTCTTCCATACCCATTTTCATTCTCTGTTATCACACCGTCACAAGTACCCG
The DNA here is from genome assembly GCA_949130495.1 of Sambucus nigra. Classification (NCBI taxonomy): domain Eukaryota; kingdom Viridiplantae; phylum Streptophyta; class Magnoliopsida; order Dipsacales; family Adoxaceae; genus Sambucus; species Sambucus nigra. The sequence goes on from OX422211.1 coordinate 695,168,994, forward strand.
ATGATTCAGCTTCAAACTTTAATGTTTTAAACCTTTTCGCCGATGAGGAGTACTTGTTCGAGTCGCCTTCCACGATCCCATCTTTGCCTTGGTGTGCGCCACCTCCCATTCCAATTTCAAAATCATTAGGAGGATATTCGGCTTTTCTCGGTCCCCACTTGTTTTTGTCACCCATTCAATCCAAACCCACCATCGTCCCTCCAAAACTTTTAATTGACGATGGTTCATTTCTTTTGCCTTACACATGCCTTTCGTTGTTCAAACGGAATTCATATTTTCGGAAGGCATGCTTGTATATGAGGGTACACCGGTTATCCTCCAAAGTCAAATTATTTTTGCGGTCGATCCTCAACTATTTAGACTTCTAGTGTATAGTTAGTGTGAAGTCTAAATAGTAGGTTATATATAGTTAACTTTTTATTCTTTCTTTCTTTTTAATTTAGTTTAGTGTGATTAGTTAACTTTTTATTACTTGTTTTTGCTATGCTCGGTACTAACTTGTTTTGTAGATTCTTTGGACTTGTTCTTATGGGGATCGCTCCACTTTTGGATAATATCGCTCTTTTCCTCTCTTTGAATTGGTTCTTAATGTACATTGAGGACAATGTCAAGTTTTAAGTTAGGGAGTGGGATATTCTATCCATTTCTGTTTTTAGTCCATGTTTTTGCTCACATGTTAGTTACTTAGTATGCTTTTCTTAGAAAAATTGAAAATTTTCAAAAAGATTTTCTTTCTTTTTTCTCCTTGTTTGGGCAGTTTGCCTTTGTTTTCGATGATAAATTTCAATAATTGCCCGATCCAATAGACAGCCCAATGATGCATGTTCTCGATTTTAGAAGTTATTAGACTTTTGTCTCACTCATTAATATTATGAATAACTTCATGAATTAAACTTTAATCCCATGAGCACATGCACTTTTATGGTTCTATTGATTTGGTTTAAGATTTTATAACTCAGTAATCTTTTGTTGCGTTGTATATACTTACACCGAGTAAGCTTTGTACCTTTCGTCGTTTGTGAGTGTATACACTATTCTTTTCTCATTGAAAACGTTTCGCCGTTTGTGAGTGTATACACTATTCTTTTCTAATTGAAAACGTTGAATTCGTTGGTAATCTCACTATTCTTTCATTTGACCATTCATTAATTGAGTTCATACTTGAAATGTGTTACTTGATCATGATTTTCATACATTGTTTTGACTCGAGAATTGCGTAAAATTTTGGAAATGATCATAGGCCTTCTTTTTTATATAACCCATATTAGCCTTGACCTCACCCTTATATCTTTACCCTCGTTAACCCCTTTGAGCCTAAATATAGCCTTTCGTTTCATAACCCCATTCCCATAACCAACTCCAAATTGGAGTTATAAACCATACATACACTTTCCATACCTTTGTTTGGAATATTACTTGGGATTGAATGATGTTGTTATGATGTCAGCTGCAATTTAGGCATTTGAGAGTTTGAAAAGTAAACAAAAGAAAGTAGTGGAAAAAGTGAAGAAAAAAAGAAAGCAAAAAGCAAAAGAAAACAAAAGAGAAAAGTGAGAAAAAGAAGAAAAGAAAAGAAAGAGAAAGTTGTAAATGTTGTGAATATAGTTCAATAAGCTTTGATTACTCTCCCCGATGATATATTTAATGCCGTTTTGGAAGTTGTTTTCCAATTTTGATATTGCCCGCATTTTCCCATTATCCCGAGTTTTCATCCCGAACACTTTGAATCCGTACATACATTCCTTCATTTCGTACCCTAGCCTAGCCTACATTACAACCCTATTAAAGTCCTATGTGATCTTAAGTGTATTTAATTTAAAAGTCATAATAATTTTGATTATCTGTGAAAATGCATTTCTCCTTCTTTAATGTGCGGTATCTTTCATTGAGATTAAATTTTTTCAGTTTATATATAGCGTTCTTCATTTGTGACATGTGTGCGGCCTAGTTTCCATTTACATTTACTCTTTATGCCCACATGTCCCGTGTGTCACCTCCCTGTTTCGAGTGAATTCGCTTGATGAGTGTAATGCCCGTGAGGATTTAATGTATGCTTACTTTAATGTTTATCCGATTTCTTTAAGTTTTTGCCAAATCACACTTTGCATGTGCTCGTCCCCCTCCCACATTTTAAGGTTTCAATTCTATGAGGTGTATTCTATTATGTTAATGATTCGGACTTTTGTGTGAATTCATTCTCTTTGCTAATAATGCGTATGAAATCTTTTTCGCCATTGTTGGTCTTGTCGCATATTGTGGTTGGGCATATTTTGAGGAAACCATGTGTTGTTTGTGGATACCATCCCTGAAAACCCTCCCGAGACAACACTCGTCCACTAGGGTGACCTAGGGGTTTAACGGCTTATTGCATATGCTAAATGCAATCGAATAGCCCGCGAAAGTGGCCTTTTGCTTTTATACCATATTTTTGTACTTATTCTACTTTTGGTTTCTTGTTCTTCTTGTTGCATCCTATTTCATTGCTAGGGACTAGCAATGTGTAAGTTAGGGGGTGAGAATGGTCGATCGATCGACCAAAATCGTGGTAGCGCGCGAGAAGCATGGTCCCGTAAGGCCACAGTCATTGTTTTCTGTCTCGCTGCGACTATACAAACAAACCTAAGTTACTACTACACTCAACTGGTGAGTATAGCGGTAAGTCGGGTATCGAAAATCCACAGAAATGAGTTGCTAGAATTCATGTGGTTTAATATTTCGAATAAAAGTGTAAAAGGTGAATTACAAACTACAAAGTAAAAGATGCATGAAAGGGAAATGTTAATCTAGGCAAGGTATTGAAACTAGATTAAGAAAGCATGTAAAACTATAGGTTGCGTCGAATATCCCTCACCCGAGTTAATTTGTAAAAAATGGTTACATGGGTCGACGAGTTATTAAAAACGCGTCTCGTTTCGACAGTTAATTAAACCAAGGGTTGACACGACTCTAAATCCGCATAAAAGTCTAATAAGATTTTGGCATCAACAAATATCCCAGAAATTGCGCACGAAAGGTCGTAAGCACGAGACATACATGATATTCCCCGTTAAATCTCCTAGGCGCAATAACTAGGGCAACGCACTCGAAATAAACCCGTAAACACCATCACCAAAGCCAAGCAACGGGTCAACTCGAGTGAGTTCCATTCAAACACAACTTAATTTAAATTACCTAGAAAGCATTGTAAAAACGCGATAAATGGAAAGCGATAAATAAACGCGGTAAATCTGCACTAGAAAGAAAGTAATCAAAGAATGTAAACCTAAATTAGAAAGCATGTAAATTACATTAGAAGGCAAGAAATGAAGAAATACAAACTATATTAATGGAGATGGAAGATTGTAGCACAAATTACACAAAAAATGGAGTGTCAATCCAAGAAGAAATGAAGAAATGAGCTTCTAAACCTCGAAAACCCTAAACTATCTAACCTAAAATCGTTTATCTACTGAATATGTTCTTATTACAACAAAATTGTCTTATATAGTAAGTTGGAATAAAAGAAAAGAAGACAGAAAACAAATGCAAAATATCTGCAGAAAATAGGGGAGCGATCGATCGATGATTTTGGTCGATCGATCGATCAAGGCCAAATTTTGGCATTTCAGAATGGTCGATCGATCGACCAAAATTGTCGATTGATCGATCTAGCAGGGGTGAGCCAAGCAGCAGCTTCTGAATTTTTTTCTCCTCTTTTGATTTCCTTATTTTTCCCTCCGCTGAAATCGCCGTAATTTCTTCATATGGACTCGGAATTGCGCACCGTTTGAGGATACGCAAAGCTTGCGAGGAGGGATACAACTTCCGTGAGATGTCGGGCCAGGTGCCTAAGATGTGAAAAGAATAAAATGCCCTTGAACGTGTGGTTGTGTACGAAAATCGAGAGGAACGCGTCTGAAGTTCACACTTAGCATCCAATTACCTACAAAAGCTCAATTAACCCCTGCAAAGCATGTTAACATAGAAATACGAGGTTGTCTTGTTAACGAGCATAAATATAGGGAATAAGATACCCGAGGGGGCTAAAATGCGTCCATTCGGAGGATAAAATACACAATATTTGCGTATTATCAGGTTTCTCCACATTTATGTCTTACTTCTATTTCTTCTTGGAGCCTTTACTATTATAGACCTTGGTGTTAAGGATTATTTTACAGTTATAGCCTCCTCGACATTCATAATCTTACCTTCTTTAGCCTATAATTTAGTCATGGTCTTTGGAGGATATTTAGCTAGAGCGTAGTATAATTTCTTAGGCAGCAATCCAATCATTAGCATAGTGATCGACGTCTTCTCTTCATAATCAATGGCCTCTAGTTTTTTGATGTTAAATCCAGTGGTATACTCACCCGTGGTTTCTCCAATCCTCTAGAGAACACTTAGCAGATGAGCTACTCTTGACCAATTTGGCTCTAAAGCAGAAGTTACTGATGAATAACTTTGCAAATTGTTGAAAGTTGGAGATCTATCGTCATAATAAGTTACTGTACCAGATCTGAAATGATTCGGTAATAGTGCTAGAGAATGACCTGCAATGCATCTCATCGAGGACTAAATAAATATTGACGGTAGCTTGATATTGTTCTATATGAAGCACAGGGTCTGTCTTGTCATTGTACTTTTAGGTTACCATAGGTGGTTCGAATTTGACAGATATAGGGTAGTCCACAATTACAGGAATGAAAGGTGTTACTTTTATAAAAATCCTATGCAAGGAGTTCTTTGATTTGGATATTTCCCCTAAGATATCTTCCAATCGTTGAATCCTTTTAGGTATGCTCATCCAGATTGACTTTAACTGAGACAATTTTAGCAGCTCAGCCATGGGTTTGTATTGAGCCCTCTTCCTGAGAAGTCTTCTAGACACCCACGGATCTTCACACGCTGGTTCTTAACCTAACAGATCCTTCTCGACGATCTTGTGATCTGAAAGGTTCTCTGTGATTATGACCCCTAACATCTCGGGGACCTAAACGATCAAATGCCGAACCCCTGATCAAACTGTCTATGGCACTTGACCTTTCTTGGAGAATGAATGCCCATCATAATATCATTAGATTTGAGTGACGAGATCCTACCTAGATGATTGGATCGATCGTTGGTCGATCTAGAGTGCCTAGATCTACTTCTTTTTTATGTCCTTGCGAGGTTTACAGGCCGCCAGTCCCAATAGGGTGCAGGAGGAAACATTTTTCCTCTAGTGATGTGGCTAACTACTGGCCTAGCTTGGAGCGTCTGAGTCAATAGTTTGACAGTCTCTTGCATAGCCTCTTGACCTTTAGTTATTCTTATCAAAATCCCTTATAGATCCCCTATACTTGAAGGGGCGGAGGGACTGAAGGCATCGCCGACGATGTGGATACCTTCTGGATTGTCTACTATTTTTCAGTACTTGATATCAAATGGTTAAAAAAATTAATGCTTGATAAAAAATAGGTTGGAAACAACAATGGCTTGTCGACTTCCCACAAACGGTGCCAATATATTGGTGTCTAAAAATGGTATGATGATTAGGATAAGTATTAACTTAGTTGTATTAATTATAATTAACCACATATAATATAAAAAAGATGTGAATCAGAGAGGGATGAAATACACAGAAAAAGGAAAAGTTTTATTACGTGGTTCGGCCTAGTAGGGTGCCTACATCCTTGGGTACTGTTGATGCAAACAACTATACTAAGCCTAAATAATTGATCACAGATAAATTAAGTAAACAAATAAGACACAAGAAATTTTTTAAATGGTTCGGCTCAATGGAATAGCCTACGTCCATTGTTATGTATTGACTGCCTTGAGTTGTTTTTTTCCCTCCCCCACAATGAGGGCGATACAATGTATTTATATCCCAAGAAGGGTCTTGATAGTTGTCATTCGAACGGATATAATGCCTTCCTTTGTTAGTCATTTACATTAATACATAATGGGAATTAATTATATTAATGCTGTCACTTCACAGGTAATACATACTGTAAGACTGTTGGCGCTTGGTTGGCTGTATATAATGGCTTTTCGACTGTAGGTCATTCTTCCCAGTTAGTCGGATGGCCATGTTGGTCAGATAACCACGTTGGTCGGTCTTTTCTATCATACTGACTTGCACTTATACCACATAGGATAACACGTGCTAGCTGGTAATTGGTCCATGTAGGATGGTAAATTTTAGTATCAACAGAAGCCCCTAATGTTTCATACTTGGAGTTGATGAGAAAGTGTGGAATATTATTCTTTGGCAGTAGTTCGGGTTGTTTAGTTGGCTGCAGAGCTCCCAGGCTTGTGAAATTTTCTCACTTAATTGACGATTTTTGAGCGTGAATGTCAATTTTGTAAATATTTTAAATTTTAGCGAATAATTTTGGGGTATCTTCGTCTTTTCATCTGTTAGCCACCGTAAACCCAATCGTCGTTTCCTTTAATCATTACTTTGCCCAGTTTTCGATGCGTCTTATAAAAAGAGCGGTAAAAACTTCGAACATTTTTCACCTCTCACTTCTGATTCTGGTGCCGTGTTCTTTGCTTTCGTGCGACTTTAGTTCATACTGAATCCTTAAATCTTTGTAAGAATCTTTCTTCTCTTCTTTTTTGTTTTCTTCATCATGGTTTACTCTATCGAGTCACTTGATAAGTTTAGAATTGATTTTAATATTCCACCCCTGGTTATATTAGAACATCCCACTTTTCCTTGTGATTTTTTCTCTCTTGCTGAGGGTCATTGGTTCCCTTCCATCTTTATTGCTGAATGTGGCTTCACATTTCCTCCCAATCCTTTGTGGTTGGAGTTTTGTCAATATTTGTACATTGTACCTGCAAGAGTGGCTCCTAACACATGGAGAGGTGTTAATGGAGTTTATAGTATAAATCAAATTCATGGAACCCATCTAGGGATTTCAGACATCTTGTTTGTTATAAGTGGGTAACTAGTGATACCATATTTTATTTGAAAACTAGGGCTGTTAGTAAAGCTTTGGCAGTTGATCTCCCTAATTCTAATCGGGATTATTTTAATCATGGGGTAGTTTTAAAAAATTGGCAACATGCCTATTTAGTTAGAGGTCATAAATACGAAGGACCTAGATGTTCTCTCTTTGGCAATGGAATAGGTTGTTTTATATTTTAGTAATTTTGCCCTGTTTATGTTTGATAAAGTGTCACGCTAACTGTTGTTTTATAAATTTATTTGCAGTTGAGCAAAAAAGGAAGTGCCCCAAAGAGAGTGAAGTAAATTTGAAAGAATTAAAATTTACCCGTGGACTTCACAAATTAGTTGCTGAAGAGCACGTTAGGTCTGCCTCCTATTTGCTCCAGTACATGAACACTTTTCCTCTTTTATTACTAGGCCTACTGCCTCTCTTGCTCTGGTAATTGATCTTAACGCAGAGAATGCTGTTGATTCTGATACTCCTCTATCTGAAATTATAAAGAAGAGGAAGTTTCCTGATCCCTACAGTAGTGTTTCTTCTGGCTCCCAATCATCTGCTGAAGGAGTTAAGAATAAAACTAGGGCCAGCCCCCAAGGGTCCAACTCCTAAGGATCCAACCCCTAAAGACCTGGATCCTAAGGATGTAGCTACCAAAGAGGATAAAGTTACTCTGAGGAGGCTTAGGAGAGGGTTTGCAGAGAAGTAAGTCGACCAAGTGACTGATCAAATGTCACTGGTTGATTTACCCTCTTTTGATGTTATTCCTCCAACAACTATTACTCCTAGTTTGGCTAGGAGATTGATCAAGTCTGGTACTCTTTTAGACCATAGGGGGTGGATGCCAAGATCCCCAGATCGAAGGTCTCTGAAGTTATTTCTCATAACCTTACCTCAGTAAGTAATTTCCATTGTCTTGATTTTATTGTCATTTACATTTTTCATATGCTCACTTTAATATTCATATTTTGTAGTTCTTGGTATACTTCAATAGTATGCTGAAGAAGGATGATCTAATTAAAGATTCTTCTTCTTCAAATGAGGTGGAGAAGGCCTTGTCTAGTCTGAAGAACTCTCTTCTTGAGTCTCAGCAGGCCTTGGAGAATGAGAAAATCACTTGGGCAGAGAAACTAAAGACAACTGAGACTGCTCATCAAATATCTCGTCAAACATCTATTATAATTGCTATTGAAGATGAGCACAGGGCTAAGGAGGTTGATCTCCAAAAAGAGGAAGCTGTGTGCAAGAAAGAGGAAGCTGGGCACCAAAAAGAGGAAGTTGAGTGCAGGGCAGAGGAAGCTGAGGGCAGGGCAAAGGCTGCTGAAGAGCTTGTGTCCTCTGCCAGGGCTAAGAAAAAATCTACTGTGAAGACTTCCTTCAGTGCTAGTTGGGATAAGGGCTGGAATAAAGCTATTTTTGCTGCATCTGCTTAAATTGAGTATGTAAAGAAAAAATATTTCAAAGATGGTTGGGTTACTGCCCTTCAAGAGTTGAATATAAATGGAGACTCTGAACTTTTTTAGAGGTATATTCATGGTCCTCCTCCAGTCATCGAGGATGAGGTTGAAGATGAAGCTTCTTTTAAAGAGTCTTCATTTGTGGTTGAGTTTGTTGCCAAACAACCTGAAGTCCATGAGTTTTTTATTCCTCCAGTTAAGCAAACTGAGCAACTCCTGCCTACATCCCCTTCTACTAAGCAGAGCAAGAAGGTTAAAAGTGATAAGGAGAAGGTGTAATGTTGCTCGACATTTTCTTTTTACTTTTTTTATTTATTTTTCCTTTGCTTTGATTGTACTTGAACTCTTTGCTATCAATAAAAGAACGTTTTGTCTTTCCCTCCTTATCTACTGTTGATTATACTTGTTCTCCATCTTTATTGTTGATTGGTGGTTATTTTCTTCTTGCTAGTTTATTGCTAAGATGGAACAACTATCTTCTCATGAAATCAAGCTACTAAGGAAATGCAATGCTTTTTTCCAAGATGGTCATATGGACTTGTCCGAAGAATAAATCACTCAGATGCTCGGTGCTGATGCCACATAGCAATTTAAAGAATCCTACAAAAATTTAAAGTACTTACTTGATCGGGCGGTGGCAAATAATGTTGCCGATTATGAGATGATAGAAGAACTTCAAGAATAGTATAAGGAATCCACTGCACTGTTGCACCAGAGTTATGAGCAGAAGTATCAAAGCTTAAGTGTAGGTCGGGGCTTTGATAAATTTGTCTCTATTTATAATAAAAAGGAGTCTCTTCTCAAACTTTTGATTGAAGAAACTAGAACTATTTCCAAACTTCTAGAAGAAGAGAATAACAATGTGAAGGATGAACTAAATCTTCTAAAGTCTACCTTTAGAATTGCTATTGCTGTTACCGATGAAGGTTACTCCTTTTTGGAATCCGAGAACGCTACTTTAAGAGATGCATTGGAGGCCTTGAAGAACATTAAATCTGCCTCTTCTTCCCAAGCTAGAAATAGGGTTGGTCGAGGAACTATAGAGGAACTTAGGACCCAACAGGCCCTTACCAACCAAGCTGTACAGTTAAAATCAAAGGACCGAGCTATTGCTGAGATGTCTCAAAACTTACAGACTTTATTTGAGCAATTATCTACTCAATCTTCCTAATTAGAGGTTAAGGATGGGGTACTGGAGAAGCTACAATCACAAGTTGATAGGTTGACTTTTCAATTTCATAAGCAGCCCAGAGAATTTTAGATGAGTGGGTATAATTAATCTTTGGGACATTGTGGTGATATACTTCAATAGGCTCAAAATGAGTCCTACAAATGGGGTTGGATAAATGCTTAATTGTGCTGAAGGTGGATAAGAATAGTTCTCAATGGGATTGGCATGATCCGGGATTGCTGTAGCTTGATAATCCTCTATTTAAGTTGGATGTTAATTGGGTACCTGTTCACCGTGTTCTATTTGATTTCAAAGTACTTAGGGGACTACGAATTGCATGCCGAGCTTGAGATCGTTCGTTCCCCTCATTTTCTAGACCTTCCTAGTAGCAGCAATACCAGGATGCTTTAGAATCTTAATTTCATCAACTCTTCTTTTACTTTGGATGATCCTTCAGCTGGCATGGATCCTACCTCTAAAGTTGAAGGAAAGCGTCCTGTAGAATAAACTTTTGTATTTTGTTTCTCCATATTTGAGTAACAATATGCAATCATTTAATTTTAATGAAAAGCTTATTTTATGAATGGATCAACTTTTAGTTAATCTTTGAATATTTTTCTAGTCTTTGACTATGAATGGATCAACTGTTTTAGTTAATCTCTAGTTTTTCACCGTGTTATTGATATTATTAGGATTATCCTAAGTTTTATTCCAATTACCAATGCTTCACTATGGTTCTACTAATGTACCTGAATTTTATGGTAATTGCATTAGTTACCTTGGTTCCCAAGCATGAGTGGAATATTTGTCCATCTTTTAGCCCAGTTTAGATAAACATTTGTCATCCAGGTCTTCATTAACCAAACATTTGGGACTTACAATTTTTCCTTGCATGGTTTTATATGTTTGATACCGACCCACTTTGTTGGTGGTTTTTATTGATGCCAACCAATTTTGTTAGTGGTTTTTGTTGATGCCAATCAACTTTGTTAGTGGCCTCATAATGTTACCGACCAACTTTATTGGTGGCCTTTGTGGATACCGACCAACTTTATTGGTGGTATCTGATGTCTTCATAATGTTACCGACAAACTTTGTTGGTGGCCTTCACTGTGTTTGTAAGTGCATAGAAGTACTCCGAAAAAAAAACAAATAATAATTTTGGAAAAGTCATGTTCTCATTAGAGTCTGAAGTGAACTGAGTACAACATAACTATATTTAATTATAATACTTCTTCAGGTGATCTTCATTCCATGGGTTCTTGAATTCTTTCCCTTCCAAAGTCTAAATCTGATATGTGCCTGGTCGGATAACAACAGTAATACGATAAGGCCCATGCCAACTGGCCTCTAGCTTATTATTCTTCTGAATCACCTTTTTCAAAACATAATCTCCTTTATTTTAAGTTTCTCAGCATGACCCATTTATTGTAAAAACATGCAGTCCTTTGTTGATAGGTGCATTCCTTAAGGTTATATCTTCACGGATTTCTTCCAGCATGTCTAAGTCCAACCTTCTCATCAAATCACTGACTGGGGTATTGAAGTTAAGAACTCTATGCATAGGTAAACCTAGCTCCACAGGGATTACGTCCTTAGTACCAAACCTCAATAGATAGGGAGTTTTTTCGATGGTTGTTCTGGAAGTTGTTCGGTAAGCCTATAGGACCGAATGTAGCTCATTGATCCAATTTCCTTTTGCATTTTCAATCCCTTTCTTCAACCTGTTCAGTAAAGTTCTATTAGTCACCTCTGTTTGATCGTTACTTTGAGGATGGCCAGGAGCAGAGTGGATTTTTTGGACATTGGATTGGGCGCAATAAGTAGCGAATTCATCATTGTCAAACTGTGTGCCATGATCAGTTATGAAGGCATAGGGTAAGACATACCTACATATAATACTTTTCCAGATGAAATGATAAACCTTATCATAAGACATCAATCAATGGTTCAGCTTCCACCCACTTTGTAAAATAATCAACAGCTACAACCAGGTACTTGAACCTTCCTCGGGTGGTTGGTAGGGGCCCGACCAAGTTAATTACTCCCATAAAAAAAGGCCAGGGTGAAGTTATTGGTGTTAAGAGAGCTTATGGAGCTTCGCGTATACTGGAAAACCTTTGGCACTTATCACATTTCTTGGAAAATTCTACACAATCTGCTCGCATGGTTGGCCAATAGTACCCTTGCGTATATATTCTTCGTAATAATGTTATCCCTACTACATGGGTTCCACATGACCCTTGATGGAATTCTTCAATTAAATCCTTTACTTCATCTAGATGCACAAATCATTGTAGACCAGCAGTTACTCCTCTTCTATATAAAACACCACCATATAGCACATATCTTGCATCTTTGTATTTCAGCCTCTTAGCTTCAAGTAATCGACTGGAAGAATTCCATCTTCAATATATTCTCTTATGGGGTCCATCCAGGATGGTTCCCTATCAACTGCAATAAAGTTAATCATCAGATCTTCATCAATGCTCCTATTAACAAGTAGCTCAATAGGAATAGTTCTTCGTATCTCCGTTCTGGTTACTGAAGCTAACCGAGCAAGTGCATCTGCTCGGGTGTTCTCTAATATTAGAATCTTGACCATCTGAACCAGCAGCTACCGATATTTATGTTGTTACTGATGAGATGAGATGTAGGGAGTTCTCGGGAATAATCACTAGATCTTCTCAAATCTAGTACAAATAGCACCATGGGTAGCAACTCTTTTATGCCAACTAGCAGATCGCGCTGAACTTTCTTCCTGCGAACCTTCTCTCTGACTGGACCTATCTGTTCTTTGGGTATTTAATCTGGATTGGGATGAACCTTCCCTTAGATTGCTTGGTCGTCGAGTATTTCTCGATGCAACCCGTTGGGCATTTCCTTGGGTTCCCAAATGGTCGAAAGGAGAGGCCCTACTTAGCCTTTCTAAGGCACTCAATCTTTCTGGGATGAGGGATCGTCCATCAGAGGAATCAGTGACCCTAATAGAAGAAGTTGCTCCAGGTAGGTATGAAGGATCCCTAGCAGCTCTGGGACGGCTATACCCAAGACTCCTCGTTAGCGGTGGTGGTATACTCTTTTGATTAACTTGTGCCAGCACTCTAACTTACAGGGTTTGGGCCAACTGTATAGTATCCTGCATAGCTTCTTGACCCTTGGCCAAGATAGCGAAAATTCTATTTAAATCATTGTTATTTGGTGGAATAAAAGGAATAGGCAGAATTCCCTCATTTTTGGTAATTGATTCTGGAATTTCAGCCATGTATTGATGAATGATGAATGAGTGAAAACGTTTAGCAATACGTTTTCCACAGACTACACCAATTTGTTAATGCAAAAATTAGACTAAGCCTAAATAATTGATCACAGATAAATTAAGTAAACAAATAAGGCACAAGAAAATTTTAAAGTGGTTCGGCTCAATGGAATAACCTACGCCCACTGTTATGTATTGACTGCCTTGATTTATTTTTTTTCTCTCCCCCATAATGAGGGCGGTACAATGTATTTATAGCCCAAGAAGGGTTTTGATAGTTGTCATTTAAAAGGATGGAATGCCTTCATTTATTAGGTATTTACATCAATACATAATGGGAATTAATTATATGAACGCTGTTGCTTCACAGGCAATACATGCTGTAAGATTGCTGGCGCTTGGTTGGCTGTACAAAATGGATTTTCGGCTGTAGGTCGGTCTTCCCAGTTGGTCGGATGTCCATGTTGGTCGGGCTTCTTTGTTGGTCAGATAACCATGTTAGTCGGGCTTTTCTATCATGCTGACTTGGACTTATGCCACATAGGATAACACGCGCTGGATGGTAATTGGTCAATATAGGATGGTAAATTTTGGTATCAACAGGTACAGTGTCACTAAGTATTAGGGTTTGAGTACAAGCTTCTAAAGATATCCCTAGGGTTTTAGGATAAACTGTTTATCAGTTGCCCTTAGTTAAAAGAGGTAGTGAGATATTTATAGTAATAGTGAGAGGAAAATGTGAAATACCTTTATATATTAGGTGTTTGCACCCTTACATTACAATTAACATCTTTTTGTATATATCCATGTGCATGTGCATGATGAGTGTTGAGATCCTCACGTGTGTCTGTTCACTTTACTGAATGTTTATATTTTCGAGGGTGGTCGTCTAGTGTGTCGATAAAGGAGGTAATTCATCCTACCACTTGTACCCATTATTTTTAGACCTATTGAGTATGATGACATGAGTCACCTTATTATTGACCCACCTGACTGTGTTATTTTAGGTCACAACAATCTTAAAAATACATTCTAATGTTTGAGTAAGCCAAAGTTTTTTTCAACACTTTTAAAACCTTTAGAAAAATGCACATCCTAGAAAGTGGTACCCAAACATTGGGCGTATTCTCAACAAAATTCATCTTCAACTTTAAAAATGAGATTTTGATTTGTGACAAAGATTTGAAGGTATTAGTCAAGACCCAACAGTCGTGGTTATGTAGTATTATGTTAGTTCTTTCTATAAAAGCTATGGTGCGAAGGATTGGATCATTAATTGGCATTTATTTAACCACATTTAATTATATGAGTGTTACAAGGGCTTTTAGCCTATTTCTCTCCCTTATATGGAGGATGAGGTCCTAAGGCTTCCCAAAGATCTCCATTGGGTCGCTTCCAGTCCTTAATGACCATGATTGTCCTAATGAAGGGTCCTCAAATAGGTTGAAGATCATAGCAGTACTCTGAAGACAACTAGGTGCTCACTCGTGCATACCGACCTTAAATGCTCGGAATGAACAACACCAATCCTCAGACGAGTTCGACGAACCTTTGCTTAGCCAGGGATGACCTCTGCCTAGTTCATAGCTTATTCTATAATGGTAAACTCCTACTTTTATTAAAGATTATAATATCACACTATTTCAAAGTGTCTATAACTACCTCAAGATACCTCGAATGTATGGTAAAGCTCTCAAAGCTTATGTGGCGAGTAGGTAGAAGGTACATACATTATTCAACTTAACTCCACCACTTGTTTTCACTAGTATTGAATTATCCAATCTGTATTTGATGCTAATGTCAACTACTTTACACCACCTGCAAGCCTTTCACTAACACTCCACCATGCTACTATAGCCGTCAAATCTCAGGGTCACTCTGCTTATGCCACTAGAGTCCACTCATGCCTTTTCTGATGGGTTGCCTATATATTAGAGACTTATAGAAGGTTAGAGACATCCATAAATCATCAGGCAATTACCAGATAACCCTCGGATCTTAGTTGTTTATCGCTTAGCATTTTTTGACCCACTATTGGCTATATGTTCAAGAAGGATAGGACCGCTTCCATCCTCTCATAGTTATATCTTCTCTTGAATCCTAAACTAAGCTAAGAAAGCTCTTGATTAATCCATTAGTTACTCCCAAATGGCTTCTTGGTTAGTGACGAAGACCTTAGAAACCTTAAACTCATTTGGCCAAAGCCCAAGAAATCTCTAGTTTATAATATTCTTTTTTACAACTTAATATAAACAACAATACTGTTCATAGTGGACGTAGGATCCTCGACCAAGGTTCTGAACCACTATATATCCTTGTCTCTCACCTTGACACACCACTTCACTACCTTATCTAAGGTCCTAGGAGGAACATATGTTGGAGATGAGGTCTCCGAAGAGATTTCTAGCACCATCAGGCGCGTTGTGTGATTATAAATTTTTAGTTTATATTTGTAAAACCTTACCATAATGTATTTGTCGTGATTTTTTTCCTCGAACAACTTAGTGTTGTACTTATCCATTAGTGAATCATTTAATATTGAAGATAAAATTTGGTGTAAAATAATTTGTATAACATTTAATCACATAGACTTACGTTGTCTTATTTGTGCCCAAAGAAATTAAACGGAAAAAAATTCCTTTATTTCGACAAAAAAAATAATTTGGTTACTCTCGCTCCATTTCAAATTCGAGTACACTCACTCTCAGGGTTGATGTCGAAAAAAAATTCAAAATACTATTTCCAACATTTCAAATTAGGCATCCATGTTTAAAAGTCGAACATTTTGAGGAAAATAATTACTTGCTTAGTTTATTCTCTAAACAATTGCAATTTTTTTATGACGCAACACACGCTCTTAAGTCATTGCTCTCGTGTGGGTAAATATTGAGACGAGTAACTTTGAAATCTCACATTACACCAAAACACGCCATTAGTAACACAATTTTATCATTACTAAAAATATTAGTAACACAATTTTTTCGTTAGAAAAAAGGCGTGGGGCACGAAGCTAGTAACGATAAAATTTTGTTACTAATAGTAACGAAAAAAAATAGAATTAGTAAAAGGAGTAATATGTGATTTGGGATTAAGACTACAAAAGCTAGTAACGGAAAAATTCTGTTACTAATTGTCTTGTTTTGTATATCATCTTTAGAAACATGACTTTCAATTCAGGGTGAACAAGAAAATAAAAGACCACTTTTGATTTGGGATTAAGACTACAAAAGGAGTAATATATATGGATGAAATGAAATTTATTTAAGATCGTACGTAGTGCACAATGCTCCCGCTTAATTGTAGGGTTTTTGAGAGGTAGATGTTGGCTGACCTTGGTTCCATATATGGAGAGACTGCTCTCATTTTTTAAAATCGAGACGAATGAAATGAAATTTATGAAAATAACAAAAAGGTTCTTTGAAGTTTCTCATTTGTGTTGTTCTTGCTCATTGGGTTTAGGCCAAAACTCAAATTATCCTACCAAAAGGACAAAGTGGTAGTGGACGACATTGTGTATTAAAATTTAAAAGTATCTAAGCAATCAATTATTAAGATAATTTACAACTAAGTGTGAAATAAATTAAGAGGTTAATGACAAGTGTTTCCTTCACCTAGATTCATTCTATGGGATTGGAGCCTCAGCATTTAGAGAAAAAATTGTCACGAGGCTGTTTGTTTTTGAGTGGACGGTGCTAAGAAATTATAAATTATTAGGGGCTGTGGGACCCATATTATTACCTGGATGTTAGCACTTTTAAGACAGCTAATCACATTATCTCTCAATCATGCAACTGTGTTTACTCATGAGACGTGCCTTTTTTAGTCTCAATTTGGTCCACAACAACTTTTGTTTTCTTAAGAAATATTTTATTAAATTTATAGAATATTGTATTTGTTAAAGTTTAATTTTCTTTTTGGGCAAAATAATGTACAACTAGAAAATAAAAAAGTGCAACTACTAAAAGTCCAATTTGTTTAAGTCCATCTCTGATTATTGAAGCCACATTGATAATGAAAATAGTCAAAATTTGAGTTTTATCAGTATAAAAATGCGATAAATTCGGATGATGCTTACATTCTTATTATTCGGGTGATACTTTTACCGTCACCTTACCATAGAAGTGATTTATTTACGGCAATTGAAATTTGATCAACTGAGAACAGTCGTCTAAATTAAATTTTGCTAGTTCAAAACATTTGACAATCCATTGTGGCTAATGAACTGTCTATATTAAATATATAAATGTAAAATGAAAATATTAAATAAATATTGTGTCAATAACAAAGTATGATCTATTGAGTATATGAGTGGTAGATGTTAACTACCCCCCAAAAAAAATCAATCAATTGAGTAAAAAATACTCGTGCAATATTTGGCAATAGCTACAAATTGGGTATGCGGATCTTTCATTTTGTACAAGAACGTCATATAAAATAGGGATAAACACAATTGGAGATGCTTTTATTAAAGTTGTTTATAAATATAAAAACTACAACTAAACATATAGATTTCTATGCATGAATCTTAACACTGAATAAAAGATATCCCATCAAAAACACAATTGAATATAGTTTGAGTTGTTGCTAAGTGTTTCAATCTTAGAGGCTTGTTTAAAACAAGAATTCAATGTATGCTTTTAAAAAATTAAAGTATATGCAGACACATATAGAAAGGCGAGAAAGAAAACATGAAAGCTAATGACAGCTTATGTGAGAAAAGTTGTATCTCCAACTTAAAATTATAAAACATGCAGTGCTTATTTCAAACATATTAAAAAGAGTTTAACTTCTAATTAAATTAAGATATTTCTTTTAAATACTATTTTATTTTATTTTTTTATTTTTGTGAGACCTTTCCAAGACCGAGCTCTTTTGGACCCATCCCTATTATCTAACTCATGCGCCCATTACCAGTCGCTCTCGCCCCTGGAGACTTCTTTTAAATCTTATTAGACGCAATGTACGAAATAGGGAAAATCTAACCCACGGATAATATTATCAACAATTTTTCGTTGATGACACAATTTTTATCATTATATCGCAATACTAGTGACAAAAAAATTTGTTGTCGTGAATGTCACTGCCAACTTTGGCAAATCATGGATGAAAAATACATTAAGTCTATCAAAAAAACAAAAAAAAACAAATACCCTACTATATATACCTTGATTAATTAGGTACGTGTTTAATAGGGTAACCAAATCAAAATCATGGTAACTGAACACTCATTTTACATTGACTTTGAGACACCTGATAGGCAATCATATGATTTATTAATCACTTAGAGAAGTCAAAATTAGAAACTACTCAAATGATACTTAAGCTTACAGGGAGCTTGTGTTTATTTCCATATGAAACATTTTTTAATAGGTTATATGGACAATAGAGTTGGTTTAAGTTAATTACAAAGAGGGAAAAAAATCACCAAACAATCTTTTCTAGATATCAATCGTTTTTCTCTCGTTTGTAATATAATACTTTTGTAAATTAAAAATTACATATGAAGTCATAAAGTTATCTTTACACAAAATTAAATGTAAAAAATGTTTTTTTGTTCTTTATTGGGGTGTAGAGTGCATTTTTTGTTTACTCCACCTTATAGTGTTTTGTATATGGGTTCTCTAACAACCAAATGAACCCAGGGATGAACATGTAGATTAGAAAATTTAGAAGTTTTTACTCAACCAACCCCAACAACTTTTTATTTCGGATTTCAATGCTATTACTTTGGTCCAGTATAAATTTAATTATTTTTAACAATTTTCATTTGAAACAAATAAGCAATAAAAATTCAATTTTTTTTAGCTTTAGTCCAGTTTTCAAAGATTTGTTAGTCTCTCATCCCGCGTATTTTTAAAGTTGTATAAAATCCCATAACTGTTCAATAAGCATCTCTAACCGCCTCTGAATTTTTTTCACAGAGAATGACAATTGTCACATAATTGTTACAACAGGACCAATAACTAAAAAATAAAAAAGATGGGAGTGACTACATATGAATCTTGAAAAATGGAACTAAATACATGATTCTAGTCTTAAAAGATTATGGCATATTTTATTATTTTATTATTATTATTATTATTTTTTATAAAAGCAAGGATACTACTATGCTCTCACAAAGTGGAATATGTCTGTTACTAAATAAGGGTGGTTAGGTACAACTTTTTATCGTACCCTACCGTAGTGTTTTGGTCCAAAATATAATTATGGGGACCACAATTAAGATAACACATGCAGGGCATGTGCTCGACACGAGCATCCAAGCTTCTTACACACCAAGTTGATGAAGAGTCCAAGTCACGGAAGACTCCTATGTATCTATCATTTGGAACCATTCAAACTGATAAGGGATAGGTCCGAACTTCTATGAGTAGCTATTACTGGAGCTTAGGACTCTACTAAGCTTCTCTATAAATGTAAACTCTCCCCTCATTTAGAGAGGCATATGGTATTGTATCATCAAATAGTACTTCAACTACACTGACCAGTTCTTTGAGTTAATAAAAGAATAAAATCCCAAACCCCGTGGATATAGGCACGTTGTCAAATTATATATATATTGTGTTGTGTATTTTTTTTATCTTTATCTTTCACTACTTCTCTCAATTTAGCTTGTTGCGAGGATAAAATTTTCAAATAGTGTCAATTTGTATATTTTGGTATTATTCCGTATAAAACCACTTTTGAGTCATAGATAGAGTTTATTTGTTACGATTCCCATTTAGTCTATGACGTTGTGTTGAAGACGTAGCGGCCAAGCTTCAAAGATAGATCATACCGTAGTTTGGGTGCACATTTTATGTCTTCATTTGGTTTTTTCGAGATTCTCTCAGGTATGGATGCATATTGGTTATGGATGCTCGATAAATTTTTTCGAAGGATGTTATTTTATTAAATTGATTTTAAAATGTTTTTAAAACGAGTTTTTTGAGATTTATCTTGTATAGAGTTGTATGAAATATATCCTTTAGTTTGGATGGATCAAAGGAATTTAACAGTCGTTCAAACGAAATGTACTTTTCGTTCTAACGAGATGGCCATTTGTTTCTAATGACGTGCTAACTCAAGGTGTTTACGTAAAGCGTTTTTTGCTCAGAAAAACGGGTATGCAGAACATACAGAATTACATAGGATCCATACGTTGCACTTGTCTATAAAACGTTTTCAAAGTTAAAAATATCTTTTGTGTGTATAAGATCCGAGTTTACATACCACATGTTATATAGATTTGTGTTTGTATCATGGTTTCATTCTTTATCATTCGAAGAACCTATTTCATGCGGTGGACTCCATACTTGCTGATTGTCGGTTGCCGGCTATATCGGTGGATAGCGAGGTATGCGTGGACTTGTGTGTTATAGATCTGACGTCGATGGACTCTTGTGTTTCACTATAGAGGAGCGATTGAAGAGAAGAAGTGGCGTCAAGGCTTGTCTGGATCGAGTTGTTATGTAAGACTGAAATATTCCTTTATAAAATCGTATCATAGTAATTGCCTGGACTAGGTCGTCCAAGATTTTTTCCCGTTGTGGTTTCCTCATATATCGCCATGTTTGTGAGCATTATATACTTTATCTTTCTTAATCACACTAGATGCATGTTTAGGGTTAAGAAGATAAAATTGGTTTAATTAGTTTGGTTCACAAAATTGGTGCTAAATAAAATTGGAAAAAGATTTTTGAAAAGAAAAATTATTTTCACCTAAAGGACACACATAGAGGGACTATCGTCACTTGTACAAATTGGTATCAAAGCTAGAAACACTATTTTACCGTGTGAGTGATCCCACGTATCTTTAGGTATGAATTTTGGTATTTATGAAGGTTTTAGAACATCAATTTCTAACGGGTCTAATTATGCTTATTGGAAGATGCCTATGAAGAGTGCATTTAGGGCCATAGGTGAGCGTGTTTGGTTAGCGATAAAAAAAGGACGGACACCACCAGTCACAAGAGAGGGTAAGGCCACACGTTTAAAACCTGTTGAGTCATGGACCGAAGCCGAACATAGACTTACACAATAGAATTCCAAAGGTTCAAATGCTATTTTTTCGTCTGTCACAACGAAAAAAATATAATCGTATTATGATGTGTGATACGTCTAAAGAGGTTTGGGATGTTCTTGCACTTACTCATGAGGGAATTAGCACAGTTAGAGCATCTAAACTTCAAAATCTTACTACCCAATTAGAAGTGAGACGTTCAAGATGTTAGAGGGTGAGATGTTCGATGAGTTTTACGCTACATTGTCCCATATTGTCAACTCGTCATTTAACTTGAGAGAGAAAATACCCAACAGCCGAGTCATAAAGAAAATATTAAGGTTGTTGCCTAATAAAATTAACCCAAAGGTGATCGTTTTGAAATCCTTGGGTTTACTTGACTCAACGAAATTAGAAGAGCTTGTAGGTGGCTTAGAAACTTATTAGCTTGACATGTTTAACTCTAAGCAAGTACCAAAGAAAGAAAACAAAATCTCTTTAAAAGGCCGAAAGGAGGAAACAAAAGTTTCGAAGGATGACAAATCCGACACCGATTTCGAAGATGTATCCTTGTTGGCAAAAAAGTTCAAAAAGTTTCTTAAGTTCCAAAAATAATCGAAAGATGCCAAAAGACTTGAGAAATTCAATAACAACAAGGTTGATCACGTCCTTAAGAATCGAAGTGAAAATGATAAGAGGGATGAGTCAGATTGGTGCTTTGGTTGTGAGGGTTATGGCCATAGGATTGCGAAGTGCCCTACTAGACTTAATAAGTACGACAAGAAATTGATTGCATATAACGCTACCCTTAGTGATAGTCAACCAGAAGAGGGAGAGGAGACTCCCATTAAGCATAAGTACCGTGCGTTCATGGTTTGTCATACAAGCGACAATGATAAAGATACTCATGTCAATGACATTTCGAGGCCATAATTTGTGAGTCCCAAATGAGTGAGGGTAAAGAGAGTGAGGATGAAGATGTAGAGGAAAGTGAGTTGCAAGTTAAATTTTGTGAATTGTATGAAGAAACGATGAAGGTGAAGAAGGCAAATTTGAAGTTGAATGCTAAGTTGAAGGAACATGCCATAGAAAATAATGATGTATTGATTGAGATTCTTAGGTCACGGGAGAGGACTTTTTGAGAGAAAATAGGGTATGTTAAGGGTGAGAAGGATAATCTTGGTGGTTTTATGAAGGCTATGGAGAGGGTGTTCTAGAGTTTGAGGAGTCTAGGCATTTTCTCGAGTCTAGGATTAGTGAACTTAAGGATAAATTATGAGATTTGAATAAGGTGAAATTTGATTTGGGGGCTAGGTAAAAAAAGTTGGATATGATTTTAGGCATCGTCCAAATCAAGGATGACAGGTCTGGTATATGATTCGATGATCGTATTGCACCCATTCCCAAAGCTGACACCAATTATGTGAGAAAGCCAACTAGGAATATTAGGAGAGGTCCACATTTGGGTAACATTCCTTGCCGTGTTTACACTTGCACGCATTGCGATAGGAAAGTGACCCCTAGGCATTATTGTTATGACCTAAAAAAAGATCCTAAAAAGTTTAAGAATAAAGTTGCCTTGATTCCTAAAAACGCCCTTGAGTCGTTATACACTTACTTGGGTTGGGAAATCAGACTTAGATGCTTGACGAATTAAACTTCACGACTCTCGTTTCCATGCACATGATACTTCTCATGATATTTCTTATGGATGATTGTGTTAGCATATTTGTCATACGCCAGTTTTTCTTCATGATATATTTTTGCCAGTGTTATGACATGCGTTTCTCTTTGTATTATATTTTTTCCTTTTATTTGAGTTTTATTTGGAAAAATACAAAACGATTTTTCTTTGATAAATTTTTTTGAAAAATACAAAAAGATTTTTCGTTTCATATTTTTTTTGAGACATACAAAAATATTTTATTTTTGAGTCAAAAATATTTTTTGAAAAAAATAAAAAGATTTTCAGTTTATTTTTGTGTTGTGAGTTTACACTTGATGTGGTATATTGGTGTGCTTGAACCCCTATTATTTCATCTTTCCACGTGGCTAGTACATTTGGTCATGATTTTGGATACAAAGATTGATCTTAACCATTGTTTTAATGGGGTTGTTTCGAAATTGACTTAAATTTAGATTTGACTATGCATATGCCATTTCACATATGCACGAGCTTTAATGAATGTTTAACTTCTCATGCATATTTGAGTTTGGTGAGACGTTCTCCTCTAAATTTTGTCATCTACTTGCATATTAGACATAAGAGGAATTGTGCATGTAAGAACCATTGCTCATGAGGATTTATATTACATATTGAAAAAACTAATGAGGGTGCACGAAAAAGGGCAGCGAGAGGCATGTGAACTCGCCGCGAAATCCACCGTTTGAAAGAGCCCACAAAAAAATAAGGCAATAAAAAGAAACATATGCCAAAAATGGGGCCAATAGGAAATTTCATTAAAGAGAAATTAGAACCTCAAAAGAAAAAGAGATATTAATTATGAGGGAGTTCGGTTGGATAATACAGCGGGTATGCACAAACAAGTCTTTTGTTGAAAAAGTCATATCATGACGCTATTGTTTGTAGAATCTCGTCAATATTTCTAGACTTGTGTATGTGATGTATGTCTTGTTCATTAAACTTAAGTTTAATTGTTATATATGGATAAAACATAGTTTGATGATATTTAGCGGTCAATTAAAGCTTATTAAACGTATCTTTGTGTTTGGTTTATGATTCATTTGCGTTAGTTACACCCCTTCATTCCATTCCATGTTTGAGCACATTGATACTATGCAAATGCGTAACTCATATTTGCCATTTTGAGTCTGTTTTGCTGCTATTTTTGTACTTCCAATTGCTTTTATCATATAATTTCTTCGTTGGGCAAAAGTTGCATATTTTTAGAGTTGGAATAGAAGTTTTATGAACTTGTAGGAACGACTTGTGGTTGCCATTCAAACAAAATGTCCACTTCATTCTAAGAGTGGATCAAATGGCCAATCAAACGAGCTACAATCTATGTACATGTATGGTCGTTAAATAGGTCATTAGATGGGCCGTTAGAAAGGTATTTCGAATGGCGTGCTACTTTTGTAGGTCGTTAACTTCACTTATCATTCTAAAAACCTTATATATTGTTTGAATGACCTGTCTTGGTTTTGATAGTTTTGTTCTGTTTTTATACCTACTTGATCTATATTACACTGGTATTTTGATTTGGTACATTTGAGTTATTTTGGACAATTTATATGCAGTTAATATTTATCATTCATGTTTTAATTTTTATACTGTATCGTTCTTGTTTAGTCATATCCTGATATTGATGATTTCAATCATGTGACTGTTTACTAGCTATGATTTGACATATACGAATCATTTTAAGCTAGTTCATTTATGTGTCTGTTTACTAGCTATGCCTTGACATATATTGATTATTTTTAGCTAGTTCATCATGTTTATCTATATATTCTGCTCATCTTATATTCATGCTGGATATTAATTTATATGTTTATTTTTCTCACTAGTTGTCTATTCGAAGACAAAAAGGGGAAGAGATAAATATATTATGTAGGGGGAGATTTTTTCTAGTATTTTATATTGATATCATATTGATTATATATCATTTGTTTTTCCATACTTCACACAACATTTTTTTGTTTCGTCTGTGTAGTGATTCTTCAGCGTTTTGAGATTTTGTGACTACATCACATGAAGACAGTTCATGCTCACCGATCTTCCTAGATTTGATAGTCTAGTCCATGTCCCGTATTTTTTAGATTTTAAGGGATGGGGTTTAGGTCATACGGCTTAACGGCTCGACTGAGGCATTTCACTTTTTTGGTTTTGTCCTGGAATAGCCAAAGGGGGAGATTTGTAAGGATAAATTTTGAAATACTGTCAATTTGTTTGTATAGGCAGTATCTGGACAAAAACCACTTCGAGTTATAGATAGCGTTTACTTATCATGATTTTCATTTAGTTTATGATGTTGTGTTGAAGACGTAGCGTCCAAGCTTCAAAGATAGATCATGCTATAGTTTTGGTGCACGTTTCACGTCTTCATTTGGTTTTTCAAGATTCTCTCAGGTATCGATGCATATTGGTTTATAGATGCTCGATAAATGTTTTCTAAGGATGTTATTTTAATAAAATAATTTTAAAATGTTTTTAAAATGATTTGAGATTTATCGTGTTTAGAGTCATATGAAACATCTCCTTAAGTTTGGATGGATCAAACGAATTTAACAGTCATTAAAATGACATGTGAAAGTCGTTCAAATGAAATGTACTTCTCGTTCTAATGATATGGCCATTTGGTCTGAACAACATGCCAATATCGTTTCTAACGACGCACCGACTCAAAGTTTTATTTAAGGTATCTTTTGCTCAGAAAAACTAGTGTGCAGAACATACATAATTACACAGAACCCATGCATTTTTATGTACTTGTTTATAAAAGGTTTTCAAAGTTAAAAACATCCTTTGTGTTTACAAGATCCGAGTTTACATACCATATGTTATAGAGATATTATGTTTGTACCACTATTTCATTCTTCATCATTCGAAGAACTCGTTTCATGCGGTGAACTCCGTACTTGTTGATTGACGATTGCTAACTATATTGGTAGTTACCGAGGCACGCGTAGACTCGTGTCTTGTGGACCTGGCATAGGTGGACTCTTATATTGAACTGTGGATGAGGGGTTGAAGAAAATAAGAGGCGTCAAGGCTTGTGGGGATTGAGTTATTGTGTAAGACTTAAATCTTCCTTTGTAAAACCGTATCATAGTGATTGTTTCACTTGGGCCGTCCAAGGTTTTTTCCTGTTGTGGTTTCCTTGTACATCGCCAAATTTATGGGCATTCTGTACTTTAACTTACTTAATCAGACTAGATGCATGTTTAGGGTTGAGAAGATAGAATTGGTTTAATTAGTTTGGTTCATAAAATTGGAAAAAGATTTTTGAAAAGAAAAAATGTTTTCACTTAAAGGACACTCATAGAGGGACCTTAGTCACTATTACACTTGTGTGTATTGAATATAAACATTGTGGGAAATTTTCACCTACAATTGGCGTTGTCTCTCCAAAATGATTTGAGTTCTTTGCCACTAGCTAAATTCCTAGGATGCCTCACTTATCCAACCGAGATCATATGAATAAAAATGATCAGTAGGATCATTAATAACATAGTTATGGTGACCGAAAGGGTTATAACCTTGATCTTGAAAATCACGATGACCAGGAGGGCATGAACCGACCCCTTCCTCTGAGAGGGTTAGATTCAGGATTGGTGAGTATTACCAATCCGCTAATGCTCGTTATCATCTTAGAAGGATAAAACAGTAAGCAGTGATGATCTTGAACGATCTAACCAGATCTCAAGACTCATTGACAACTATGAGAAGCGCCTTTGAGATGAAAGGGATACCAACAGGATACAATTCTCTACACTAAATAGGCTAAATTTCACCTTTCAGTCGGCCAACCTTGTCACGGTTATCGATCGTGACAACACTAGAAAGTTGTCACGGTCAAAGACCGTGATAGGTACGTGAAAACTTTGTCAGTAAAAAACCCTTTCCCCTTCTTTTTTCCCACCATTTTCACTTCCCTCCAATTTCTTTCTCTAAGTGCGACTTCTCTCTCTCTCTCTCTCTAAACGTTTTCAGGTGAGTTATTTTCTCTCTTTATATTTCCTTTGTATATGTGTATGTGTGTGTGTGTAGGGGTGTGTGTTTGTACATGCGTGTGTGCAGGTGTGTGTGTGTGTGGTGGAGGGAGGGGGGGTCTGGGGGTGGGGTTTATGTGTGTGTGCAGTTGGGTGAGTGTGTGTGCAGATGCGTGTGTGTGTGGAGGGTAGGGGGTGAGTGGGAGAATTAAGGTTGTGGTTGTCACACGAGGTAATTATAATGAAAATGGTTGTTATATAATGTTACATTACAATAAAACTTTACAACTAACCTAATTAATTTATTTATATTCTTATCTGTTAAAGACGGGTGATGCTACATCAAGGCTTGTCCATCTAGCCACTGGACCCTTGTTCATGGCACAAGAGTACTAAAAGTATCGATTGACAAGGCTTTTTCTTTCTTTCGAGCGAGCGTGAAAGATAAAAACCTCGTTGAAATTGAAATGACTTACTACGGTTTAATTCGAAATATATTTGAATTAGACTATGTAAGTTTCAAAGAGGTTGTATTTTACTGTGATTGGGTAAGAGTTGAGGATAAAAATGCTTGTAAAGTTGATGCTGGCACCAATTTGATCATGATTAACTTGTCCAAGTTGAAGAGAAATGAACACGCGAGCGATGAGCCATTTGTTTGTGCTTTTCAAAAGGTCAAGCAAGTGTTTTACTCGGAGTATATCAACAACGAGCCATGGTCAATCGTCCTACATGCGCCAAAGTATCTAAACAGTAGTGTGGATGACTTGGCTGCTCCTACCCAATATCAATCCATTTTTTATGATAACTCGAATTTGTAATAATTTTTAGAATTGTAATACGTATTCCAATTATTGGACATCAGTTTAATGCTTTTAATTCATTTGTACTTGATCAATTTACTATATGTAATATTTATATTTAATTCTTAAGCATTAATTCAAAGTCCATGTCCAGTGGGTGTATTATTCTAGTGTTTTATTATTATCGGACATCAGTTTAATGCTTTTAATTCATTTGTACTTGATCAGTTTAATTCAAGTTTCCAGTGTTTTGTTATAATATGGTTAGTGCTTTGTATTCTTCTAATTCATTTGGATTTGCAATAATAACAATAATTTTTACAGAAAATGTCTTCATCGGGGCTTGGTGGCAGCGGAGGCGACGAGGGCTCCTCCGCCCTTAGGCTCCCAAAATGCGCCAAATTGGGATCGATCGTTGAGAACAAGACGGGATTATTGGCTAGATCCCTCAAGTTATTGAAGATGATTTTTGTCCCGGGGTACAGTAGTTGGAGGAAGGTGCCAAATGAACTCAAGTTGGCTATTTGAGTGACACTACAGGTAATGTATTTATATTTCAATTTCAATTTCAATTTCAATTTCAATTTCAATTTATATTTATAGTTATATTTATTAGCAACTAACACTTACCTTCTGTTTATTTTGTATTTGTTTGACATGAACAATTCGGCATACCCCCACAACTCCGCGATTCTGGGTTAGAGCAGTTGAGGGAACGACATAAGATGTGAAAGAAAAATTTGCAGGCCTGGTACTTTGGGAAGACCCGAAATGCCATACTCAGACTGCTTGAGACCGTCCCGATAAAGGAGTTGATCGCATTGGAACAGTGTCAAAAGTTTATCGACAATGAGATCGAGGAGCGATAATTGGCATCTCACCAATCGGGGAGAGAGAATCAGGCAAAAAAGATGAATGTGCACTACTCCGGGCGGACGTCTTACGCCGAGGTGGAGTAGAGGATGATACGTTTTTATTTTTCTATAATTATAGTTTTATGTTATTCTGTATTATTTTATTTTGCGTTATTTACTAATTTTGCATTATTTTATTTCAGGAGACGAGGAATGGCCCTGGGGGTAGGCCACATAAGCTCGATGCCTATGTGGAAATTTGGACAAAGAAGGGAAAGGACAAGGAGGTTTTTCCGAGTGGTGCGACCACGATTGTAAGTTATAAATGTTTATTATTTTGTTAATTACGTTATAAATTTTTTATTTATTTAATTAACTAATCGTGTGCTTTTTCTTATATCAGGCAAAGCTTAAGGAAGTGCATGAGTCGTAGTCTGATGCCGACAAGGCATCTTTGGCTACGAACGTACTCAGCCAAGTGCTCGACATTGACCGTAAAGGGAGGACTAGGGGTGATCTCGCGGGTGGGCAAGTCTAGGATCATTGGAATGGAGATGAGCAACACCAGGTTGGCTTGTCAGGTGGACACGTATGACGAGAAGCTATCAAGGTTGGAGGCGACGATCCTCGATATGTACGCCTTCATGAAGCGAAAGTTGGGAAAGGTCAAGGGCAAGGATAATATGGTGGAGTAGGAGGTAGACGAGGACGTGGATGTCACTGCTTCATCGCCGATACGCGCGGACTCGCCGCTTGATGATCCAATTCCCATCTTGGCTCCCGTCTAGCAGCCTATGTCAATAATCAATTGGCCGAGCGTGTTTTTACTTAACATATATGATGGCCAGTAGATAGCGAGGGGCTTGAGGGACCCGAGAACCCTCCCTAGTATGCCGGTTCATGGACTTCTCCTTCAAGACATCGAGGCCAAGGTGCTGATATCCAAAAAGAAGAACTCTGCATTGTGGTTGCGCAAACAATGCGGTGCGATGCATATTGAGGGGTGTCTCAATGCGTATATCGTGTGGCCTTCCTTCCTCCTCCAACCTACCCCTAACTCTATGCATTGATTATTTGTATTTATTTTATTTGGACACTTGAATTATATTTGTATTGTTTTGATTTGATACATTGTGGTTTGGATATGAATTGTATTTCTATTTTATTTGGATATGGAATTATATATGCAATGATTTAGTGCATTCTTTCTATTTATTTGGATATATGATGTTTGAACATGTACAATTTTGCTATAATAAGTACAAATATACCACTGGGCAGTGGAAGTGGCCATATTGCCCATCAATTTTTTTTAAATTCTACCCAGAATTGTCACGGTCTTTGACCGTAACTTTTAGGGCTTGTCACGAGTTTATCACGATATTTAACCATGACAAACCTTGTCAAGGTCAGAGACCGTGAAAAATATAATGAACTTATCACGGTCTTTGACCGTGATAAGTCCGTAATAAAAATAATTGTCACCCCCACACTTGTCACGATCAATGACCATGACAATTCGAAAGTTTTGATGTAGTGATCAGAGCAGAACGGCATGATCCAGAGGCACATAGTGTGTCTTTTGATCACGAACTTCTATCCCTCAAGTGAATAAAGCTTAGAGCTGAGAAAGGATTACTCAACGATATAAGGAATGTTCTCCCAAGACGTTTTCTCCCTCGAGATTCAAGATTATGACGGGAGGACTAATCCCACCGATCACATCAAGTAATATCTCTAGGTGATGACGACGGAGAACATTTATAAAGGATTAATGTGATGAATATTTCTCTCAAGTCTTAGAGACACTGCCAAGAAGTGGTTTGAAAATCTATCACACTGATCGATAACCTCATTCAAGCAACTGGCAGAGTCCTTCACAGCTAAATTCATTACTAGCAGCACCCATCCCAAACAGATGGATTCACTTATGAGGAAAAAGAAAAACCCCCAAGAAACACCTCAAGATTATACATGAAGGTACTGTGAGGTTAAAAATGTAGGTTTATATGGAATCACTTTTATATTAGATTGCACACACAAAAATCCATTTTTTCATCATTTTTTTCTTGATTAGACTTCGGTGTGTATGAAAGATAGAGTCCAAATAAATTATACCAAATCAAGCAATGAAATCCAACACACTAATAAGAATATTTGAGGAAAAATTTCTTTCGGGTAAAACCTATATTCAATAGTGTAAAAAAGTTTGATAGACTCGATGAATTACAAACTATTTATAGTTCCACTATGTATAATGTAGAGGGTCTTCAATCTTTGACATAAATTGATGCAGCCCCACACCACCCACATGAAGCAAATCTTCCCTCGGTATCCACCGATCAGCCTTAGGATTATGAAATCTTTCCTTTTTCAGTCGTATATTGAGCTCTACCAGGGCTTGATGTAGTATATTAAAATTGGCTTTGAAAAAACCTAGTAAATCATATTTAGGGATATATGATTTGAAAAATTAAAGTGTTTCTATGAAACAAAAAGAAGATAACTTTAAGAGTAAGTATGGAAATTTATTTTCACCAAAAGAGTTATTCAAAATAGTCCCAACGAATCCTTTTTATAGAAAAACATATTTTTTGAGGCGATGGATTTGTTCAAACGAAAATTGGGCTTCGTTCGATCAAAAACCTTAGTTTCATTCTAACGAGGTCAAATATTGTTTGAACAAAAGGCCTATCTTGTTCGAACGTGCTTCTGACGTACAATCACATTTTCTAAAGTAAATATGTAGTGGGGATTGACATTATAAAAAACTTTTCTAATCCTAAGAACTTCGATCGATCACATTTTCGAGAGTAAGGAAAAAATAATTAGATTCAACGAATGAATCTAGGGTCTGGATTACAATACCTTTGCGGATCTTGATATGATCCGATATTAGATAATGAATTGATGAATTTATGATGTTGTTTCATTTTTTCATACTCCTAATCCTTCCTAAAATCTGTTGTGGGTCATAGATCTTTTATTATATAATTCACCAAAAGCAAGTCATGGGTGTGAGATAAATCACTTTCTATCGGCTCACTTCTTCACAAAAACATGAATAGTGATTTTACTCTTTCTATCTAACCCTTGATAATGTCTCATGCATTATAAGACACTTCCCTTCACCCGTAGATATAGGTACATGAAACGAGCTTGGGCCAATAAGGGGGCTTAATGTGTTTTGGGTTTGTTACATGGGAATGGATTATATCATAGACCTAAGGCTAATAATTAAATTATCTTCCTAGCGAAAAAGTTTCATATTACACCTCGTAATATATATTATTATCCATTCATTACAATTAATATAACTAAATAATTACAATTATACTCTAATTAAATTATCACATAATTACTCAAATAATGAGGTCTTATCTACAAAGTTTATTAACACAGAATATGATTACCCACGTCAATCATACAATAACCGCTTGGAGAAAGTTCATTCGTTGCTACTAGATTTTCATCGTCTTATTTATTCCTTGATGTCAAATTGAGCTAATTTGATACTCCACCGAATTATAAAATCCACCATTTGGGTTTTCTAGTAGAATAAAAACTTATAACTTTATCAATTGGGTATCACAATCCAAGATATCTCCCAGATGCGGATCCCTCTAAGAAATGATCTCGGATATAACTACATAATGATTTCTTAACTTACAGAGATTTGGACCCAATAAATTGAATTGAACCTATAACAATAAAAAAGATAACTCTATAAATATTTTAATCCTCAGTATTAAGAATCTATACACCCTTTGCAAACTGCGTGATATTGTGCAAGTCTAATCTAGTCAGCACCTAGACTTGAATCTCACATGTCGTATTATTCAATACATTCTTGATATATTGGTATGATCCCCCTTGAACTATGAGACAAATTCTTAAACCATCAGATATCTTCCCATAGTCAAAATAAACTACTAAGATCATTCACACATCTTTACCAATATAATTCATACTAAGCTTAATTGAATAATAAGAATACAATATATTCAACATAAATCGAAGACATTCTAAAAAGCATGATTCTTGTATCAAAATGAATCTTACATTCCATTATTAAAAAAAAACACCATACATGGTTTTAAGGATAAAATCCCAAGAGGAGGAATAAATGAGATTTCCTCTTTTAAAAGATAAAATAATTTCTCTTAACTTATTTTGGTTATTTGTTTCTCTTTAATAGAGCAATGGACAAACTTTAGGTTTTATATCCAAGAGTGAAAAATAATTGGCTCATAAACTCAAATGTTGCTCATTAATAGATCAAGAAACAATTTTATATGGCTTCCTAATTTTGATTGTGTTTTGGCATAATATATAAGGAGATCTTATGGAAAGATCTTTAAAATTACAAAAATCCAATAGGCCCAGAGACCCGTTGCGGATGCAAAGCATAGGCTTCATAGATGTGAAGGCTCAAGAATACTAAGTCGTACCATAAACTAGTATTTTTATATAGGGGTGTACAAATGTTGTTGTCACACCCCGCTCAATTCTAGCATCGATCGTCACCAAAACTAAGTCGGGTGCGAGTAAATAAATATCACTCTTAGCATGAAACAGATATGAGACAATAAATAATCCATCCACAAGATCAATAATTGATTCAATCCCAAACGATAATAACCAACTGAACGATAAAAGATCCATCACATACTAGACTTCGAATAAATCAAATCTCTAATAATATATAACTGAATAAAATTCAACTAAGAATATCTGAATAAAATCGTACAAATGTGGAATCGAATGGCCCACCAAAACCATAAACTGAGTCTCAATACAAATGCGAAGGAATGGAAAACTAGTCTACACTACTAAGCTCAACTAAAATACTCCAGCTGCGCCTCCGAGATAATCTCCAAAAATCCCGTGCAATAACTCGAGCAATAAAACCTGAAAATATTAATCAACGAACGAGGTCAGAGCCCCGAACATGAATACATAATACTCCCCTCAAATAGGGTCCATGAACCCAGACAATATCATTATACGCAATAAATATCACAATAGAGTATTTTAATTAAACAATATAATTAAACGCGATAACTATAAATCACTAACTACCCTCATAAATACCCATTTCAAAAATCACACCAATATGATATTAGTTATCCCATAGTCCCACGGTGTTAATTTACTTAAATTAACCCAAGTTATCAATTTTGAAATTATTTACGTTCTTACTTCAATAATTATCAGGTATGGCAGTCCTCCCGCCTCGGGTGATAATTCACCAAAATGTCACACTTCCCCTTGTCAATAGGCAGTCAAAATCCGTTTAAACTGTCGATTCCCCCGCAATATGACAAGGTCCCACACACGACACGACATAAATTTCCCAAGATGACCCGGTTAAACTGTCGATTCCTGACACATTATGTCGCCACCAATTTTAATACCCGTTTTTATCTTAGGCATGAATTCTCAATTTCTCAATTCACAGTTAACCAAAACCCCCACCCTTATTATCGATGTGAGATCCTCAAAATACCCCTTAGTCCCATAGCTAAGGGTCCCCAAGTTATCAATACGTCCTAACCTATGTATATGATGAACTTCTAACTTAAATATCTATCTAATCTCATGCCTAGGCTAGCGTAACGATGATAAAATACTGAAAATCATCCTACCTAGAAAATGATAAAAATGAGATAATCTACCCTCACTAGTCCCATACCTAGAAGGAGTAAATCATCTAAAGGTCTACCCACTAGTCTCATACCTAAAAGGTATCCTAAAAAATATAGGAAGAGCAAAAATACTCAACAACCCGTCGTCACAATGACAATATTATAATACCAACAAGTCACACAAATAAGCATAATAATCATCGTACAAAACTATGCAAGATAGTTCAATTCAATTAAATCTTAACTTCACCAAAATTGATCCCAAATAATTATTTTTAGAATTAACAATGAAATTCCTCATTAAATTATCAAACGCCCCCAAAACCATTGATTCCAAAACTAGGGTTTTTCTACATGCAACCTACACCAACAAAACCCAAAATTCTCTCATAAATCCTACATACCCAAAGGTTATGAATATTATTCATATTAAAAGATTTCATAAAAAAAGCCCCAAGTTTTATGTGTTCACTTTCTCTAATTAAATTGCTAATTGATTTTAAAAAAAGCATGAAATTTAGGTTTAGGCAACACTCAAAATGAATAATACTAAAAAAAAATGAATAGAGTATCCATGCTTGTGATTTGGATGAAGAAAATTTGAGTTAACAGTTGGATTCCTCTCAAAAAATTAGCAAAGAGTCGTTCTTGAACAATCTTGAGAAAACACGAATTAAGCCTTCAAATATCGAGTCAAACACTTGATTAAGTTTGGGGCTAAAGTTTGTAGATGAAAGGGAATAATTTTGGAGAGGTCTTTTGGTTGAAAAGTTTGAGAAAAAGTGATTTCAAGAGTCCATCCACAAATTAGTGGTGATACATAAAGGATTAAGAGTTTGATTAAGAAAAGAGTTCTAATCAGATACAAACACTAAAAAAATTATTCCGGACGATTGGACCGTTGGAATATGATGAAATTCGGGGACGAATTAGCTGAAGATGAGAGGAAACCGTACAAAATATTTCAGCTCGATCGGACCGTCCCATATTTTTAAATATTTTTTTTGTAGAGAGTTTTATGCTTTGAGGACTCTTATAGAGTTTTATGTTTTGAGGACTCTTCTATATAATAAAAATTCAATTAAAACTCCATTTTAATTCCGATTCCAATTCCGTTTGAAAATTTATTTTTCAAATATAAAAACCAACATTTTAATTATAAAATTTATAAAATCCAAAATTTTATTTTTCTCCGATTTCCAAAATTAATTTAAAAATTCTCATTTAAAAAAATTTGGGTTGTTACACGATAAAAATTAAACTAAAACCATCCACAATAAGTATAGAGCATCAAAATTCCGACAATTAAAATACAACTAGTCCATAATCCTTCTATTTCCACAATAATGATTCCAATAATGTTTCTCTAAAAAATACACAATTCTCCTACAATAATTACACCACTAATTTATACATCAAAAATAAATCTTCCAATCCAAGATCTAAAATAATTCTCTAAAATAGTCCATAGCGTCCCAATTCACGCTAGCTTGCCACTAAAAGAAAATACGGGGAAGTACACAATATGACATGAATAGATGCTAAAAAATAATTAGCATGAGGAATAAATCGCAACAATACGAATGCGCATATACAAATCAAATGCAATACTCAAGCATTATATCAATATTAATTTCTCAACAACACATCAATGGGTCACCAGGCCTCACCTCACTTCTCCCAGGCATCTCAATACCATATAACGATTTTTGGACTATTTGCGGGTGCCCATTCTCCGTGCCATATTAAAATCTCATGACACTATGCTCAAATCAACAACATAATATATCTCAATGAATCAAATTAGATTCTAACAATTTTCAAATTTCAAAGAATATCACAATTCAATATGAGTGCAATCGACACATAAATCAAACAGAACACTCCTGAGAGAATTTATGAGCATATTGTGTAAGTCACGTACCTCAAAATCATCACATGAATCGACACATAAAAATCAGCCTCTAAATCTGATCGCACCATCACGTTCCTCTCTAAAAAATAATCAAATCTTGTTCTAGACCGAACTTGAGAAAACACCAAATAAGCCTTCTAATCTAAGGTTGAAATCTTAAATAAGTTAGGGGATAAAGTTTGTAGATGAAAGGGAATAATTTTGGAGAGGTCTTCTGGTTGAAAAGTTTGAGAAAAATTGATTTGAAGAGTCCATCCACGAATTAGTGGTGATATATAAAGGATTAAGAGTTTGATTAAGAAAAGAGTTCTAATTAGATACAAACACTAAAAAATTTATTTCGGACGATCGGACCGTTGGAATTGGATGAAATTTGGGGACGAATTAGCGAAGATGAGAGGAAATCGCAAAAAAAAATTTAGCTCGATCAGACCGTCCAATATTTGTAAATATTTTTTTTTGTAGAGAGTTTTATGCTTTGAGGAATCTTAGATAGTTTTATATTTTGAGGACTCTTCTATATAATAAAAATTCAATTAAAACTCCATTTTAATTCGGATTCCAATTTCGTTTGAAAATTTATTTTTCAAATATAAAAATCAACATTTTAAATTACAAAATTTATAAAATTGAAAATTTCATTTTTCTCCGATTTCCAAAATTAATTTAAAAATTCTCATTTAAAAAAATCCAGGTTGTTACATTTGTGTCCAGTGAAGACAAAGCTATACAAACACGAGTACACGCCTCTCTGACGCGAAGCATCAATGAGCAAGGCCATCCCTACAACTAGAGTTAACTAGTATTGTTGATTTTCACAAAATTTGAAATTTTCTTGTCCAACCTATGACTAATTAAATTCTAAATACAAAAGTTGCATTTCAAATATAAGTTTTATGTAGGAATAATGTATTGTATCATGTATTTGGCAACCTCAAAAACCACAATGTTAAATTAAAATAATTTTTTTATGAATATATATAACCGATGGGGTTAAGCCCTAAGTCACTTTTACTTTCACCCTAAAATTCTGAAAACTTTATAACTTTGGAAAAATATATGTGATAAATATTTAGTGAAGTGACATCTTGAAATAATGAAAATAAAGCTTTTCGGAGACTTATTGGACTAAGACTCGAAGTGGGTTTTGGCAACATAATATGAATATACAAAATACAAGGGTACGTGAGCATGCATATGCTCTTACATAATATTCTCTCAGTATTCATCCATTTAACACCCCTAACTAATATCTTCTCACTTATAGGTCCAATGTATCTCATCACATTACATATGGATATCACCCTTCTCTAAATGCGTCTGCTCGTAAATGGTGTTCTGCTACTGCTCGATGTATTATAATCGATCCCATGTATGATCGTATAGTCTCTCTCAGACTGTGCAAAAGATGAACATAATGACTCATTTATCACAGAGACGTAAATTAATAAATTTCATAACTTTAATACTCTAGAAGAAAAACATGTTTAATTTTTTACCACGTTCTCATCCCGATTAACCTTAACCCTGTCATCATTGTTATTTTTTTAGGGATGAACTGTCTCTCCCCATATAGAACCATCTTTTGAAAAATGCATGTATGACGACCTAATGAGTTTATGTGTGTATCAGAGTAAAGTTTGATAAAAAAACTTCCATCAATTTGGCTAACTGTGACGCACATGCCCGAGATTGTACCTCATCCCCTGTAATTTGTATGCCGATTAGCCACAGACTTTATACAATGGATGGTTATCTATTTTGAAATGTTCTTGTGGTAATTATGTAACTAAAATGGGATTGAATGGCCTGAAATTTAAATAAGAAATGGTATGCTAGGTCGTTCGAGTGCGATTCAAATCTCGTTAGAACAGCTGATTAAACGATAATCAAATGATAATTACCTGTTCATATTTCTATCCTCGTTAGATTCTCGTTGGAACCCATTTTAACAAGATGCGATATCGTTCAAATGACGTATAGTCTTTTTCGAAGGAGACTGTAGAAAAATTAGATTTCTGGAGATTTTATATGCTGTCACCTTGTGAAACTTTAGATCTTTTGGTCTGTCAAGCTCCAAATAGAGGATATTAAATGGGGTGTCAAATATTTTTAGTGGACTATAAGTTAAAAGGTTTATGGGCTTTTGGGTATAATTGAAGGGGAAAGGGTGGGAAGAACTCATTTCTCTTCATTTCCATCAGAGTTTTACACTCTCTCTATATTTCCAAGTCGCGTCCTCCATTACCAACCCTAGTTCATCAATTCTAAAGCTTCAAACATCCATTCCAAGGCTTATTCTATCCATTTTCAAGCTTGTTATATCCATTTCAAGCCATGTCCAAGGAATAAGTTAAGTTAAAGAATTTTTCTCGCAGCTTTTGGAGCTGCTAGCAGCTTTCTTGAGGATTTTTTTTAAAATTTTAGGAGCTTTCAAGTCATCATTTCTCTGTTTCTCCACTTCAAACTTAAGGTAGGATTTTCCTCACTATGTTTTCAAGTTTAAAATCTAAGCTACATGTTAGGATATATGCTTGAATGTGGATAATCTTACAAAGTTATTTTCTAGTATGTTTATTTTTAGTTTTCTCAAGAAAAATGCAAGTTTGAAAGAAAATCAAACTTGAAAGGATTTTTAAAGAATTAAGTATCATATTTAATCTTGAGATATGGTGAATATGAACAAAAGTATGATTTCATGTTAATATCATGGTTAAAGCTCATATTATTGAATTTTTAGAGTAAAATCCATCCTCACATGTGTAGAATCTTGTAGTATATTAATAGAAGACATGTAAACATGATAAATGGAGATTAAAATGAGTTTCAAGCTGAAATATAAAAGTTGAAAAATTGAGCCCTTAAATGTGTTATAAAATATTGATAAAATGAGGATTAATGATGTTTTAACAACATATAGGTATAAGGCTAAAATTGACATTTAGGTAAGAATAGTCTGCAAAATATTAAATGTATTTCTTGTTAAAAAGATATGAAGAAATGAGATTTTTTTGAAGTAAAATGACGAAGTATGGTTTTCGGACATAAAATGAGGATTTTTGATGTTTTAATGATGAAAATGTTTTTTTCAAAATGTGTTGACAAAATGATAATTTTGGTAAAATAGAGGGTTCTAATGGTTTGACTTTCTCATTTAACCTTATCAGTCAATTTTGTGAAAAAGGGATGAAATAAGATATGTGGCATGAAAATGGTGTGAGACGTAATTGTGAAACCATAAGAATGATAAGAGTTGTGGAATAATGTGGATATTTGATAAAATATAAAAACAGATACATATGAACTATGTGACCATCCCTCCCCCACTTTTGAATTTTACTTTTCTCCTTCTCCATCTTGCACGCGCGGTGGAGAGATAGATAGAGAGGTGTCACACCCTTTCTTGGAATGCCTCGGTCATCATCTATGTGGGGTGATATAAATAGATAGAGTCTCCAACCTATTTTGCACAAAACAAGCAAAAGAATGTGTTTCCATCTCAAGAGAACGGCATCAAAGACAAATTGATGCTTGCGAAACCAATTAGATCAAAGTTTCGAGGGGTAACTTATGCAATGGGAAAGTGTTAGGAATCCATTTCTCCCTTTCGGTCTCTCATGATCTTATGGTACTATTTTTCTTGATTTCTCCATGAAATGTGTGTGCATGTGTATATAAGTAGATATCGAAACAGCTCGACTCGCGTCATGTAAAAGACGGAGTGAGGTTATCCACATGAATATTCCCAAAATACTAGTTGAAAGTATGATGTGTGCACTTATCAAGATGTTGATCTTATAATGAAACGATAATATGTGTTAGATAAGATGCAAATATGAATCACAAGTGTGATATATATAAATAATGTAGGGATAAAATAGGAAAAAAGATAAAAATGAAAAAATAGGATTCGAGCCTTGGGTTTTATCCCGAGACGCTACGTAGCCTATAAATACATCAAAGTCCTGTAGTTCGCATGTGCCATGAGGGTGGGATTTATCCCATAAATTCAAAGGGGGATTTTATTATATGTGTGTGCAAGAAAAATAAGTTTTTATTTTTGAGAGAATGTGGTGACAAATCCCGTTGAAATTTATAGGTGCAACCCTCTTTTTCTTGTTTTTTTTTATAAAAAATATGTAATATTCAATATTTCTAATAAATGATTGAAAATTAATATGTGTATATTCTAAAATAAAAGCTAAATTAATAACTTATATAATCGATGCGAAAATAAAAAAAATTAAGGAGAGCGAATAATTTTTGAACCTTCTTTGGAGACTTGAAGATTAATATGTATTGATGATGAGTTTACTTGAAAGTGAGTTAAGAATATAGGGAGATTTTTATAAATTGGGTGTGAAAGTGATGGAAATAGAAAGGGGAAAATGGTTTCAAATAAGGAAACCTCACTGATTTGAGAAGAATGTTACTGAGAGCATTAAAGTTGATATCTTTTGAGGTGCCTTTTAGAGTGAGCTCATGCTCTCCTTATATGGGGTTAAGGGACTAATGATCGACATTTTCCTTGTCCTACCTATCGACAGGTAATCCTAGATACACTGTCGGTAGGCAGGAAAATGGACCTATCAATTGGTAGCCTCATGCAGATTTTTTTAGAAAAATGGCCATAAAATGCAATTCGTAAGTCCGAATCGTGCATGGGGAATATTTTTGGAAAGCTTAATTTGAGACCTTTGATACTCCTTTAGGCTAATCCCAGGTATAGGAGTTGAAATTAGGTCAACCAAGGCTTGAAAGAACCCGTCAGTCCTTTGGATAGGAGATCGTCGGACGATGATGGATCGTTTGTCGTAATTATAAGATTGAATTGCGTATAGGGTGGAACATTGGAAATGTTACGTGAGACAATTCAATGTTCTAAATATCCTCACTCGATTTGGAGAGTTGACATCAGTCAAACGGGGCTCAGAAGAGCTCAATGACATTTCAGAGTAAAACGGGTAATTTATTTGTACCGTAAGGTTGATTCGCACATGGGGTGGATCATCGAAAAGGGTTCTCAGTTCCATTCAGAGATTCATTTAGTCTTGTTCGAGATGAAGAGTTAACTTTGGTCAAACGACAGGTAGGGCAAGGACAATGTCAATCTCATTGGGGAGAGCCCGGTGGGCTCCGGATCAGTTTTGGGGGAAAACGAATCATTTGTCTGAACCGTTATTCCATTTCATGGACAGGGAAGAATGTTGGAAAAGGGATTCACTGATTTTGAAGATTTATTGAGCTTTATCTCTGACGATGAAGTTGACTGTGGTTAAATCGGGGCTCGGGAGCGCCTAATGGCCTCTAAATTGGTTTTTGATAGTAAAATGGTCCGTTCGAACAAACCGTTATACCATTGTGTGCACAGAGCGGACCATTGAAAAGGGGATTCAAAGCCTTTCAATGATTCATTGAGATTTTTCTTTGACAATGAAGTTGACCAGAGTCAAATGTGGCCCGAGAGCGCTCCATGGCCTCTAGATCAGTACTCGTAGTACGACCTAGGGTTCGTAGTGAATGAGGAGGTTTTAGGGTCCTAAAGAAGGACTCAAGGGGTCCTAGAATGTGGTGTCTATAGATACCCTCGACGGGTGAGCTCGGAACAAGTAAAATCCGTCGAATAGACATCACACGATATTTTGTAAAAGAAGTCAATTATGAGGACCAAAGGGATGGGGATGACCATTTATGAGGGTTGAGGTCAATTAAAAGAACCTAAGGTAATGTTAGGGATGGATGATTCTGTGGGCCGAGGTCAATTCTGAGGACCAAAAGTTTGGGGTGACCAATTCTGCAGGTCGTGGTCAATTCTACGGACCAAAGTTGGGGCGATAATTTTTACGTGTCAAGGTTAATTCTGAGGACCTGAAGTTGGGGCAACCAATTCTTTAGGTTGAGGTTAATTCAGAGGACCTAAAGTTTTGGAGTCCAATTCTTTGGGTTGATGTCAATTCTGAGGACCTCAAGTTTTGACGACTAATTCTACGGCCCGAGTAAATTTCAAGGACCTAAAGTTGTGGCGACCAATTCTGTAGCCTGAGGTTAATTGTGAGGACCTAAAGTAGGGGCGACCAATTCTATGAGTCGAGGTCAATTTTGAGTACCTAAAGTTAAGGCGACCATTTTTGAGTGTCTTGGTCAATTCTGAGGACCTAAAGTTGTGGTGACCAATTCTGCGGGCTGAGGTCAATTTTGCAGACCTAAAGTTGTGGCAACTAATTCTGCGGGTCGAGGTTAATTCTGAGGACCAAAGGTTTTGCTCTCTGGGGAGTCTTTAATTTACCTTTGTTGAGATTCTACGGGGGAAGAGACATCTGGCTAGGGATTTTGTCCTTTTGAGAGGAGATAACTTTGCTGGGGGAGCTAAAATTCTTATGGTGTACGGATTGGGAGAAAGTTTAGTCTGGAAATTTCGTTGGTGAAAGAGTTGATGATTTGAGATTTTGTAATTCCATTAGGGCATGTGTTTCTCCGAGACACTACCAGGGAGGGATATTCGACTGGCTTATATCTCTGCTGGGGAAGTTGGAATTTCTCTAGGAGAAAGTTTGATTTGAAAATTTCTGTGGAGAAATGTGTAGGATATTACGTAGTCCTATTGGGAAAATATTTTATTTTTGATGTTTTGAGTTCCGTTGGGGATGACTAGTGGTTTTGGGATTCCGGTGGGGACTTGTAGTGGCAGTTGGGATGCGGGCGTGCCAGTTTAGGGTTAAAATTAGGGATAAGGATGTAGTTTTAATTCGACTGGCAATTTCGAGAGATTGAAAAAGTGTCTTTCTTAGTGAAGAAATGTTTCAATATTTATTTGTCAATTTTAGGAATTTTTTGGATGATTTTTGTAAATTTCTGGCGTTTTGGAGATTTTTTGTACAAAATTTTCGGGGGGGGGGGGGGGGGGGGGGGTTGCCAACCGACATGTTGTAAGGGTTGCTATTTGGCAATGGCACGATCATCTGGGCTGCCATGAGAAGGGGAAAAGGCGAGTACTGATCAGTGGGTGTTAGGGGATTGCTGATCGGCATGCCCCTTGGTTTCCCGTAAAAAGGGGCGAGTTCTCATCATTTTTCACACCTTCTAGCATTCAAATCTTCTGCCTTTCTTGCTAAGATCTTCTTCCAAGGCTTTTTCTTTCTTCGAGTTTTAGAAATGGATGAGTTTTTAGATCGTACGACCCACGTGGTGTGGTTAGGTGCCGATGATTGGGTGAACCTAGAGTGGCGAGCTATGGGCCCCTGACATTGGGCA
Organism: Sambucus nigra; assembly: GCA_949130495.1. Classification (NCBI taxonomy): domain Eukaryota; kingdom Viridiplantae; phylum Streptophyta; class Magnoliopsida; order Dipsacales; family Adoxaceae; genus Sambucus; species Sambucus nigra. The sequence continues at coordinate 695,211,926 of OX422211.1, forward strand.
ATGAAAATGCCTTCTAGTTGTTCTAGCTAGTTACTGATGATTACTTTCTGCTACACGAGCCTTCACATCACCGGTAATCTAGGGTGAGGAACCCTAGTGGGTACGTAAGCATTAATGACCTTTTGTTTTCTTTTACTTCTTTTCTTATTTTATTTCCTTGAGTTTATAAAAGGTTTCTTTATTTTAGCAAACTGACATAGCTTCAACGAGCTTTCACTCCTGGGGGACGACGGGTTTTAAAGATGTGTGGGAGCACTTTTTGATGGTGGTGCACTAGATAGTTTCTTCTGCGGGTTTTTCTCGCCTAGTGTTTACTTTGGACGAGACACCGCGCTCTACAGATGTTCTGTGCACGTTGGGGGAGAGGTGGTGGAAAACTTCCCACACCATTCATTTAGGATTCGGGGAGATGACAGTGACTCCCATTGACGTCCAGCAGCCATTGGGGATTGACTGTGAGGGCATGCAGATTAAGGTGGATCCATATTTGAGTGTGACATCTAAGGGGATTGATGCTGCATTGGGAGACGTGGAGAGGGATGTGAATGGCGGTTGTGAATGGCGGAAACAACAGGAGAAGGATGAAGGGCATGAAAATGAAGAAAGTCGTTCGAACGACACTGAAAGTTGTTCAAATGAGATTAGTATCTCATTCGAATTAATTTTTATCTCATTCAAACAATTATGGATTTGGACATGGAGATAGATATTTTCGTTATGAACGCGTGGCTGCCAGTGTCGTATTTTTTTGATTTTTTTTATTAATTATGAATTTATTACTGAATGGTGTATGAAATTGAAATCCTTTGTGAGAAATCAAATCTGGATTACTTAGGGATGTCCGTAGATGAGTGTAGGACTCGAAAAATTATTAAGGAACATTATTTTTACCTTGGAATTAGATGGGAATGAATTTGGGATATGGAATGATAGTGTTTAGGATGAACAACACTAGAAAATATATGAACAGATTTGCATGGAAATTTCGGATGAAATTAGGATATGAGTTGGATTGAGATGTGCTTAGTATCTTAAATAAAAATATAAATGTAAGTTAATAATTACGAAATTAAGAGTCGTGGTTGTAACTCAAATATGTTTTAGGTAGAGTGCTATGGGAGTTGGGCATGGGGTTAGCCAGTTTAATATATATATATATATATATATATATATATATATATATATATATATATATATATATATATATATATATATATATATATATATATATATATATAATAAATTATGAAATATCAAATTGATTAAAGGGTGCTTGACCTAATGGTGGGACTTTGTGTAAGAAATTCTGAAGGGTGAAGATACGGACCGAATGAGTGAGTCTGGGTATTGTAGTGGGTGATACTACTTAACCATATTAGAGGATTTCTTATATATGTACACATATCCCTTTCACGATAGTTGACTCCTTATATATGTAGATATAAACTTTATTGGAAAGGTATCAAGAAGCAAAAAATTATTAATAATCTAAAATGATTGAAGCTTGAGTCAAGAGGACAATATACTAAGATTATTAAATGTATGGGTAAGGGTAGTTGGGGATAACTATACCTGTAATCATGTTGATAAGGTTAGTTTGGGAATAACTATACCTATAATGTTTTGAAAAGTTTAGTTTGGGAATAACAATGTCTATAGTGTTTTGGGAAAGGTTAGTTAGAAATAACTGTACTAGTACATTTAAAGGAGAAATAAATTATGATGAAAAGGTGATTTAATTTCAAAAAGAATTTTATGAGACGTAATATATAATCGGAAAGTAGTCGTAAGATAATGGTTTAAAATAAGTTATGGAATAATTAACTAAAATGTTATAGGTAAGCCAAGAAGGCTGTAATTTATATGCATTGAGATTTCCTTGGATTAAAGTTGTTATAGAGTAACAACTTACACATATTGGAAGATAATATGTACTTATATGTATTTGTGTGGACATACCAATGTTCGTGGACCGTCCTATCGATTGGGGGTTCATGTGTTTGGATCGAGTACCCCATGCCAACAAAGGTGGTCTTGGAGACTGTCTAGGTCATATAGGTACTACGTGGAGGCCCCACTTATGGGGAGATAGGTGTTGACTCTGACACATCCCGTGTCACCGCTGGGTATTGGCCGTGAACAGGTATCCTGCATAGGGTCCACCCCCAACTTATGTGTGTTTGGTGATGTCCGCTTAGGATAAGAGATTCCTCTGGACTTTATGATAGAGCACGGATGAGACGCCAACAGTAGATGCCTTTGTATGTCGCATGTAAGGGTGTGTTTCGGCCGGATCGGATCGGAATAAGGGTGTTCAAAAAATTTTCCAAAATTTTTGGAATTTTAAGAACCCTTCCAAATCAGAATTTTTTGTTTTCGAAAAATCATATTTTTTTTCCAAGTCAGGATATTCGGAATATTGGGAATATTCGGAATTTTTATTATTCTAAAAAATATCGAAAAAGTTGGAATTATCAGTTTTATCTATTTCGAAAAATATTGGAACTATCATTCTTAAAAATGATATTTTAAAATCAAATCATACATATGATTAATGAAGAAACTCTAGAACGCAACAATAACATAAACAACAATGTAACATTGTTCTAATAAAACAAGCACAAATAAAAATCACATTGTTCCAATAAAACATTGTTCCAATAAAAATCAAAACAAAAAAAACATTGTTCTAATAAAACAAATACAAATAAATGTTCTGCAAATTTGGTTCAAAATTTGGGACACATTTGGTACAAAATAGGTACGAAATCTAGTATGAAATAGGTACAAATTTGGTACCGAAACAGGTACCAATCTGGTACATAACTGGTAAGAAACTAGTACGACGAAACTGGTACAACTTGGTAAGACATTTTACAAATATGAAATGATTAAAAAATATCCTTTGAATAATATCCAAGAAATGTAACTGAAATGTTACCTTTGAAGATATCACCTCAAGTACAAGATCGAAGAGAGAGTTTTTGAAAGTCTTCCAATACAACTGCAATGATTAAAAGATAATTATTTATACATTTCATACAAATTAATTAAAATGCAACTAAATAACTGAATAATAAGTACCAAATTACATACACATGAGTATATACCTTTATCAAGTTCAAAAAGAACCTCAAGTTTTTCTTCAACTGAATAATCAACAATGGATGGTTTAGGGCCTCTTAACCAGTCTTGTATACACACCAAACACTCCACTGTAGTAGGGGTCAACGAGCTTAGGAAAGGATCAAGAACTCGACCAGCTGTGCTAAAGGCACTCTCTGAAGCGACCAATGCCACGGGAATACATAATACATCACGAGGCATCATCGCAAAAGCACGATAATTTATAACCTTACCATGCCACCACGCTAAGATATCAAAATTTTGATCGTTATTAACCACTACCCCGTCACTTAGATACCTATCTAAATCATTTACTGCTTCAACATAATCCTTCCTCTTCAAAATGCCCCTAAACAAATCTTTTGCCTTGGGACGCTTGTACACCTTATCAACGGCCATATCATTATCTGAAATGTTGGATGATTCAACATCAACAAAGGATGTACCCACCAACTTGTATTGATAATAAAGATGACTCATTAAATCATTCAACCTTGTTATATAATCACCCACTTTGAGAGTTTTCTCCATTTCAGAAAGATTTTAAATATTATCCAAATATGAGGAATACCAAAATTCCACAAATTGCATTTTATTTCTAGGATCCAACAATACTGCAACTAAAATTGGATTAATAGAGTCAAAGTTTCAATATTTATCAAATTTTGCATCCATTTTATTGGCTATTTCACGAAAAAAGGATCCCTACTTACTAATTGCTCCATAGGAAGATCTTTAACTTGTGTTAATTCATCAAAATATGTGTTGGAAATGACATATTTAAGCCCCGAAACACGCTTCGTGAGTTCATAGAATTCTTTTAAAAATGTGTGCAAAGCTTTCAATTTCTTCCAATCATTTTCATCTAATATACCTACACCCTTCACATTACACTCAATTTTATAGTTGGATCTTGCTCCTCAAGCCTCTCAAATGCTCTCTCAAACTCCGATACAACATTTATCATTAAGTAAGTTGAATTCCACCTAGTTTTGACATCTAGACATAGAACTGACTTACTAGTTAACATTTCATTTGAAGCACATTTTTTAAATGCTTGCATGCGTGAGGAACCACTCCTCACATACTTAACACTTCTATGAAGGCGCTTAATAGTTGTTTTCACCTCTTCAACACCATCCCTAACAACCAAGTTGATTATGTCTGCAAAGCATCTTACATGAAATATTTCACCTTCCAACAACAAACCATTTCCTTTTGATAATCTTCTTTTAAAATCTGCAACACATGTATCATTATTCTTAGCATTGTCAAGAGTAATTGTCGAAAATTTCTCTAAACCCCACTCTATTAAACAACTCTCCACGTCTTTAGCAATGGCTTCTCCCTTGTGAGGATGTGGAAGTACTTTAAAATTAATTATTTTCTTATGAAATTTCCAATCGTTATCCACAAAGTGAGAAGTTAAGACTATATAATCGAGATTTTGAATTGATGTCCACATATCTGTTCTGATGCATATTCGTGTAGACACGGCCTGAAAAAATACCTTTAGCTTTTGTTTTTCTTCAAAAAACATTAGCAAACAATCTTTTGTTATTGTAGTTCTGCAAACAACGTGAAACTTTGGTTGTAAATCTTCACATAACCACCTAAAACCTTCCTTCTCAACATGACTAAAAGGGAGTTCACAAAGAATGATTCTTCTTCTTAAAGGTTTATGACATTTTTCTTGTTCAAATTTCCAAGGAGTGAGTTGACCTTTTCTAAAAGAAATAATAGTTTGCCTGGTATCTTCTTCACCCCTTGGAAACTCCTTACATTATTTATAGTGGTTCCACAACTTGTTTGTTCGACCCGAAGAAGGTCAATTAATAGTAGAATGACAAAAGACACAATCAGCTTTACCAGAATATTTTTTGCTTCTTTTTATAAGTTGTTTGGTAAAATAAGTCCATACCTTTGAAGTTCCATGATTTCCCGAAAGACCAGATTTGACACCAATCTTTGACTTTTTTGGCTACTTTTCATAGTGGGGTTGCTATTGACTGCCGTAGAACTATCCTCTATAATTGATATATATCTGAACTAAAGCACACCAAATAACAAATAGAGGTAACATATAAGAAATTATCATATTTATACAAATTGTTTACATTCTTACATACAGATTGTTTATATAAATTATGCAGGGTTTATATAAATTATGCAGCGTTTATATAAATTATGCAGTGTTTACATACAAATTCTTACATATAAATTGTAATGGAGTGTAAAAAATGGAGTAAAATGGAGTAAACATACATACAAATCTGAGATGCGACGGCTTTATACAGAGTGTCTACATACAGAGTCTTTAGACAAAGTGTCTTTAAAATGGAGTAAACATACATATAAATCTATAAAAAATGGAGTAAACATACATAAAAATCTGTTAAAAATCATATCTAGAAACATATATAAATTAAAAATGGAGTGTCAAAAATGAAGTAAAAAATGGTGTACATACAAATCTGAGATGCGACGACTTTATACAAAGTGTCTTTATACATAGTCTTTATACCTAGTGTCTTTAAAATGGAGTAAAATACATACAAATCTGTTTGACTCAAACAGATTTATACTCGGCTGACATACAGAGTGTCAAAAGTGGAGTGAAAAATAAAGGGGGTGTAAAAAATACCCAAAAATGGAGATGAGGGCTGAGATGGCTGTGTCGTGCGAGGCAAAGATGAAGCCTGAGATGTGACGACTGTGAGGTGTTGAATGGTTGAGAGGCTGTGAGGTACGATGACTGGGAGGCTGAGAGATTGTGAGATGCCGTGAGAGGATGTGGGAGGCTGTGAGATGCCGTGAAGTGCGACCTGAGTGAGTGAGGGTTAGAGTTTAGGTTTTGTTTTTAGAAGGAGGGGGAGAGGGAATAGCGTGCTGCGTGCGACAACTGAATGGTTTTTAGGGTTAGTGTGTATTACTAGTATATATATGGTAAAGATTGAGTCTTGAGTAAAAATGTAAAAATGAATGGTTTTAATGTAAAAAATGTAGTAAAAATGTTAATTAAAAAATTATTAAAATAAATATTAATATTATGATTTCGGAATATATTTTGGATAATTCGGATCGGCATGTTATCGGAATTTTTGAATCGGACATTTGGAAATTCAAAAAATTATAAATGGTTTCCATTTCCATTCCAATTTATTTCAGAAAATTCGGAAATCGAAAAATTCGGTAATCGAAAAATTAAAAATGATGCCAAAATCGGGAAATTACGAATCGGAAATCGGAAAAATTGGAAGTTCGAAAATAATTAACACCCCTAGTCGCATGTATATATATTTATCTATTTACACATTGTGATGTACCTTATATTGGAATGTGCCCTCTTAGTTTAAAGATGTAGACAATGCTTAATGATAATAAAGTTGGGCTTATAAAATGATATGGATAATTAAGGACGAAGATGAGTCCGAGTGGATAATGTGGCAGACAGTTATTAATGAAAATAATAATTAAACACTCTAAGAAAGTAAACAATGTTTAAAGAGAATGAATAATGGGGTAGCTAATTATTAATTAGAATAATAATTTTGTAATCTAAGAGGATGAAACTTATTGTCCAACGGGATATACGACAAGAAATATGCCTTAAATAATTAAATGGTTTGAAGAGATAGACAAGGGTTACGGAATATTATGACGTAAGAATATACACCTAGTTTATGTAAATTGTGAAATTAATATTATGAAATCTATTTGAGGATTAGGGTGTCACACATGAGTACCCACATTTAGTTATTGCATAGTTGAATGGATTATTGCTTACATGACTGATTAGATAATGGAAGTTATAATTGTCATTTTGATTTATGATACGAGTAGGCATGTTTCTAGAGGAGAGCTGAGGTACTCATTGTATGTGAGCATCGATGGGGAGACATGAAGTATAAGTTAGTAACAAATTGCATATTTACTGGTGAAGAATCCTTGCACGCCTCGGGCTATGACCCAAAGTATAAATGTTTCTCCTCCAGGTATTCTTAATGATAGGGATAAAAAAACTGATGATGGATCAGACTTGCAGTTTCATTGGACGTAGTGGATTTCACTCCATTGATTTTATTATAGTCTATACTTCCTCCTTTTGCCATTTTATTTCATAATGGGATTTATACGGCATAAGCCCAAGGGTTTATTTATATCAGTTGTATTTAGATTTTCATTATGGACATTGTCTGATGATTCAGTTTCTATTATTTATGACTTGAATCAGTTTTACTCAGACGTATTATTTATTGTCGATTTTGATATAAAATAAAGAATTTTTTTATTTCTTCAGTGTTGAGAATGGTATAAATTGTTGATAAGCCCCGTCTTCGGCATATCGAGCCTGGCCAGCCTTTATGTGAGAAAATAAGGATTCTTACATGCACTGGCGGCGGAATTCCAATCGGCGTTCGAAGTAGTCTCCTTCTTTGTCGGTGGTGCGTCAGGCCTTGAACACCCTGATGAGCAACCAGGTTATTTCCTTTTCATTTGTTTCCTTTTTTGGCATTTTCTATGTTTACTCAAATATTGATCTTTATTGGGAACTGCAAGTGACTTTCTATTCCTAGGGGACGGTTGTCCAGTATACGGGGATAACTGAGGTGCATGCGCAGATGTACCGATTGCTGGCGCACGAGTTCGACTACTCTTCATATTTGGGGGGGAGAGTGGTCCGGTAGATTATGGAGGGTGATGTGGTGGTCCCACTGGCGGTGCCTTCGATGTACATGAGACATTTCGGGAGATGTCGAAGGAGGCATGGACAACTGCTATGATTGGCGAGTCATATACAGATATGGTGGCTACCTATAACAATCTTGACTTTGCGATGAGATGGTTGATGCCTTCTTGTATCTATGATATGGTGAACATGCCTCCGCATCCTACAACTTTGGACAAAGGGTACGACTAGGCCATAGGGGTCCGGCCATAGTATAGATGGTGTGTTAGCAGTAGCAATGGAAGTTCCATTCATTCAACTTTCTCCTCTTTATTATAATTTCTGATTGGTTGGAGGGGGATCGCTACATATGCTGAGCCGCCATAATGTAGTGCATCCGGTGGTATTGGGGATGATAGAGGATGTCCTTCAACTAGAGGTATATCTTTTCTCTTTCTTTGTCCTTATCTGGATTTTTTCTTTGATTTAGACTGACTAATTTGCCTTTTATTTCTATTTCTTTGGTTGTAGCATGTCGAGTTGTTGACTACTTGGCTCAGGGACATTCGGGACTGAGTGACCTCAGTGACTGCCTACATTAAGGACTCGATACCAATTCCTTCTTGTCTTGTGATGTCTGCTACCTTGGAGGCGGGATCTATATCGGGTAGTGGAGGTTACACAGCTCGTTGTTGGGGGAAGTGCGCTCGCCGTCGGGATGGCGGGGTCTTAGAGAGAGATGAGAAATTGTGATTGGTGGTCTCGGGGTGAGTCCCGTTGTTTTTTGCTTTTTAAATTTTTTCTTCCTATTGCCTAAAAAAAGTGTAATGGTTCAAGTGGCAATACATATAAAGTGAGTGAGATTTTTATTTATTTATCTTTTCTTTATATGACTTAATCTACACAAACCTTTTACTTTGTTGCTAAGACCAAAAAAAAGATGGGATATTAAAATAACTCAAGAGAAAATTTATTTTGAAGAAGGATGTGTAAAAATGTAAGATAACAAGAATCAACTCGGATTTTTTTTAAATAAGGATTCATTTTTTTATATTTTTTATTTTGACAAAAAAGGAAAGATAGGATATTTTTAAAACAAGAGGGTGCCGATCGACATATGTCTTGTCCTGGCTATCGGTAGGTGACTCAAATCAAATCACCCCATGGCATTGATTGCACTTTATGCATATTCAAAGTACTTGGAGGGGTAGTTATTTATTTGGGTTTCTCAAATTTCTTACTGTTCAACTAAGATTTCCATGTATAAAAGGGGGTAAGGTGGTGAGGTTTTTTCAGCCTTTCACATTTTCTCTTCTTTCTTGCTTATTTCTTACCTTTTGTCTTATTATTTTCCAAAATGGCCCCTCCCTTGTATGGAGAATTTTCTTTATATCTCGAGAACCTGGAAGCTATGTATCTGTACAATGTGGACTACGATGCTTTTATCTTATGTCGGGTCTCTTTGTGGTGTAATCGACTCATCGACTGGAACATGATGGCAACAATAGCATAAATATGGTATCCCGAGGATCATGTTTTCCGCTTTGCCTTGGATGAGATCTGCCCGACCTATGAGGAGTTTTGATCTATGTTGGGGGTTAATCCTAATGTGGCGACGACTATGCCTGAATTATCTCGATCTCCTCGGGAGCTATTAGCAGGATTTCATCATGTCTTTCTTTTGGTGCCTCGGCCATTGGTCACTGGGGGAATGATTTCTATCCTAGCTATCTTGTATTCAGTGGATTTGCGAGACTTCAACGATACGGATCATGCCGAAGCTGTTGCAATTAGCATAACTTCAAAGCTACTGCTGGTGACTGAGGAGCTGATGGTGGACCCTCAACTGGTTGCCATTACAGTGTGGATGTAATTTCGTCCTAATCTTATGACAGTGATACTGGTAGAGAACCTAACGGTCTAGATGCTTGGCGGGAAGGCCAGTCTGATTTTTTAAGAGAAAGCTCGGTTATGCTATTCATGTGGATGGATGAGAGATTTCATTTGGAGCTCCCCCCTGAATATCCCTTGGTAACTATGCCTAAATTCTTCACTCGTTATTTTATCAGCTTTGGTCCATGCATAGAGAATTGGGTAAACTAGTTCGTGGAGTTTGGAGCTCGATGTCTGAACTAGTCGGTGTCTTGATGGGGGAGCCGCGGCCTATTGTGGAACTAGGGGAATACCGATACATTCAGTTTGTTAGCCTCTGATAGACCTCATATTATTTTCCTTGGTGGCTCCTGTATTAAGTCGAATGGGAGAAAATTGTGCCGTCCTGTACCTCGGATTTCTATAAAGGATTTGACTGAAGTCTTCCACATGCATTTAAGTTCTCTATGGGAGAATCGTCGATCGTCAACCCGTCCTTCTCAATCTGTTGGCAGGGTTTGGTATATTTCTAGATATTATATGAAATTGTTGTGAAATAGGGTAGTAGCTAAGATATTGGCAGAGGAGACCAGACAGAGATGGTTTGTCATGTTCAACACTATAGAGGGGGACATAGTGTTTTTATCTATGATGGTCAAACCTTATCTCTCTATAAAGTGCCTTTGGCATACTAATTAAGAAGGGGAAGTTTGGGGGCCTCAAGGTGCAGATAATTATTGGGATAGTTCTTCTAGAAGATGCGGATAAGGGTGTCGGTGCTCATTTCTTGTTAAACTTTTGTGATGGATATGTGTTTGGTGCTTGTTGGTTTTTTTTTTTTTTGGGAGTAAATTAGGAAGGTTTGGTTAGTTTTTTAGGTATTATTTGGTTAGTGGCAGGGATAGTTGTTTGAATCCCTACGCTGATATTTCATGTAATCGTACTGGATTTTCCTTTTATGGAATAAAAAAGGATTTTATTTATATTATCGTGCCTCTTTATGATTTTTACATTTGAATTATCTATACCAATCGTTAAGGCATACATAATCATTTTGTTCATGTCAAAATAATAAAATGAATTGTAGTTCTCGGAGGTAAAAAAAGAATAGCATTTTATGAAAAAGAAGGGGATAGTGCCCATGTAAGGAGTATAAATTGCCTACGTGTCTCTAGGTGTGGTGACAATAAATCTCAACACAAATTATAAGTAAACGGGATCATTAGAATAATAAAGAACATGAATTAGAATCGCTGCAATCACACATGACACAAGATATACGTGGTTTGGCAAATTGCCTACGTCCACAGTAGTGCTCTCTATTTGTATTTCTCTTTTCTACAGGGGAGTGTTTTTTATTTCATGCCCTTTGCCCCGGGCCAGGGGTACAATTTATACATATGAACTTCGAAGAGTGGGGGTGTTTGGCACCTTCATATTTGCCCATAATCCCTAGAATATCTCCTGAGAGATTTTAGGGGCTGAATGGGTCGCTACTGACTATCCATCTATGAGACTTTAGAGGTTGGGCCGGACTCTCCCTATTCTTGATAGGGCTTAGTCTGGCTACTTCTCTGGTCCAAGATAAATGGATTTGGTACCCACAATTTCCCCTAAAAGTTTTAGGCCACAATTTCGGCTCGATAATTTTATATAATAGCTCTGATGGCATTTTTTGTGAATTGCAAAATGATTTGGGGAGTGAAACGTCTTTCCTCAGTAGATTTAGGCGGAAGATTCATTTTGTTCTCCATACGTCATCATTGAGAGGGTTTAAAATCGTTTAAAGAAGCAATTTCTGACGTCGCTTCACAAATATTTACATTCTCTAGATATTTTCAGCTTCCTATTGCGTTTTCTCACGTCCAGGTCTCTCCTTTTGTCTTCAAGCTCTTCCTTACCTTTCCACCTTCCTTTCTTATGGCCTTGCATCGTCTCAAGCTGATTTTCACTTCGTAAGTTTTCAAAACCTCTTGTTCTTTCTTTTCTGTTGAAATTTCTTCTCTATCAGTGCTAGTTTTTTTTTCTTATGGAAAGAATAGGTAATAGGTTAATAGGTGAGTTTAGGGAGTTTTACAACATCACTAACTGGGTGGACATTGAATGTGTCCATATTCCTCGCAATGTTCGAGACATTGAGGATAATCATTAGATTCATGTTCTTCTGTTGTCTCAGGGGGGTCTGACATTTCCCCCAAATCGTTTATTTTTTCATTTCTTTAGTTACTTTTACATAGTTCCTATCCAATGTTCTCCAAGTGTTTGGGAAATTGTCAATGGTGTTCATAGGATCAATAAACTTTATGGTACCAATTTAGTTCTTGCTATACCTTTTCTCGAACAAGTTTTGGTCTCCACTATCTGAAAGCTAGGAGTCCTGACAAGGTGTTGGTAGTCAATCTACTTGATTCCCACAAGGACTATTGGCAATAAGGGTTTATTGCCAGTAACTTGCAGTTCCCTCCCCAGACTGGGGAATTGAGGTACGTGGGACCTACAATTCCCTTTTATGGGGAGGAGTACATAAGTAGATATATTTCTTACTCTGCTCATTGATTCTCTGCTAGTGTACTATATTTCTTATGTTTTCCTCTTTTCCTTTTTCAGTGAAGACAAAAAACTCAGAACCCGCACTCTACGAAATCCGAGATGCAGAGCTAATCAAAGCTTGGAAGATCAGGGAATATTTGGCTGACGGCGAGCATCCACGATCAACTGCATTCCTTTTAGAGTATAAGAACACTGGGTCCATCTTCATCGCCCGACCTGTTGATAGTATTCCTCACCTCGATATCATAGAAGAGGTCGCTGCTGAGCCAATCCAATGGGACAAGGAGGAGAGCAGCTCTGGTGAAGGCAGCGTGGGGGCTGACGGAGGTGGAGTTGAGGGTGATTATAGCGAGGAGAGTTCAATTGGTGAGGGATCTTCTAGTTCGGAGGAGGGTTCAGACAGTTCAGAGGATTCAGATAGCTCTAGCGAAGAGACTATGTCTCCTCTTAGGAAGAATTTGATCCAAGATGATGATGAGGATAACGTTTCCCTTGCTCGCAGGATGAAGAAGCAAAAGTCTGGGAGTGGGGATACTGCCACTGGCTCCCAGACTGGATCATAAAAGGGAGAGGAAGAAGAAAGAGGAGGCGTTGGTGAGAGAGAGAGAGGAAGAAGGTCGAGAGGGCGAAGAAATAGAGAGAAGAAGTAAGGATAAATATGGGGAAATCTTTGGGATCCATGTCGCCCTTAGCTGAGGGGGCTTCCATTGATCTTGCCCCTCAGCTGGATCCGACGGTGCTCGAGAGAGCAGTCTTGCTCGCTGATCGCCAGAGGTGGTCAAGTATAGGGACCGACCAGTTAGCCCTAAAGGCGAGTCAGGGGCTACCCTTGGTAAGTCTCTTTTTACTTCTCCACTCTTGCAATTTTCTTTTCAATATCTTCTTTGCTAAATGTCTTCTTTCTCTGTAGTTTATGTCTGATTTCACCGTCCTCTATCGCAACCACGACGAGCTGGCGAGGAAAAATACTGAGTTAGAGGCAAGCTTGAAGGTTGCCAGGGCTGCTCAGAAGTCTTCCTATCTTGACTTGGTAGAAGCTAACAAATCGAAAGAGGCAATGCCTAAGGAGCTGGAGGAGCTGAGGCAGTTTTATGACTTGGTTTGTACGATCAAACTAGCGGTGGTTGAGGAGAATAAATAGCTCACCGAGAAGATGTAGAAACTAGAATCTGAGGCCACCACCCTCAAGGAGAGCTCTGAAAATGCTGGGTGGCTTGCAGCATATGAGGATACTGAGGCTCAAATCGACTACATCAGCCATTTTAACTTCAAAAAGCGTTGGGATAGGGCTTTGCTCGCTGCTAAGATGGATGTTGATTCCCCCCTCTTTGATGAGCATGACCCTGGCCCCAAGCCCGTTGTGGATGGCGTGCCTCCTCCTACTACTAATGAAGATGTCCCAACTTCTCCATTTACTGTTGTTGATGTTCCCATTGACCAAGGAATGGTGGTTATTCCATCCGAGGGAGATGCACGTGAGGCTACTGCAGATAAGGGGAAACAACCTGCATCCTCTGATGAGACTGAGGTCACCAGCTAGTCTTCTTAGGGGGCTTTTATATTTCTTGTATCTCTGTTATTCTTTTTTTCTTGCGTTGATGTGCTTGAACTATTTCTGATTTAATGAAATGAAGTTCCATTCCCTTTCGTGTATTGATTTATTTGTTCTCGATGATTGTATAGTTTGTAGCATATCGATATTGAGGAATATATTTCTGCTACCTCTCGCCTTGGCAAAATTCTTGGTCTCGATATGAGAAACCAAGTTCGTTGTGCCTTTGTAAAATCTATAAGTCTCTTAGATCGAGGAATCAGGACTATAAAGTCCAATCAGAGCTTATTGCCAAGCGGAAAGATAGGCTTGAGGAGATGGAGGAGGTCGGTGCTTCTATTCAAGAAGAAATGGATGTTCTGAAGGATAAGCTTCTGGATGCTTCTGAGATCAATCAAATTGGAGAGATCCTTCAACAGGAAAATTATTCTTTAAGGAGGGAGGTCTCGCACCTTAGGGAGAATGCGTCGAACATTACCCCTCAAGTTTTACATGGTTCCTCTTTATCCACTGGGCGGAGAGATGGGACTGATGATAATGGTGCGGCTAGGGAGATTATTGAACTGCAGGGGGATGTTTGCAGGGTGTATGTTATATCTGCTAGTCTTCAAAGAGATGTCACCTTACTGAGGCACTTGTTCAAGAAAGGTCCTCGATATGTGTGGGTCGATGGCTATGACCAGGGTTGGACTGATGCTCCAACGAAGTTGAAGGAGCTTGAGGAGTTAGTTTTCATAAGAGGGTGGTTGAGTGCCCTTAGGGAGTTGCAAGTCCCCAAGAACTCTGTTATCTAGTATAGGCATGAAGTCTCTCCCTCAACTTTGATGCCGAACCCATTCAGAAGAGATGATCAATGGGTTCCTATACGATAGCTCTTGGAACCAAATTCAGACAAGGTCGAGGAGGAATTCACTCCTCACCCAGAAGAGCGTGAGTAGATGAGTACCTTGCTCAGTGACCTAGTTCTCATTAGGGTTTGAATTACTTAGCATATGTAACTCTTTGTACATGTAATGATGTAATAAAATAGTTATGGCGGAAATTTACTGACTAAATATGTGTTGTGTTATTTTTTACTTCATTGCTCTCTGTTCTGTTATCTTGGGCTCTCCCAACCGACTAGATTTGACATAGGCAGAGTTAGTTGTTGAATGAGTATCCCCCCCAGTCCAGTATGCTTTTAGTGTACCATTCTGCCTTACTTTACCTTTTAGGTTGTGTCGTCACACTTCATTAGGCCTAAGTAAGGCAATGGCGAGGATACACCTAGTATCGGATATTCTACCCGAGTAGGATTTTTGAGCCAGACAATGTTGACGACCAACTTGGGTTGGCCATGCTGCCTAAGGGTCCCCTGTAGGGCTTTATATATTGCCAGGGGCAAGCTAGGAGGTCATTCGTGTTAATTGTCGAATGCCTTAGGAGGGTCATTGCACGTTGACCTTGCTTTAATAAGTTTATCATGATCTTAGTTTTGCATGTTAGGAGGGGAGCTTATAACTTGGAAAGGGTGCATGAATTATAATGTAGTTGAGCAAAAGCCAACACTTAATAAAATACCATTTCCAAACAAATCTTATTAATCAGAGATGAATTGAAAATTCAACATTGAGTTCAAAAAAGAAAACTAGAAGTCGAATTTCTTCAAATTGGTTGTGTTCCAAGCTTTACATATCTCCTTTTCCTCCAATGTTTCTATGTGATAGGCTCCTTGTAGGTCATCTTTTATCACCTTGAATGGCCCCTCCCAGTTTTATCCTTGCTTGCCATCCGATGGTTTTATAGCACTAACAAGAACTTTCATCAGGAAGTAGTCCCCAACCTAGGATGCTCTTGGATTGACCTTTTTGCTATAGTGCTTTTCTAGCTGTTGCTAGTAGGCTGCTAGTTTTACTAGATCCAATTCCCTTCGTTCCTCAGCTAGGTCAAGTTTAATGAGTAATGCTACATCGTTCGGGCCTTGGTCGATCAGAGTGGACCTCGTGGTAGGGAGGCTAGTTGCTCGCCTTAGGGTGGTGGGGTAAGCCCACAGGATGTGGGGTAGTTCGTTTACCCATGCTCCCTTGGCTTGCTCCAAACACTTTTTTAATCCATCAATCACTGTTTTGTTAGAAGCTTCAGCCTGTTCGTTTCTCTGAGGATATACCACATAGCTAAAGTAGCGCCTGATCCCGTGGCCACGGTAGAAGACCTGAAAGAGGCCACTCTCGAACTGGGTTCTGGTGTTAGTGATGATAGTCTTAAGGATTCTAAAGTGAGTGATGATGTTCCTCCAAATGAATCTTATCATGTCCGCGTCTCTAATGTTTGCCAGTGGCTCTGCCTCTATCCATTTAGTGAATTAGTCTGTTGCGACCAACATATATTTGTGATTATCGGAGGAGATATGTAGAGGGACCACGATGTCCATACCCCACTTGGCGAAAGGACATGGGCTAGTAAGTGACTTCAGGTTGCTGGCCGGCTGGTGAACCATAGGTGCATGAAGTTGGCACTTTTTGCATTTTTGAGCATAGATTCCAGCGTCTTTCTGCATGTACGGCCACTAGTACCCTTCTTTCATTGCTTAAAAAGCTAGCGATCTGCCCCCAATGTGACTCCCACAGATTCCCTCATGGAGTTCATGAAGGACTTGCTCGACCTCCTTTGGATGAATGCACTGGAGGTAAGGGCCAGTGAAAGACCTCTTGTATAACTTGCCCTCAGGAGATAAGTGAAAGCGAGCAGCTTTGACTCTTATCTGATGAGAGATCTTCTTATCCATTGGTAGTACACCATTATTCAAATAATACCTTATGGGCCCCATCCAACTGGGGGTTATTTCAATCTGGAGAACAGGCCCTGCGCTCGACAGCTCATTGATCTGGTTGATACTTGGCTGGGCAAGGAAATCAATCTGATTATCCTCTTCAAGTCGGAGTTGATCGCTGAGCTTAAGGCTGCTAGGGCATCAGCATGGCTGTTCTGTCCTCTGGGAAACTACTGGACATTGATGTGTTCAAAGTTGGCCATCAATTCTTTCACAGTGGAGAGATAGGCTGGCATCCTCTCGTCTCTTGCGTTGAAATTGCCACTTATCTGGTTGGAAACCAATTGCGAGTCGCCGAACACTTGGAGTCGCTTTTCTCTGAGGGTTAGCGCATTTTGTAGGCTTGCAATTAGTGCCTCATACTCTACTTTATTATTGGAGGCTTCAAATCCAAGCCTGATTCCTTGCTCGAGTATTGCATCTTCAGGGGTAATCAACACGATGCCTACTCCTTCCCCCTTTAGAATTGGAGGCTCCATCAATGAATAGTTTCGAGATGCCTGCCTCTAGGGGAAATTCACTTTGATAAATGGTCTTGGGTTGGTCATAAGGTTGTTCTCCTATAAACTCTACAATAAAATCAGCGAGAACCTGCCCTTTGATGGCATTCCTTGGCTGGAACTGAATGTCAAATCGCCCGAGCTCGATCAACCACTTTTATAATTTGCCTGAAAGTTCTGCTTTCCTCAGGACTACTTTAAGAGGGTGGGACGTAAGTATGATGATGTAGTGGACTTAGAAATAGTGTTTTAATTTTCTTGAGGCTACCACTAGCGCAAAGGCGAGATTTTCTAGTGGTAGGTATCGTTGTTCAACGTCTAAAATGGTCTTGCCCGTATAATAGACCAGGTAATGGATCGCCTTTTTTTTCATACCAGTGCAGAACTTACAGCA
Source organism: Sambucus nigra (assembly GCA_949130495.1). NCBI lineage: Eukaryota > Viridiplantae > Streptophyta > Magnoliopsida > Dipsacales > Adoxaceae > Sambucus > Sambucus nigra. The sequence continues at coordinate 695,229,398 of OX422211.1, forward strand.
TGGCTGGATATTGTGAGGTAAAAGTATAAGGAATCATTTTCTTGAGGGATTACGAGCAAAGGGGGTTTGCTGAGGTAAGCTTTGATCCCTTCCAATGCCCTCAAGCAATCCTCGTTCCACTCTGCATCCTTATTTTTCTTCAACAACTGGAAGAACGATTGGCACCTCTTGTAAGACTTTGAGATGAACCGATTTAGGGCGTTGAGCATACCTGTGAGCTTCTTTACATCTCTTATCGTTTGAGGGGGTTGCACCCTATTGATGGCATTAATTTGGTTCGGGTTGGCTTCGATACCTCTCTTATTGACCAAGTACCCAAGGAATTTTCCTGACTGGACAATGAAGAAACACTTGCTCTCGTTGAGTTTCATTCGATACTTCCTGACAATTTCAAAGGTCCTTGATAGGTCAGATAGGTGGTCATCTTTGAGCTTGCTTTTGATGAGCATTTCATCGATGTAGACCTCCATAGTGCTTCTCATTTAATCTTTGAATATTTTTGTGACCAACCGTTGGTAAGTTGCCCCTGTGTTTTTTAGCCCAAAGGGAATGACCTTATAGTAATATAACCCAACCATGGTTATAAATTATGTTTTGTCTTGATTCGGCTCGTGTAGAGGGATCTGGTGATACCCGGAGTATGCGTCTAGGAAGCTCATCCTTTCGTGTACCACCGTGTCATCCACTAGCTGATCGATCTTTGGGAGGGGGAATTTTTCCTTAGGGAACGCCTTGTTCAGGTCATTGAAATCGATGTAGTCTATCCACTTTTTATTGTTCTTAGGGATAACCACTGGGTTGGATAGCCACTTGGGGAACTAGACTTCCCGTATAGATCATGCGTAAAGAAGTTTCCAACTTCTTTCTCCACTGCCTTGGCTTTTTTCGGAGCGGTTTGACGAGCTTTCTGTGCTATTAGTTTGAAAGCTGGATTGATGTGAAGTCGATGACAAGTGATGTTAGGATCAATCTCGGGCAGCTCATAAGGCTCCCATGTAAAGACATCTAGGTTACTCCAAAGTAGGGTGACCAACTCCTTGTTTTCGTGGTCGGTGAGTGAGATTCCAATCAAGAACTTTCTTTCATTCGAACTGCTACTGGTTATGACTTCCTCTAGGTCCTCGATGACGCTTTCAAAGGGGAGGAGCTTGGTCTCCTCCACTCCTGGTCTCCCATACCTTAGTTTCTATTTCGAGGGCATTAGCCTCTCCTGCTCCTCATTCTTGCTTCTAATTTATTCATGCTTTTTCTCTGTTTTGGGGTAAATGGACGCTATAAAGCACTTTCTTGCCATCACTTGATCTCCATGGATCTCCCCCACTCCTCGTTCAGTTACACATTTGAACTTTTGATGGTAGGTAGATAGGACGACCTTCATCGCGTGCAGCCATCCTCTACCGAGGATTTCTTGGTAGGGTGAATCAATATCGACCACGAGAAACTCAAACATTTTTTAGATGTTTCCTTCCCTCATCGGAAGGACAATCTTTCCCAAGGGGATGGTCATTTTTCTAGCGAAGCCAACTAAAGGAACGGTGGCCTCCTTTAGGTTGGCAATACTTAATTTCAACTTCCTGAACAGGTCGAGATACATTACTTCAGAAGAGCTTCCTTGATCGACGAGCAACCTGTCGATGTCGTAGTTAGCTATCCCGAGTGTAATGATCAGTGCGCCATGACGTGGGGTTCTCACTCCCACTAGGTCCTTATCTGTGAATACAATATGCTTGAATAGTCGATATCTTTTGCGCGTCGGTGCTTCCCAGCTTGTGTTTTAGCTGGATCGATCTGAAAAGATTGCATTACTACCGTGAGTTTTTTCACTTCCTTCCGAGCTGTATTTCCCTAAATATGTTTGAGGTCGTACGCCCCATGAATTACAGTGAACTCATGGTCGATGTCCTCCTCGAGCACGTTATCAGACTCTGATCTCCATTGGCAGATACCTTCTCTGACTTTTTCTCCACTAATTCGCTCCAGTGTCCATCTTGGGCAAGCTCCTCAAGGTGAAACTTGAGAGCCTTGTAATGCTTAGCTTTGTGTCCTCCCCCTTTGTGTAAAGGACACCCCAGTGCTTTATTTCTCTTTGAGGGGTCTCTACCCATCTTCCTGGGCCACTTAACGAACGGTTCCTCCTTGATCTTTACCAGAATCTTGTAGATCGGTTCTCTGAAAATTTTATTTACTGCTTGGAATGCCTTCGAGTCATCACTCTTGCTCCCATTCTTAAGGCCATTTTTGCGACCATTATTACTTCCTTTCTTTTTAATCTCATTTTTGTCGCTCCCCTTACCGGCGACCTTGGCGTGACCATTTTCTCCTGCACTGAGATGGGTTACATCTTCAACTTTGGCATATTTTTCAATACAAGCCATCAAGTCGTCAATGGTTGTGGCCTCTTTCTTAGTGAGGTACTGGTGCAAGAGGCAGGAGCTGGGCAAGACAATCTTAAAGGATGCGATGGTGACCTATTCTGAGAAGTCCTCGACCTCGTTGAACAGCTCCCAATACCTCTTCGCGTAGTCTCTGAGGCTTTCCTGGGACTTTTTATTCATCGTAACAAAGAATCCATCATCTTTGGATGGGAGCTCCTCGTAATGAAGCGAGTTGTGAAGTGCTCTGCTAGGGACTCTAAGTTCCTAATGGATCTGTGGGGGAGTTTCTCGAACCACTTTTGGCCCACGTCGTGCAAGCTCGAAAGGAAAATTTTCCACATCAGTGCGTCCTTGTGGTTCCAAAGGGTCACGGTCTGTTTGTACTGTCTAACATGGTTGATGGGATCAGTTTTCCCATCATAAATCTTGAACCTGGGCATGGAAAACTTCTTGGTGGATTCCTCTTCCTCTATCTCCCTTGAAAAAGGGGACTTAATCTGGGTCCTGAGAGCTCGCCTAGCTAGATCTCTTATCGATTTGTCACCCCGATGTGCTGGGTGTTGGTCCATCTCTCTTCGGACCAAATTTCGTATATCTTCGTTCCTTCGGCCTGGGCTCCTGTCATGCAAAGCTGATTGTTATTGCTCGGACCAGTCGTTATCTGACTTGTGTCCCTCAATTCTTTGAGATCCATGTCTTGGAATCCTTCCTCGGTTGCAAGATCTGCTCGCTTGAGGGCTAGGGGTCCGATAATAACGTTGCCTTGTATTTCCATGGAGTTCTCTCTCCATCTTCTCCATTCTCCTTTTGAGGCGAGCGTTCTCGACTTCCTGCTTGCGAGTGGTTTCCTCCTGCTCTTGGAGCCTAGCCTCATAGGCATCGATCAGTCGGAGACTTGCGTGGACCTAGATGATCCTTGGCTTTCTTCTGAGGCTTGTCGTTCTGCGCAAGACCTTGGGTTTGAGCGTCAAACTTCAGATCTAACCCTACGAGGGATAGGCTGCTCTTGAATATCCCCTTCTTGAGGAGCATTGCTGATATTACCAGACATTCTAGGTTCTTGTTGGTGAAGGCTTTCTTAAAGGAAGAACAATCACTTCCCACAAACGGTGCCAATTGTGGTGACAATAAATCTCAACACAAATTATAAGTAAATGTGATCACAAAAAAAATAAAGAACACGAATTAAAATATCTTCAATCAAACAAAACACAAGATATATGTGGTTCGACAAATTACCTACGTCCGCGGTAGTGCTTTCCATTTGTATTTCTCTTTTCTCCAGGAGAGTGTTTTTTATTACGAGCCCTTTGCCCTGGGCCAACAATATATACATGTTAACTTCCGAGAGTGGGGGTATTGGGAACCTCCACGTTGGCCCATAATCCATAGAATATCTCCTGAGAGATGTTAGGGGTTGAATGGGTCTCTACTGACTACCCATCTATGAGACTTTAGAGCTTGGGCCAGACTCTCCCTATTCTTGATAGGGCTTAGTCTGGATACTTCCAAAAATTATAAGTAGATACGATCACCAGAAAAAATAAAGAACATGAATTAGAATAGCTGCAATCACACATGACACAAGATATACGTGGTTTAGCAAATTTCCTGTGTCCACGGTAGTGCTCTTTGATTGTATTTCTCTTTTCTCCGGGGGAGTGTTTTTTATTACATGCCTTTTTCCTCGGGCCAGTGGTATAATATATACATGTGAAATTTGGAGAGTGGGGGTGTTCGGCACCTCCACATTAGCCCATAATCCCTAGAATATCTCCCGAGAGATTTTTAGGGATTGAATGGGTCGATACTGACTATCCGTCTATGAGACTTTAGAGGTTGGGCCGGACTCTCCCTATTCTTGATAGGGCTTAGTCTGTCTACTTCTTTGGGCCAAGATAAATAGACGAGGTACCCACACTAGGGGTTTCGAACATTTTTTGAGTTACATTTTGAAAGTTAAATTTTTTTTAGGATCATGCCTAATGTAGTTCCGAGTAGAGGGAAATGAAGATTTTTTTAAACTATAGAAGGGAGATGAAAGGAGTCGTATTTTGCCGAGATTTTAGACTAAGGGTAGAATTTCTTGAGACGGTCCACATTTCTTGGGCATGCCATCTCTTCTTCGTTAAGGTTAGTGAGCATAACGGTGCCACCGTATAAGATTTTCTTCACAATGTAGGGACCACTCTAGTTTGACTTGAATTTACCTTTGGGTACCTAGACGGGTTCTATGATTTCTTTGAGGGCTAAGTCTCCTTCTCGAACACCGTGTTCCTTTACTCTTTGGTTGAACGATCACGCTATCCAACGGTGGTACTCCTGTATATAATATAGAGCCTTTAGCCTCCTTTTGTCTAAGAGCGACAACTCGTTGAAACGGCTTTGATGCCAGTCTTCTTCGTCTACTTTGCTCTCAATTATAACGTATAGTAAATGTATTTCCTGTTCAATGGGTTGGAATGCTTCCATACCTCATACCAGAGAGTAGGGGTATTCCCAGTATATGACTAGACTGAAGTGCAGTATCCTAAGAGGGTGTAATGGTTACTATCGCCCCACTCTCGGTAACTTTCGATCATCTTGCAAATGATTTCTGTAAGGATTTTATTAGTGGCTTCAACTGCACCATTAGTTTGTGGTCGGTAGGGAGAATATTTATGTCTTTGAATCCCGTACTCATCAACTAATTTTGTGGCTTTTGCCTTGAAATGTAACCCATTATCTGACACTAACTCATGGGGAATATCGTATCGGTAGATGATTTTCTTTCGGATGAAATTTACTACCTTTTTGGCATTCATCAATGTGTATGAATTGGCTTCGACCCATTTAGTTAAGTAATCAATTGAAAATGGGATGAACTCGTGCTCATTGGAGGCTTTTGGTATGACTTTCCCTATGATATCGATGCCCAATGTGGAGAACGACTGGGGAGAATTCATGTTGTATAATTCCTGTGAAGGAAAGTGTTGCATATTGGCAAACTATTAGCATTTAAGGCATTCCTGGGCATAAGCAGTGCAATCCTGAACCATAGTGGTCCAATAGTACCCCTATCGGATAATCTTCTTAGCGAGAATATGTCCATTCTTCTGGGGTCTATATTCCTCACTGTGGAATTTCTGTATCATTTTTCAATGTCAGCCCTGTGATGTATTATAAATTGGTTCCATCAAAGTTTCTCTTGAACAATGCCTTATCGTAAACAATGTATTGGGCTGCCATTTTACGGAGGGTCGCACAATCTTTCTTATTGGCATCTTGGGGATATGTACCATGCTTGAGGAGGAGCCAAATATTGTAATACCAGTACTCGACCATATTGGAATCCTCTTTTGTGATGAGATCAATGTGGTAGTAGTGGGTTATTTTAGCTTGTTTATAGACTATGATGGGAGTTGTAGTTTCCTCGGGCATGTCGATCATGGAGGCTAAGGTGGCAAGGGCATCCGCCAAATTGTTCCTCACCCGGGATAAGTAGTGGAAGGTGATATCTCATAACTGGGAGACCATCTCTTCTAGGTGGGCGTGGAAGGGTAAGAGATTTTTTTTAACTTTCAATCTTCGAAGGACATGGACAATGATGAGGGCAGGATACCCATGGACATCTAGGCACTAAATACATTTCTTGAGAGCAAATTTGAGGCCTTCGATCCACAGTTCGTATTAGGTCATATTGTTGGTGCAGGGGAAATCTTGCTTGATGGCATTAGGAATGTGAGAGCCATCAGGGGGGATGAGGAGTATCCCAATGTAGTATACTTTTTTATTGGCAATGTCTTCAAAGAACATTTGCCACCGAAGGTCTTCCTGAGAGGTGCAAAGGATATGATCATCCGAGAACTCGGAGATCCAAATAACTTCCTCTTCTATGGGGTAGTCCGCAAGGTAGTCAGAGACAGATATTCCTTTCATAGCTTTTTGTGTAACACATACAATATCAAACTTTGTTAGTAGCATCATCCATCAGGCCATTTGGCTAGACAGGGTAAGTTTCTCGAGTAGGTATTTAATAGAGTCCATTCGGGACACAAGTTTGATGGAAAAAGTGAGCATGTTGTGACATAATTTCTGAGTGCCCCAGACAAGGGTGACATATGCTTTTTCCAAGGCAGTGAAGTTGACTTCATACCCGGTCAATTTGTGACTTGTGTAGTAGACGACCCTTTCTTTACAGGATTCTTTAAGGTATTGGTCTAGCAAAGCCCCAGCTGCGGTGTCTATTATGGTTAAGTATATAAGTAGAGTGAGACCAGGCTACGGTGACATGAGTATCGGAGGTCAAGTAAGATATTGCTATATTCGATTATAGGTTTCTTGACAAGTCTCATTACAGATGTTGGTGGAATCTTTTTGGAGGAGTTTGAAGATGATTTCACAAATAGAACTCAACTAGCTGATTGATATATTATAATTTTCCCAATAATTCCCAGACATCCTTCTCTATTAGGGGTGGTGGCATTTCGAGTATAGCTTTCAGTTTGGAAGGGTCAGCTTTCGTTCCCTTATCGCTAACTATGAATCCTAATGCTCTTCTTTGGTGATGCCAAAAATGAATTTCTGTGGGTTAAGTCGCATTTAATATCGCCATAGCCGTTCGAAGAACTGTAGGAGGGCAGGAACATGACCTTACCGAGTCTTAAACTTAATGATTATATCATCCATGTAGATCTCAACCTCTTTGTGTATCCGATCATTCAAAATGGTTATGCCATCCCTTTGGTAGGTAGCCCCTGCATTTTTGAGATCGAATGGATAACTGTGTAACAGATGGTTCCCCAAGGGGTGGCGAATACGGTTTTTTCTTAATGATCAGGATGCATCTTGATCGGATAGTATCTGACAAACCCATCAACAAATGACTTGAGAGCGTGGCTAGTCATGTTGTCCATAATCATATCGATATTGGGTAGTGGGTAATCATCTTTCAAGGATGCTTTGTTCAAATCGCGATACTTGAGAGCGTGGCTAGTCATATCGATATTGGGTAGTGGGTAATCATCTTTCACATGTGTACTTTTCCTCCTGATTTTAGCACAGGTACAATGTTGTCTAGCCATGTAGGATATTCTATCACTAGGATGAAGCCTATTTTCAAATGTTTAATCACCTCTTCTTCAGCCTTGAGCACCATTCGATGAGGATCTTTTATAGTTTCTATTTGATCTACTTGCCTCCCGGAAGAGTTGGAATCTCGTGTTGAGCTATTTTGGGATCAATGACAGGCATGTTATCATATTACCATGTGAAGACGTCCACAAATTCCTTCAACAGTTCTTCAGGTTGTGCTCGCTCATGCTCGTCAAGGATAAACGTTATCTTAATCTCGCGTACATGGCTACTAGAACCGAGAACAATAAAAATAGTTTCATCCTCATTAATTTGAATGCGGTTATGTTGTTTATTATTAAACTTATTAAGATCAGTTGAGAATTATTCATTTGCAAAATCATCATCATCAGGATTTTGATTAGAATCAAAACAATTAATGTAAGGCACAATAAGACACTCAAAATATTTTTTTATTTCATTATCAGGAAAAACAACGTTGTGAATCTCGTTAAAGGAGGTCTCGATTACATTATTATCAGAAAAAGGAGGAACAACGAAAAAGGAAGAAATTTAATAAACAACTGGGTGGGGTTGCATTTTAGTAGGTGGAACCAGTATAGTATTCTAATTGAGGAGGGGTTTATCAGCGACCTTAATCAGGATGGATGGATCCGACGATGTAGCACCTGAGTGGATCATGAAGAGTGTCAGTCATAATTTTTGCAGATTGAACGATTCCTTGGAGTCACTTCCCTCGAAAACCTTAGTAACAACTATAGCTTTCTCAACGAGTGATTGCCTATGATGCTGGGAGTCCTCGGCCCAAGAGTAACTGTCTTGAAATAAGATCTCCATCCTTAGCTTCATCTTCTTGTCCTTGTCCACATGATCATACCATGGTTCGAGAAAGCCACAAAAGGAAAAATCTTCACCTTCTTTGATGAATCTTCCATTCGAGGAATCCCTCGACATAGTCATGGCACTTTTTAAACTTCACTTCAATGGGGGTTGGTCGAGCATTCTGAGTTCCTCTGATGATGGTTGATAACCCAGGACATATGGAGGAAAGGGATTTTTTAGGACTATGGGTTCCAATATCCATTGTTGTCATCGTCCCAACCCCAATCTGGTCATAAAAGGCATTTTTTGAACATTTGTATTACGTTGACATTGTTATGAGGGCTTTGCTCTAGAAGTCCTTGATCTTTAAATTCATTCCTTATTGGGAGTAGAAGTGGTTTGACTCAAAAGCCGAAAAGAAGCATGTCATTGACCCTATGTTATATTTCTACTAGTGCTTACATTCTCAGTATTATTATCATCACCCAAGATGGCGACAACCTGCCCTTTAGCAAAGAACTTAAATTTCTAATGGAGAGAGGAAGATACCCCCTTGATGCTATTAAGCCACGGTAGACCAAGTAATAGATTGAAATAAGAAGGTGTGTTAATAACTTGGAACTCGGTAATGGCATTTATAGGGCCAACTATTATTATGAGTGTTATCGATCACATCGCCTCTCAACGAGTGTTGTCATAGGAACTCACTACGGTGAAACTTGTAGCGAGGTCGCTTACTTTTAAACCCAGGCAGTTGAAGGTTTTTACCGGGCAAACATTAAGTGCTGATCCATTTTTGATGAATAAGAGTGGGACTATATTCCCCACTACCGCAACGGAGATGTTGAGAGCATAGTTATGATAAAGATCAAACCTTGGGATTTCTTTTTCAAATAAGGAAAGAAATCTAGTAGAGGTTAATGACATGATCAGGTTCACGACTTCTTCTGGAGTGGTGAAAGGAGGGACTGTAGGCCCGATAAGAAATTTTATCAAAGCATTTCGATATAGCTGGGAAGACATAAAGAGTCCCCATAAGGTGATGTTGGCTTGAGTTTTCTTGAGTTAGTCGAGGATCTTAATTTCCTCGATGGTAATCTCTGATATGGTGAGATTATCGATAACTCCCTTTACTTTATCTATCCTTACTGATTGAGGATTCGAACTTTGGTAGTGTCTCTTAAATCTTGTCATATAGTTAAAAGAGGAAGAGAAGAGCAGAAATCTCGTTTCTTCATCTATTTCAGACTGTTTGGCCACTTTATTGATCCATTAGCAGAGCTTCAAAGATATCATCCCACACATACTGATTATCAGACTGACATTTTCTTGACTTGGTTCTTTGTCAGAGCTATCAAACTCACCCCCTATCCGGTGGCAATGATGTCGTCTTGCTATGAGAAGTCAATTCATTCCATAACCTCAACGAAGTCTTCATATAATTGCTCCCACTCAACGGGAAATTTCATAAGTGAAGGGACATACTTCCCTTGTAGCTTTAAGGCATCGAGTAACTCGAATATACTGCAAATCTCACTAGTTTGTCGGAACAAGCCGCCATTATCTGTACTGCATCATCTAAACTGACTTTATTACTGAGTACCACCTAATTATTTGACTCTCAAGCCCACTTTCGAGCTTTATGACACGGTGCTAAACTTCTGATAGTCAATGTTCATTTCTAAGGGAAATTTCACCCCAAACTCTAGAAGCTAGTTCAATACTGCTGGAAATTCTATATCTTTCCCTCGGGACCGGGTACGAACAACAATACACGTGCTTATGGGAAGTGACAGAGCTTGGTCGGAAACATTGGTAGAGTGTAGTATAAAATATGGGTAGACTTTAAGGGGTTTCGGTGAAAATACATGTCTGATGGGTGCTTCGTTGAGTACAATCTGGGTAAATGGATCGAATTTCGGGTCATTCTCTAGGAAAATGATATTTTTATGGTTTGGAGGTGGATTGTGAGTGCTTTTGGGTTTGGTATTGATCGATGGGGAGTTAACACCTCGGTCAATTAAACCTTGGATTATATTCTGGAGATGGAAGCACTGATCAGTGGTATGACCTGCAATTTGGTGAAAATCACAATGGGCGTCGGGTTTGAAATTTTTGGGAAATGAGTTTGGTAGTGGACGAGGGTCTAAAGATTTGATGAGGTTTCTTCTCAATAATACTTGTAGACTTTAGAGAGTGGAGTGTGGAGCTCGGTGTGTTACTTTCTGAATGGACTAGCATGACTTTTTTGCACCCAAGAGGTAGTAGGATAAGAGATGCTGTTAATGGTCGACACTTTATCCAGCTTCTCATATTTTTTTGGAGTGAACTGTCCAGATACTTTCTTTGACTCAACTTTTGTCTTGGCAATAATTTCTTTAATCTTTACTCCTACTTCTCGGAGGACTCACAAATGTGGATAATACTATCCTCCCATCATCGCTCGGACATTGGGTAAGAATTTTTTCTTTACAATACTAACTTGCTCCTCTTCGAAAGACCGATTGGAGAAAGTGACCACTTTCTCCCTCCACCTTGCTATGAATTTACTAACGGTTTCTCCGGGGTTTTGCTTGATAAGTTTTAGATCCCGTAACCTCTAACTCCTCATTGTACTTGTATTGTGACATGAATTCACAAGCAACATTCTCCCAAGTACAAATTTTAGATTCCTCGAGGGATAGAAACCAAGGAAGAGTGTTGTCCTTTAAAGTCTGTTGGAACATCTGGGACATTATTTCCTCGGAGGCACCTAGCTTAGCCATAGATTTATGGTATTTTTTTATATTAATAATTGGGGTCCCGCTACCCTCGAACTTCTCAATACTAGCCATCTTGAACTTTTTCGACACCCTTTCTTAAGGGTAAAGAGGCATATGTGTGTAATCCCTGTAGCTCTTGAGATTCAGACCTAGAAAAACTTCTTGGTTAATAGCTTAAGATCCTCCTTGACCTTATTTAACTTTTATTCCTTCGAATCGATAGGTACTGGAAGGTTAGCCCTTGGTTGGACAAGATTAGGCATACAGAGTTGAGATGGTGGTGGCCCATTGGCAGGAGGCAGACGCGAGACATGATGATGTTCTTTCGGGACCTAAATAGGGTCAGGTGCTGGTGGAACCATAGCACGAGGAAAGAGGACCCCGAGATCCTCGGGAACTAGGAATCGATTTCCCTGCATCTCATAAACCTTAATTTGAAGGTTGTCAATCTTGGTGGTAAGTTGGACTAGGATTGTCATCAAATTAGGCCGCACATTCGGTACTTATTTTGTGTTCTCCGTAGAGGGTTAGTGAGGATGGATTCGAAGGAAGTAGTGTGAGAACTGATAACGTTTCGGGGTGATTCGATGAAAGATTGAAGCCAATAGTGAGCTACGCAGAGGGTCGAGTGTGCGATCGAACCTAGGATAAAAAAGATTCGAATTTATGTCCAAAAAAGAGAAAAGGAAGAATTATTTTTATTAAAAAAGAGGAAAATATTTTTGACACCTTTTAAAAAGGGGAGAAAAAAATGTTTTCGGTATTTTTAATAAAAGGAGGGGAAAAGTGTTTTGGTACTTTGATAAAAGAGAGGAAAAAAAGTTTTGGTATTTTGATAAAAATGGGGAAAAATGTTTTTGGTATTTTTGGTAAAGGAAGAAAAACGAGAAAAGAGTCTCAGCATGATTATTATTATGTTTATGTTTCCACTTGTATTAGATTTACCTAAATGCAAAAGAAATGTCGGATGGGACCCGAGCCTGGAAAAAATGGGTTTGAAAGATATGTAAAACACAGTTTGACTTGTTGGCAGGCTTATGGATAGGGTTTTATTTTGAAAAAAAGATAAAATCTTATGAAAATTTGAGCAACATACCGACCCAACATTTCGATAGAGTTTCCTGTAGTAATCGGCAAACTGAATATGAGTGCCCTAGGTTTGATGCATATATAAGGGTATGCAGTTGTTGAGTTAGTGGAAAGGTTCCCCCCTTTAGCACGACTTTCATGATATATGTCTTGCTTTTGAGGGCAATCGGTATGTGTGGACAAACCATTTGATATACTTGAGTGTATGTGAATTGCCTCACTATATATCGTGGGGACAGTACGTGTGAGAGCAAATTTGATATACTCAACGTACGTGAATGAGTTCCCTGCTATATACCTCCCGTCATGAGTTCGGTCAAGTGGTATTATGCTGGGGAACTGTTCGATATACATCAAAGTACTAGGCCAATGTAAGGTGAGAGCCATATTGCTTAGGTTAACTGCGCCCTACCGATCCAATGGCTATTACAAAGTGACCCCCCAATAAGGGTCAATTTTTGGTTAATATAACAATGCTTTTGGTGATGTAGTATGCAAAATGCATGATTCTTTATTATTATACTATGGAGTGGATACTGTATTTGGCATGATGCACACTATACTAATAAGAAATAATAAAAAATAAATATAGCATAGAGCATGAAGATTACACTAAGCATGGATACGTGAGAGTGAGTGATGTGTGAATATTTATGAGTGAGTTGTTGACAGTGAGTATAAGTAGGGGTAAACTACAAGTGGTGTGTAATAAGTATAAGTGAGCATGGATATATACAAGTGTGGTAAGTGTAGGTGTGTGCTAGTGATACCTAAGCATGGGTATTCTAGGTGGTGTGTGAAACATGTGGATAAAAGTGATCTTATATACAAGCGTAGGTAGTGTGAGGTGTCCATGGAGAGTAATTACAAGCGTGTGAAATGAAAAGTGAGTGAGAGGTGATATAAACATGAGATAAATATATACAAGCAGTAATAGAGGAGAAAAATGGGACATGCAGGTAGATGCCACGCACACGAGCAGATAATGATAACACCGGTGCAAACAGAGTCTAACCCTCTTAAGAAAGTCCCCAACGGATTCGCCATTGTGGCTATCCCTCTCCAAATTTTGCATTTTCCTTTTCTCCTTCTCCATCTCGGGGGTCAACACTCGTGCGCGAGGGGGGGAGAGACAGATAGAGGTCTCGCGCCTTTTTTAGGCACACTTAGACCGTCATCGATGTGGGGTGATGTAAAGAGATAGAGTCGTCAACCTATTTTGCACAAAAGAGGCGAAAGAATATGATACCACCTCAAGAGAATGACATGAAAGACAAACTAATGCTTGTGAAAATAATTAGATCACAGGTTCGGGGGCTAAGTTATGGAAAGGGAAGGTTTTAGGCACCCATTCCGCCCTTTTGGTCTCTCATGGGCTTATGTTATTATTTTCCTTAATTTCTCCGTGAAGTGTCTGTGCATGTATGTAGATCGGAATCACTCAACTCGTATAATGGAAAAGACGGAGTGAGGTTATCCGCAGGAATGTTCCCAAAAGAATAGTTAAAAATATGATGTGTGTACTTATCAAGATATTGATCGTTATAGTGAAACGATAATATATGTTAAATAAGACGCGAATGTGGCAGCGTAGATAAGATGTAAACGATAATATGTGTTATTTAAGACGCAAACGATAATATGTGTTAGATAATGAAATGATAATATGTGTTAGGACCATTGGAAAGGGTATTCAGTGAACTTCGAAGATTCATTTAGTCTTGTTCGGGACGAAGAGTAGATTTTGGACAAACGGAGCCCGAAAGAACCCAGTGGCCTCCAGATTCGTTTTTGGAAAAAATGGATTGTTCATTTGAACCGCTATGACATTTCGTGCATGGGGCCGATCGTTGGAAAGGAGATTTAGTTTCCTTTGAATGTTCATTGAGCTTTCACTCTGACGATGAAATTGATTGGGGTTAAATCGGGACTCGCGCCCAAAGGCCTCCAAATTGATTTTTGATAATAAAATGGCTCATTCCTCTGAACCATTATGTCGATTCATGCATGGGGCTGACTGTTGGAAAGGGAATTCAGAGCCCTTAAAATATTCACTGAGCTTTCGCTCTGACAATGAAGTTGACCAGAGTTAAACGGGGCCTCGGAGGGCTCGATGGCCTCTAGATCGGTACTCGAAGTAAGACCTGGGGTTCTTATTGAATGAGTAAGTGCTAATGGACCTAAGGAAGGACTCAGGGGGGTCTTATAATATGGTGTCTAAAAACTCGGATGCAAACGAGAAAGAATTTTGAAGGGCCCAGAGCCATGGGGTGAAAGACCCAAAATCACTGGCTAGAGCATATGGTAGCGAAGCCGAGAGTGTGGGGCCCGTTAAAGTAAGCGGTTATTTGATAAATTTTGAGAAAGAGATAACGTGGACAATGAAATAATGAAAATAAAAATAAATAAGGTTGTGCTTAGGAAATGTAAGAAAGACAACCTAATAGAAATATTAAAATGGATACTAATGGATAAAGATTATTAATGGTCTTTAATTATGCAAAACGTTAATGTAAAATGGATATATGTGAGTATGAGCACATAGCTCGGGTCATATTGCATGGTAGTTGCATACATACTCGTTAAATGATAACGTATTCGGAATTTCTAAATAAACGTTATATATATAGTATTTTATTATAAAAATTTATTGCTTAGTATTCCCCACCTTGTTGAGTGATTTGATCAGTCTTAATTTTTATGTTGAAACTCCCACCCCTAAGTACCTCTGGTAGGGATGTTGGTAATGTTCCATTGGGTACTAGTCATCGTTAGAGATCTACCACGACATTTTTAAAAATTGTGTTTTGGGATATTTGAATTTATGACACTTTAAGCAATCTTTTATTCGGGCCTTGGGCCATTTATTGTAATAATTCAATTTATGATTTATTTTTCTTATTATTAGAATTGATGGATTTAATGGAATTTTCCTAAATAAATCATGTTAATTAACTTAATTACTTAAAGTGCAAACTTACTTCATAAATTAAGAAATGTTTAATTACATTTCGTACCTTATAAAATGGTGTATATTAATGAATTTTCTTAAATTTAAAATTAAAGTTTCCCCTTCCCCCTAACACCTTGACTCGGGTGCGGGTTGCCCCTACGGTAGCCAATTTCGGATTGGGGAGTTATACTAACAATCCAAAGTCAATTGTTAAATCCATATCCAACCACCATTGCATAACATGCCTCATCACACAATGCATTAAGTCCAAAGTTTTTTCATAATTAATTAACATTACGATATTATTTTAAAATTACTGCAATTTCCACTCGAGACAAAAATTTCAATATAAAGCAAATCCTAACAAAGATAATATGTAAATTAAATAACATGCATACCTTTATCCCAAAGATCATGATGATAAATGAGTATCCAATGATTCCTTAAGGGGGCACGTGTGTAATGTCATCTCCATTGGGAAAACCAAAGTCCAAAATAGCATAGTGAGCCACACATGAGAATGGCACGATTTAAAAAGTGCGTCTCTAATGCATTTGTTTGCGACTCAAGTGCAAGCCGGTCACTTAAATAATAATCCGATAAACCAGGTGTCGAACTCAAGGAATATGACATAGAACGTAATGACGAATAAAAAGAATAATTAACCCTATGATTGACTCAGAGAAAGAGGGAAAATATGATGATTTGTGACTTTCCTATCAAATAATGTAATTTAATTAAATTAGTAAATAAAATAAGTATGCAAGAATAACGAAACGAGTTTTAAGTGAATATGGAAAATAGAGTTAGGGTACACTCCCCCGAACCATCGGTGATTACGTACAATATAAAAGTTTCAAAAACCTAATTCTCAATTCAAAGAAACATCAAATACTCTCTAAGCGACATATGCGGATTTTACTCCTCATAATATCAAATCAAAAAATTTATTTGACGAGCATGATAAATTATCAAAACGCAGATTTCACCCTTAAACATTCCGACTACGTAGGGCGAATGGAATTAAAAGACTTAAAACTTTTATTTTGATAAAGTTCAAATATTTGGATTATTAATTACATTTTATTCACTTTTAAATTCATTCGTAATACCTAGGTTGGGTTCATGTATCCCAACCCGCTAAAAACCTAGCCGAACATATCTATGTGGGAAACAAACAAAAATCTTACGTTGCATGCATTGGAAATTATGATGAAACTACTACTAAACAAGCATCGAAATCTTAGAATCCCAGAAGATAAATAAAAACATGCAAAGATGAGGAATATGTAAGAAAAAGATAGATAAAATAAACTTGATATTAAAAACCTCGAGAATTTTATCAAAAATTGTAGAATCTTAATGCATGAATTTAAACTAGGGTTCTTGCTTCTCTCTCTCTAATTCTTACGTAAAAATTAGCTTAAGGATATCTAGAATACTAAAAGAATAATAGCATCACATTTTTACAAGTGTTTTAATGTGTACAACTCTTATTTTTTTTAAATGAAAAAGACTAATTCGATCAGGTGCCAGCAAAGTGGTTTGGTTTGGCCCTTAAGAGAAGGGCAAACCGGTTCGAAATTCCAGTAGTGAAGACAAAATTTCCATCAGCAGAAAACTGGTTCACTGATCCAA
The DNA here is from genome assembly GCA_949130495.1 of Sambucus nigra. Taxonomy (NCBI): domain Eukaryota; kingdom Viridiplantae; phylum Streptophyta; class Magnoliopsida; order Dipsacales; family Adoxaceae; genus Sambucus; species Sambucus nigra. The sequence continues at coordinate 695,246,110 of OX422211.1, forward strand.
AAATCGGTTCGGATTTGGAAAAACTATATTTTTCCCTTGATTTCTTCTCATTTTCATATCTTCATTCCTTCTTAACCACGACTCAAATTTGGGTGTCACTTCTTCCTATGTGCTTATGGGATTGAGGTATTTGACTTCTCTTTACGCTCTGCATCCGAAATTTTTGTTGCAGAATTACTTTACTACCCTTGACTTTTCTTCCTTTCTTTTAGATTTTCATTCCGTTTTCTCTCTTTTCTTCACGTGCATGAATACCTGAAAAGTCTAAGAGAAATACATGAAACTCATTGTACTTGTAAGAATATGTCAATATAAATAATATGAGATAAATCCACTTCAATTTCACCACACGGGGTGACAAAAGCGTCTAAATTACGGGGAATAAATATAAAGAATTTATGCCCAATAAAACTCCCCTAATTTAGAAATTTAAACGTTTCGAGCAATGTAAGAGAATCAAAGCAAGATCAAATACTTGAAAAATATTTTATTAGGATAGAACGTCTTTTTTGCGGACGAGCGATTGCATTTAGTGTATGCAACAAGCCTTTGAACCCCTTAGTTACCTTAGGAGGACGAGTGGTGTCTCGTGAGGGTTTGCAGTGAATATTCCCACGAAATTATATTTTTTTTACTTAAAGAAAAATCAAAATACTTAAAAACTGTATTATTTTAACTTCTGTAAAATAGTCACCATAAATTTACATTCAAAATTCCTAAGTTTTAGTGTGTGTGTGCGCGAAGCCGAGAATTAAACAGCTAACTTCCACCAATTGATCTCCATGTTACTTTTTGAGAGTTTGTTTTAATTCAATTTCTCTCAGATGCAGTACAAACGAATCTCTAGGAATGTGGCTATCTCTGGTGTACATGATTGATAAGAGTAAATATAAATTAACACGAATTCAGGCACACAATTTGAAAGATGAAATTTATTTAAGTGAAAAGATCTCATCATCGGAATACGGTTGTTAGGAAACTAGAAACATTACCTCTTATCCACACCAATTAATCTATGTTATTCTCTTTTCGTGTCATAACTCTCCACCCGGTATTTAAATTCATTATTCGGACTCGGTTAGGACTTTCTCGGATCATAAGGTGTATTATTTAATATGGAAATAATTACAAAAATTCGCAGTTGAAATTTTTTGCTTATGATGTCCTTTGGCACTTTTTTCGAGTAATTCCTCTTTTCTTTCCTTTTTTTACATTTTTTTTCATGATCCTCATTTTTCTATTTTTTTTTGTTGAGCATTTTTCTATTTTTTTCTTACACATTTATATTGCACCATTTGGACTTAATTGATGACTTTTTCGTTTTTCACAACTTCAGACTAAATGGTTTTTCTAGTTTTTAAACGAAAAACCCAAGTGGATTTATCTCATATCATTTGAAAATTTCGGAGTTGAATTTTTTTGCTTACTAGGTCCTTTGGCGCTTTTTCACACATTTGCTCTTTTTTCTATTTTTTTCCTATTTTTGTTGAGCATTTTTTTATTTTTCTTGCCCCCTTTATATTTCACCATTTGGACTTAATTGATGAATTTTCTGATTTTTATAACTCCGGGCTTCATGGATTTTTTTCTGGTTAATCAAACGAATTGAGAATTTCATTCGGCTCAAAATGGCTAGCAAAAGGACAATTTTTCATCATTTTTTATGGCTAATATTTTTAGGTAACAAACGATGGTCTAACTTTATTATCCGAATTACTAATTATTTTATCATATGCTTCTTGAGAATATATTTAGTTTAGAGATATTTGTAGCCCATTTTCAAGACAACATCTCACTCTATTCCCATAACCAATCGAAATAAAGGAATTGAGATCCTCAGTGACTTATTTGGAGTTAAATTGAACTTTGAGTTAACCATTAACTCAGATTGATTTTATTATTCACAAAAATCGATAGGCACGAAATCTCAACAGGTTAATAATCTTCACACTTATTTGTAAAATCGTAAATTTTCACTCAATTTCCATCATTGGTCAATTCTGACTTTGTGCATTTGATTTTTATAATTTGGGATTTTTATAATTTTAGTGATATTTTTGAAAATTTTAAGTTCCAATTTTTATTTGTTTTGAAGAAAAATATTTTTGGCTCTTTTGAATTTTTCAAATTATTTTTTTGGACATTTTAAAAATTTGTGAAGTTTTAGAAATACGCACTTGTCACCTCCAAACTTAGACTTTTGCATTGTCCTCGATTAGAAGGAATAAAATCTTAAAAATAAAAAGAATAAGTGCGATAAAGAAAGCAAACAAAGATTTAAAATACAAAAAGGCATTATACAACTCCAACACACGACTCAAAAATGCAACAAAAATCACTCCATACGCGTTGGTGGTGCGACGACCTCTCTCTCCCCTCTAAAACTTACCCGACCCCATGAACGGGTTCCAATGCTCTCTTAGTCTCCATATTCCCCATATCATAAATCAGTAATCAGAACAAGTTGGGATCATCCCCATATGTATGAGGGACACCTCGAGGCTCATGATGCGTGGTGTGAATAAATCATCGGGGTGCTCAATCACCTCATAATAGCATTGTCGTGACCTTAAGAGAATATCTCGGTGAACATTGTAAGGACATGTTAAACCTAGATTCTCCTTATACTTGAGAATCCACGGATCGGGCTCTAAATCGAACGAAACACTAGTCTTCTCCTCGATCGCATCTAAGGACTTAAGTGGCCTGGGTGGATGGTCACAAAGAAGGAACTGATCTATTCTATCTCTCCACTCATCCTCTTTTTGGTGACAAAAGGAATTCAATAGTGATTGGACTTCAACATTAAGGCTGACATCCGTCGGTCCGAATTCTTTTTCAAAATCTTCTAGTATCATATCTCGTAACTCCCTTTTCTTGATTAATTTTTAAGTCCTCTCTCTCTCGCTCAATCTCCAAATCCTCTCTCTTGTCTAAGATCATTCTCAACTCTCCTACCTCCTTCCTGAAATCGGTGTACGTCCTATCACTCTCACTCATCGAAATAAGATACGCTCCTAAAGAATCCCCACTCAAGCTTACCTCAACGTGCTCATATGCTACCTCCTCTATAATATCCATTAGGTAAAATTCGTCCTCATCACCCACTTGCTTGGTGATGTTGAAGATATTTGTATAAAGGGAAATGTTCTCGAATATGAGTTGCATTTGTCCATTTCGAGTATTAATCAATGAGTTAGACGTAGCTAGGAATGGGTGGCAGAGAGTACGCCAGCAATCAATGTCAAACTTATTTAATTAAATTCCAAATTTTAATCCTAACAAGTCTTAATACTTGCAAACAAACGTGATTGAATAAAGAATTAATCTAAGCATCCAAGACAATCAACGTTGAGGAAAAATCCCCCACAGGGGTAAAACCATATTATTTTCACTATAATTTTGCAAAGAACGGTTTACACAGATTACAATGAAAATACAAGTAATGACATACGAAATACGCTCAAGTGTCAGTTTCGATGTCGTCAGCTAGAGTTCTCGCAAGAGCTCCAGAAGGTCAGCAATGAAAAAGCTTCTTCTTCTCCACAAATGTACTCCAGATGAGTAGTATAATCTTCCTTGGGGTTTAAAAGATTCACATAAAGAATTGGGAAATATTTGTGAATCAAAAAGGTATTTAAACCTTAAAATATGAAGTCTGGAAGCGGGGTTTGTTTTGCAGAAATGGAGATATTCAGACTTAGAAAAAAATCACGAACACTATTTATATAGAAAGTTAAGGCGATGCGACGTTCGAACAAAACACGGTGTCGTTCGAGAGAGATGGCATCTCGTTTGAACGAGATATGATGTCGTTCGAACGACATCAGTGCGTGTCATAGAAAAACTCATTTCAAAGGATTCTGCGTGTTTATCCTCTTCCAGACTTCAAAAATTTATTTAAAACAATATTCCCAATTATTTATGCAAATAATTAAACGCTCCAATAAAAATTATTTTTACCATAAGTACGTGGAGTAGTTGGAACTGTTGAAGAGTACGTTCCTTGACACATGATGCACATACGAAGATGATGGATGCATGAATTCGGATCAAGGCCGTCGAGGATGATCGTTGAGACATGCCGAATGTAGCGGTATCAGACATACTTAATTGTGATCCAGGACACTTGGAAAATTCCTAGATTCTACCCCGGACATTTATAAATCATGTCCTTACAAATCTTCCCCTATGTCTATGCCCATACATACATAAAAATATCCAAATTATGATACCCAAAATAAACAAACTTACATACAATCTAATATCCCCATTAAACTCAAAAATTGGAAATACTAAATGTGTGTCTTCATCTTCAAATCTTCAACACTTCAAACTTTCTTTGTCATCAACAGGGTGGGAAAAAATTATTCTCCATTTTAATACCTACACATAGGAGACAAGAAACAAATACCCATGACGAGCAACAACTTGAAATATAATGATAAGCAGAAACAAATATCAATTATGAACAAATAAATCATTATATAAACAAACAAGCAATTCTCCCCCATAATTTGTTCTCCCCCTTTTTATGATGTCCCAAATAGATAAATATGAAGAACATATGTAATGTAAATGGATAATGCCACACGGAAATAAACTTTCTCTTTTTGAATTTTTCAAAATTTTTAAAGCAAACAAAATCACACCATGAAAGAACACCAAAAAAACCAAGCCCATGATAGCAGAAATGAATGGATATGAGCATATTTAATAGGTGATCAATACATACAACCATAACATATGTGCATGATGAATATTGGATATTTTTAACGAATAAACTTAACATCATCCTTTGGTGTAAAAATTGTGGAATTAAAAGAAATTGACACGATCAAATCAGCAAATCAGAGCTCAAAGAGATTTCCACACTAATAACGTCCAAAATGATTTAATGCTTTTTAAAGACTTTTAAGGACGTGCAAAGCCATTTTAATTATACAACCGAACTCCCTCATGTGTATTTTCTTTTTGAGGTGATCTACCTTCTCAAACACTAGAGAATTGGTTAATAAACCTAATGGCCCATTGTTGGCATATATTTCTTTTTATTGCCATTCAATATTTTCGAGATCTTTTAAACCTCTTTGGACCCCGGATAATTAAAATTCATCAATTTTCCATGTCTAATTTAAACGGTGGCTTAATCGCAAAGGATAAAAGTGTTCCTTCAGTAGCGCTTCACCGTTTATAAAAATCACATAAATTCACGGCAAACGGTTTAAAACATGCACACCTTTTTATTTATCTTGGTTTATAGCATTTGAGACGTTGGATAAACATAATTGAGATGGAAACAATCAAGCCAATATGTGATAGACAAGTACAATACTCAAATAATACCATGCATGTGTGCAATAAAGGAGATAATGAGCCAAACATGTAGAAGATATCACGAACCACATCTCAAAGACTCCAATCAATGTAAAGCACATGGATGAAATGATGTAGCATCTCAAATCACTATCAAACAATCACGTGAAAAATGGAATGAAGTTGTGACTATGGTTTTCTTAAGTGTTCATCCATAAACGATGTAATAAAAAAAACTATATTTGTGTTTTTTCAAAACATTTTTTTATAAAAAAAAATATTTTTGGCTTTTTCTAATTAATTTTTTTTAAAAAAAAATATACAACTTAATATACAAAAAATACAATCTAGAGATAGGAATCAAATGATATGATCAAGGAAAAGTGTATCCTACTCTAGACTTGATGACCACCCCTCAGTCAACTGCACAAATTCCTAAAGACTTCCTAAGACTCTCGAATCTAAGGGTATCTAAAGGCTTCATGAAGATATCGGCTAACTGGAGGTCGGTAGATACAAAATTCAAGGATACGACCTTTTCATCTACAAGCTCACGAATAAAGTACTCGTGTATCCTATTGTGTTTTGTGCGCGAATGCTGGACTGGATTACGGTGTTATCATAGGAAATAGTCATGGTGTCCTGTGATATCCCATAATCCTCCAATATCTGCTTCATCTACAGAAGTTGCGTGCAATAACTCCCAACGGCTATGTATTTAGCCTCCGCGGTGGACAAAGAGATAGAGTTTTGGTTTTTCCTCAACCAAGAGATAAGAGCAGTACCAAAGAAGAAACACCCACCAGAAGTGCTCCTACGTCCATCTATATCCCTGGCCCAATCGGCATCCGAATAGGCAGATAAACGATCACTGGTATCAAAGGAATACCAAATGCCTAGTGAGAGAGTCCCACTCATGTATTTGATAATACGTTTAAAAGCGAGTAAGTTTGACTCTTTTGGGGATGCATGATATCATGCACAGACTTCAATACTAAAGGCTATGTCGGGATGACTGGCAGTCAAGTAGAGAAGACTACCTATCATACTCCGATACAAGGTTTGCTCTATTTCCTTGCTAAGCTTAGTTGAGGTACTCATCGGTGTACGTGCGATCTTAGCGGAGTCTAGACCAAATTTCTTCACAAGGTCTCTAACATACTTGGATTAGGAGATGAACATCCCATCATCTAGCTGACAAACCTGGAGACCAATGAAGAAAGTAAGCTCACCAACCATGCTCATCTTAAACTCAGTCTTCATCTCCTCCTCAAAGTGCTGAGCTGGCTGGGTGCACGTGGATCCAAAAACTATATCGTCCACATAGACCTGGGCAACCAAAATAGCACCGTCATCTCTCCTGACGAACAACATCATATCAACTCCCCCTCTCTTGAAGCCACGATCTAACAGATAGGAAGTAAGCCTTTCATACCAAGCACGTGGTGCTTGCTTCAAACCATACAAGGCTTTCCTCAGATAGTAGACGTGATTGGGTTGCTTAGGGTCTTCAAACCCTTTTGGTTATTCCATGTAAACCTCCTCCTATAGAATTCCATTCATAAAGGCACTCTTGACATCCATCTGATATAATTTCAAGCACAGATGACATGCGATGGAGAGTAGTAAGCGTACGGACCCAAGCCTTGCAACAGGAGTGAATGTCTTGTCAAAGTCTACACCTTCAATCTGTGTGTAGCCTTGACCGATTAACCTAGCCTTATTTCGAATAATGGTACCAATCTCATCCACCTTATTCTTGAAGATCCACTTGGTACCTATCACATTTATCTCACTGGGTTGGGGGACTAGTTCCCATACATCATTCTTTCTAAACTGAAGCAACTCGTACTACATAGCACATATCCAATGTTTATATTTGAGTGCCTCCTTGGAGTTCTTGGGCTCGACTTTGGATGTGTAGCAGACATAGCTAATAATGTTTTCTAGCTGAGCACGAGTCTTGACCCCAAGGGTGGGATCTCCTAATATAGTAGAAGGATCATGACTCATGCGAACCCAAGAAAAAGTGTCCCCTAAGTCAGGAATAGGATCCACTCTGGGTGTGGGAGTCATAATGGGATCATCAATAAGAGCATCACCCTCACCCAAAAGGTTAGAATCAATAAACGTCCGTGTTTCGCAATCTTGCACAGTGACGTTTATTGACTCTATAACCTTAGAGATATTCAAGTAAAATGCTCAATAAGCTCTATTGGACGATGAATAACCTCAAAATATCTCCTCATTGCTTCGGGAGTCAAACTTGCCTAGTTGCTCTCTATCTCGTAGGATGTAGCATTTGCTCCTAAAGACACGGAAATATAAAAGGTTGGGATTCTTTCCAGTCCACAATTCGTAGGGTGTTGTAAGAGTGTGTGGACGAAGATATACCCTATTCACCGTGTGTCATGCGGTAGACACCGTCTCTGCCCAAAATCTTCTTGCAACATTATGACCCAAAAGCACAGATGTAGACATCTATTGAATCGTCCGATTCTTCCTCTCAATAATCCCATTTTACTGAGGAGTTCTAACGACCAAAAATTTATGTTTGATCCCAAGGCTATCACAGAAAAGATCTACTTTTACTTCTTTAAACTCGGTGTCGTTGCCATTACGTATTCTGTTGATAGTGACACCGTGCTGATTTTTCAGGATACGACACTTAATCGTAAAAAAATCCACAATATCGGATTTATCTCGCAAAAAACCTACAATAGAGTAGCGTGAGAAATCATCTACCATCATGAGTATATGCCTCTTACCACCTAAACTCTCAGTACGAGTAGGACCCATAAGATCCATATGTATCAACTCAAGAATACGAGAGGTGGTAATGGAATTCAACTTCTGATGGGGGCTATGAATTTGCTTTCCCAACTGGCAGGGTCCACAAACTGCAAAAGTTGGCTTTCCAAGCAATGGTAATCCTTGTACTAGGTGTTTTTTGGCTAACTTTTCCAAATCTCGAAAGTTCACATGACCTAGATGTTGGTGCCACAGATCCATAGAAGTGATCGTGGTGCTGTTGCAGATAAATGAGGACTCAGGCATGATCCCATAACCGTTGTCTTTAGTCCTTACCCCGTGCAATAAAATTTTACCAGTTTGATCATAGACGTGGCATTTATTCCGATTAAACTTTACTGCAAGGTCAACGTCACACAATTGGCTAATGCTGAGTAAGTTTGCCTTCATTCCTTTGACGTACAACACATTCTCTAGCTTATGAATTCCTGGTAACTCTACTTTACCTCATCCTACTATGATAAACTTTCTCCCATCTCCAAAAGTGACTTTACCTTCCTTATGATCCTCGGGGGAGGTAAACAAAGAGACGTCACCAGTCATGTGCCTGGAGCACCCACTATCAAAGTGCCATTGTAGGGAATTATGTGCTTTAAGAGAAACATAAAAAAATAAGGGCTTTTGCGTTGTATTTAGGAACCCAAGTAGTGGTAACCTTATGTTTTCCCTTGTCCTTATTGACTCTAGCCGAAATTTTAGAAGTGTCAATTAATGGAAGAGAAATCCGTTGGAACTCTTCTACTATACTCTGAGATGTGGAGACTAGAAACTCAACTCGCTCTCTAAGTCTCTCAAAATCATTAGTGGCGTGTGGCGGAGCAATAATACATTGTGTCTGATCCAAACTATAACAAAACTCACGAAGGTGGCCTTTTGTTTTGCAGTAAGTACATAAATATGTGGACTTAGGCCAACTTCAGTTTGTTTTTCTTGGCCGAACTCTCTTCTGGTTTCTAGGTGGGTGGCCATAAGGATTTGTAATAAACTTGGGAACCGGTTCTAATGTCGTATGGGACGCGAAAGAGCCATCAAAACCTATTCCCGGCCTCTCACCTAAACCCAAAGTAGGGGTGAGGAGCATCTTTCCCATCTTACCAGATCGGTCCTCAATTCTTACCTTGACTTCCCGGGCTCTCTTAAGGTTCTGAGTGAGTTGGGATACAAGGGATTCTAGTTTCTGTTGAGTGTTCAGGGAGGAATGAAGCTCACTCGTCAGATCATCCACTTGCTTAGTCAAGTCCCCTTTTTTTTCTCAAACACACTTTCTCTCTCTCAACACAGGCGGTCTCTCTCTCTCTCTCTCTCTCTCTTTCTCAACGCAGTGGATATGAGGGACTCTCTCTATCTCCCTCTATCTCTATCTCATCTCTCCTGATTGATTCTCTAGAGCTGCAATCCTAAGAGCTAACGCTTTGTTACGTTTCTTTGGGTTTGAAAGAATAAGCATATAAATTAGCGTACGCACGTCGGAGATCACTCTTGCTCTCACTTGCATCTTCCTCCCCCTCACTCACACTGCTATCACTATCGAGGTGTCCTTGTGAGCTTACATCCACATCGTCGTGAGGAGCACTGTCTGTACCCACATGACTAGCCATGAATGCGGCGAAGTTACATTCATGCGATGACTAGTCTCCAGAGTCCACCGACCCTACCTCGTTATCGTCACTAAAGGTAGTGTTTAACGCCGATTTGGATTGTTCTTGACGTTTCAACCTAGTTTCACACTCAAACCCCCTATGACCTCTACTGCCGCACTTAAAATATCTCTCACTATCTTTGTTAGAGGTGTCCTTTTTATCTTTCTAAAATTTCTTTTCAGATTTATTTTTCTCAAAAATATTTTTATCTTTAAAATTTCAATTTTTCTTTAATTTGAGAAATTTCTTGAATTTTTTTGCAAAAAGGACCAAATTATCTAGTCAAAATCAGAATCAGACATCTCTTCCTCTTTTTTCTTAGACGACTCGCCTCTCTTTGACCCCTCACTCTTTCTGGCCTGGGCTTTAAGAGCTACCCCTTTATCTTTTGATTTTATCGTTTTAGGGAACATGTTAATAATTAGCGTGACGAGAGTTAGTAATTATTGGGAATCTATTGAATATTACTAGATGAGTAAAGTAATATATAAGATTTATTTTATTAAAAATTGCCACGAGTGAATAAAATGGCAATTATGGAAATTTAAGTCGAGACGCGCCTGTGTTGTGTCGGGACTACATTATTATTATTATTAAAAGTGAATAAATTATAAGTCACCTGTATGGTCATTTCGAGTGTGCCAATGTGTTCGAAAGGGTCGAGATAGTCAAAAAAGTGTACCCGGGGGTTTAGTTTGGGTCTCGGGGCTTTTTAGGCCTAATTGACATCTTTGGAGGGTATTATAGACATTTTGTATTTTTGGGTAATTAAACCCATGAATTTCCCTAACATATATTAGCTATTAGAAGTTATCTTTTAGTGTTAACAAACACAAAACATAAGAAAGGCCATTAGATAAGAAGGTAGAGAGCTTTCCAAGAAATCCAAGGCCTAGAACTCACTCGATTGCACCGCCACCACCGCCAAAACATAGATCATAAGATGAGGAACACAGCCATATCCTCTTCATCATCAAATAAGACATTAAAATCCCAAGCAAGTATCTATATTTCTTTTCTTTTAGTTAATGTTTTACCCATGTTAGATTAGGACTGTTAAAAACATGTTTCATGGAAGAATTTGATGACTTAGAGAATTTAAATCACATGCTTTAGAGGAAATAGATGTATTCTGGACATCTCAACATATGTAGAGGATTACCCACGAAATTATATTGTTTTAGAAGTAGGAAATCTGGAAAATAATTAGAAGAATGGAAGTTTTATAAAAAATTAGGGTTCTTGATATTTATATTAACTTACCCCATTAATTCAATACCTTTGATGAATTTGTACATGTTTCACGTAGGAAATCATGTATATAGGTATGTATGACCGGTAGTAAATTTTTTTGGGAGTTTGGGAATCGTTAATGGAGTTTTGGTTGAGGTTGGAGAAGGAAACCCGTAGATAACAATGGCAGAATTCGGAATAACTGTTTGATCGATCGATCGACCAATTTCCTCAATCGATAGATCGACCCCTCCTTGAAAACTTCATGTTTCTCCCCTATTTGTTTAATCCGGATAAAATACGTAGGAACCCTTGAATATCATTTAAATAGTATAATGGGACATGAAGAGGACCAGTAGGGTCTAAGTAGACTCCGTTGAATGAAATTTGATACGAGATGAAATTATGGGTTAACGGGGGGTTTCATCACAAATTAGAAATTATGCATACGTTCACTAAAGAATTGAGACTCGTGAAAGACTTAGACCAGAAGGTTAGAGAGGGTGTGCCTACAGAAATTATATTTAGTAAGATAGAGTACTTCGAGAGATGAGAAGTAAATGTGAAATGTGTATAATTAAGAGTAAAAGAGATGGATCCCTTGTGCAAGATAATTGGGTAAAATTGTACTAAGTACGGATAATAATTATGGGTCGTGAGCGAACCCAATTTGGAAAATGTAAATATCTATATATCTGACCGTGTGACTGTGTACATATATTAAGTATTATGTTTGTGAATGATCATACCCGCGCTACTTGCTATCACGGAGGTTGCCACGTCGGGACAGTCTTATCTCGATGGGACCTTTATGGGGGATATTGACTTGTACTCTAGAACATAAGATTCCATGGTACAAGCTATCTGAGAATGATAGTCAAACGGTCCTAAGAGACGTGAGGGGTATATGCTGACCTCTTATTGACTTGGAACTATGCTTCGCTTCCATTTTGTGTGTATTGTGTTAATACAGTTCGAGCGTGATTCCGAACTAGTATTTCCCTTAGTACGAGTGATACGGGGAGTTGATAGCAGAGTATGCCAGCACCATAGATTTTATGTGGGGTGCCGATAGTATATATATTATATGAGTGACTAAAATATATATACTTATATATATGGAAACTTTCTACTGTGTGTACAAGTAGTTAAGTAATGAATAGATGCTCCAGTTTTATAACAAGTGTTCGTGAATTTTGTAACGGTACTGAGTGGTTCTAAGTAACGTAAGAAAATGGAAGAGATTAATTTTCTAAAACTAAATATCATAGCCTTAGTACTTCTCAGGAGAAAACTTTATGGAAAATAAGTTAGATAGACTTATGAGATCAGTAGTACGGTAGGCGTGCACCCTAGATGAGAGGTGAGAATTCTCAAGAGAGTGTCGCATACTAACACGGTTATCACATTAGCCAGTAAGCATTTTAAATACTTGCTAAACTATTTTAAAACTGTTTTAAACTCGGGCTTTGACCCGTCTTCTGTCATTTCTCTCTCTTGTTTATATAAATGTATGTATTACAGGTGCCCAGCCACAGGGGCGTCATGCATAGATTCTTTAGACTGGACGTGCTACAGCTTATGTGGGAGTTGCAGGCCCTTGATTTATATGACCTCTTCATTGATTCAATTCCTACTTTAGTTCTTCATAGTTATGGCATGTGTCGCCCGATTTCCTATTCTGTTTCGATTTGTCAGTGATTTATGTTTAATTATATTTCCAGTATTCAGTACGCATTGGGAGTTAATTTTTGTCAGGATGATTTCATTTATGGTTCTTAAACATGGTTTGGTTTATCTAGATGGTTTATTTTTGTGTATTAATTGACGTCCTTAGCATTTATGTGATTCTTTAACTGTTGTTTATTAAAAAAAAAGGTTTTCATTGGAATTTAATAAAATGAAAATAAGACTTTAAATTGTTTTGACACTTAGCTTAATTATTTAGGTTGTTTAAATTTGAAATAATTATTTTGCGACAGTGATGCTAAGAATGAACCAACCATTCACCTTTATTTTAATTTAATAAAGGACTGATCACCCGGTATTTAATTAGGCGGGGTGTTACAATTGTGGGCCTAAGTTTATCCTAATCATTGAATGTCGAGAAAGTTGTGGCACACAGTGACTCTCAGCTGGTAGTAAACCAAACATTGGGTTTATATGGAGATAAAGGAGAATTGACAAATATGTATTTATCCAAGGCGATGGAAGTCATTGCAAAATTACCAGCTATTCAAATGAACAAAATCCCAAGGTTGGAAAATGCACGAGCTGATGCCCTTGCTCGGCTAGCCTCTGCTAGTAGAATTAAACTCCGGCAAACTATCCCTATTGAGATTTTGGCCAATAGGATCATAGATGAAGATCAGATGATTAATTTTATTGTTGTAGATATGGGGCCATCATGGAGGAACCCCATAAGAGCATACATCAAAAAAGGAATTCTAACAACATATATGGTGGAAGAAAATAAGATGAAATACAAAACAGCTCAGTTTGTATTACATAAAGGTGTTTTGTATAAGAGAGGACTAACAGTTAATTTACAGCATTGTGTGCATCCACCAGAGGTCCAAAATCTAATTCAGGAGGTGTGTAAAGGATCATGTGTAGCTCACATAGTAGGGATAATACTTCTGCAAAGAATCATTACTCAAGGGTATTACTGACCAACAATGGGAAAAGATTATGCAACTTTTGCCAAGGAATTTGATAAATGTCAGAGATTCTTCACAATTCACAAAACTCCACAGGTTCCTCTCACTCCAATCACTTTACCATGGCAATTTTCTATGTGGAGTATAGACTTGGTTGGGCCACTACCAACTATTCGAGGAAGATTTAAATGCTTGGTTGTAGTTGTGGATTATTTTATGAAATAGGTTGAGGCAGAACCTCTGATAGTCATGCCTTATGAAAAGGTCTATCGGTTCATATGGAAAAACATCATTTATAGGTATGGGTTGCCCTATGCCTTCATTACCGACCACGAACACAGTTTGACAACGATGAATTCGCGAATTACTGTGCTTAGTCCAATTTTCAAAAATTGTATTCAGCTCCAAGACATCCTCAAAGTAATGGACAAACTAAAATTATGAATAGAACCTTGCTTAATGGGTTGAGGAAAAGACTTGATGATGCAAAGGTAAATTGGTTAAACGATCTACACTCTGTCTTGCGGGCATACCAACAACACCGCGAATAGCAACCAGAGAATCCCTATATATGTTAGTATTTGGGACTGAAGTTGTCATTCCTGTCGAGCTAGGCTTGAAGGAGGGAGATTATATGATGAAGAAAGTCCTACAGAAAAATAACAAGCTTGAGGCCAACTGGCATGGGCCATATCTTATTTCAGCAGTGATTCGACCTGGAACCTAATGAATTGAAACCTTAGAAGGTGATGAATTCAAAAACCCATGGCATGCAGAGCATCTCAGAAAATATTATTAATGATGTTGTAATTAGTTTGAAATCAACTTGCCGAATTAATAAAATCTTCAGTTCTTTCAATTTTTGTTGTTAATTTTTTTGGGGAGTACTAATGCTATGCACTACTCTAAATTTTTTTTAGATTTTGGTCGGTTTAGAAAAATGTTGCTCGATAGAAGAAAATCGTTGCAAGTCTTAGGAAACATTACCCCTGAATATTGCCCAGCGGAAGCAATAAGTTGCTCAGAGCAACCACAAACTTGATAGTTGATACACGAAGTCCAACTCAACGGGATGTTAAATCCTAAAGAAACGTAGTCTATAAATATAAGGATAAAATAAGATCTTTATCCTACTGGGCAAAGTACAAGAAGAACGTTGCAAAGATTCTTCAAGAGGAATGTAAACACATATTCCATAAATGAATGGTCACACCACTGGTATTTAATGCAAAAATCCAATCTTTGTGTGCATTAGTAAAACCTTTGGATACACATGGGTAACTAGCTCTAAATTTAGATTTTAATCTAAGTATGCTAGTATAACATTTGTATTCATTGGTCATTGATACTCAAATTAATCAAAGTGTATCAATAAAATTAATGATAAAGAAAGGATTAACATTCAACATAAGATAAGTTGATCAAATTTTTATTTCATTCAATCAAATTAATTATATGACTGTGTTAACAATAAAGTACAAAGTTTCAATCTATACGACGTTTCCCTTCAGCTTTTGAAACATGATTCATTCCAGCAAGAGGATCATTTAAAGTATAAGTAGGATTAATGAAATTAAAGTCCTGAAGCATTATGATGTTGTTTCTACTGGGATGATTAAGAAGATGAGGATATTGGACGATTTCCAATTTATCATGAAGCTCGTAATCTCTCAAGTATTTTGAAATAAAGCATTAAGGAATGCGATGGACTGGAATCCAATTGACATATAATTTAAAAGGAGGATTAACAAGCTCAAGCAAGACTGGATCATATGAGTCCACAATGAGCTGTTTTAATCCACTTTCATCACTGCCAAAGCATTTATCCAACCCCATTTATATCTCTCATTCTTAGCTTGTTGAAGTTTATCATCAAGCTGCCCCAGAGCTTCATTATACCCGTCCATTTAGACTTCCCTTGGTTGTTTAGGAAATTAAAAGGTTAATCTATCAACCTGGGAATGAAATTTCTTCAATACTCCATCCTTAAATTATAACTAATAAGATTAAGTGGATAGTTGTTCAGACAAGGCCCGTAGCTTCCGAAACATCTTAGCAATGGCTTGATCTTTGGCTTTTAATTGTGCAGCTTGATTGGTAAGGACCTGTTGGGTCATGATTTCCTCTGCAGTACCTCATCTAGGTTTAACCCTAGATCGATAAGATAAAGAAGAAAGTTTTAATTTCTTCAGAGCCTTCAACTCCTCACTCAACCTTGCATTTTTTGCCTCCAAGAAGGAATGACCCTCATCTATAGTAGTAACAATAGCAGTGGATGACTTCAGGGCATCAAGTTTATTTCTCAAGTTATTATTTTTTTCCTCTGGAATCTTGGAAATGTCCCTTTCTTCATCCACTTCATGTTTCAGTAGGAATTCTTTTCTTTGAAAAGGAGAAGCAAATTTATCCAACTTTTGCTCAAATCCCCAACCTTCACTAATGGCCTGGAACTTCTTCTCATAATCTTTATACAAAAATGCCCTAGTTTCATTATGCTCCTCCTGTATCTCCTTAATCATTTCATAGTAGGCAACATTGTAGGCTACTTATCGATCAAGAAGACACTTCAGATGAACATAGGCTTCTTTATCTTGCTCAGATACCCCTTCCCCGAGCAACTTCAGTAGGCCGACCTTAGTCAGAGATAAGTGACCATCTTTGAAAAGCTCATTACACCTCTGTAGTAACTCAGAGTCAGTAGATGATAAATATTCCTATTTATCCATGAACTATTAAGAAGAAGAAAATTATCAATCAATAAGGTGTAGAGTATTGAAAAACACAAGCAAAGGAATAAAAATATTTATGTTTTCAATAATAAAAAAGGGGAAGTACAGATACATCTTCAAAAACGAAAAAAAGTACAACTATTAAAGAAGAAAAATGAAAAGCTGCTTGGTTTTACACATTCGTCTTATCTGTATCAGGATTAGCTGAAGAAGAAGTAGGAGCAGAAAGAGGAAGAGGATTAACTTTAGAGAGCACGGTAGACTCAACATCCCGGTATTGATCGGCAGACTCCACCGCTATCAAAGACTAACTGGAACCCTCATCATCAAATTCCTCATCCAGATTAGGAGGAGCCCCAAGATCATGTCACAAGAATAGCTCGGAATCTTTTAGAGTGCCGACCTCCACTAGAGCAGAAGACAAGTTATCTTTGAGGCATTTTTCTTCACAAACTCAATTTGCGAAGAAGCTTCTCCAAAGACCTTATCCCAACCTCTGTTGAAGCCAACCTCTCTGAACTTAGACCTATTCACCTTCTCAGTATCTAAGTCCTTCTGTAGCTGGGCTAACTTGACTTTCTAAGCATCTAAGTCTTTCTTCAACTTGTCAGCTAGACCCCGAGCAATTGTAACAGCTTCTTCAACAGATCTTCTCCTCCTATTTCTTTTGTTCATTATCCAACGCTTGTTGGGAATCAAGCAATGACTTATTCATGTCATTAAAGGCTTCTTTAACTTCACCAGACGAAGAAGCACTCAAAGCCTCATCTTTCTCTAACATATTATTAAAATCAATGAGGAACTTCACAAGATCAACAAGGAAAGTTAGTATTATGAAGAACATATCAAGAGATAAAAAATTAAAGAAGTAAAAAAGAATATACCAGAGCAAGGCTTTGAGAAGCCCTGTCAGAACTCTTAGAACGAGGTAATGCAACAGCAGCACCCCTGTGGTCTGGAAAAGTCCCAGACTTTATTAGTTGTCTTTCTAATCCAGGGCCAAGGACCACTAGAGAGGCAGGAGAAAATATATCGACCAACTCATGTTGGTCGGGAAGAGTAGAAGAACCTTCTGCTAACTTAGAAGGCAGACCTTTCCTTATTCTTTTCATGGGGCTCTCTTCAATTTACTTGGATGGGGGCTTCTTCCTAGTCTCATTTTTATTTTTCACCCCTACACTAGCTTGTTTGGAAGGGGTATTGGCAGCTATGTCTCCCAAAATATTAGGAATCTTCCTCTTCCCCATAGATATGGCAAGGGGCAAGTTTGAATATAAGGGGCAAGATCACCACTGCCAGATGCAGTAGCTGAGGAAGTTGAAGGAGATTCTTGCTCAAGGTCAATTACAGGGAAATGAGTAGGCCAAGCAATAAAAGAAGAAATTATGTTCTTGTATCGAAACAAATAAGATGCAGAAATGACATGATCCTCCCCAATCATTTGACGAAGTCCCCAAATGAATTTCAACTCCCTAAGATTCACTTCACTTTCCTTGGGACACCTTATTTTCTGATCATCTACACTAAAAATTTACAAAGAAACAATTAGTGTTACATTTAAACAAATATGTACAGAAAATAACAGTTCAATGAGGAATAACCTATCCCATTGACAAAAGGAGGGCATCTAGGCCCTTGGTACTCAACATTTACGGTTAAAGGGGTGTATTGCTAATTTTTTACAATGACTCCATGCTCAAAATAATCCCTATTGGAGTCTAGAAGATTAACTACTAAAGCTTTATTTACAGCCCTAGTCTTTAAATAAAAAGTGGTATCACTAGTCACCCACTTATAACAAAACATTATTTCTAGAATCCCCATATGGGTTCCATAAATTTGATTCAATCTATACACTCCATTTACAACTCTCCAAGTATTGGGGGTACCCTACCTGGGACAACGTCAAAGTATTGACAAAATTCAAGGCATAGTGGGTTGGGAGGAAAGGTAAACCCACACTCAGCTACAAAAATAGAGGGAAAACCAGTGACCCTGAGCAGGTGAGAAAAAAATAGCAAGTAAAATAGCGTGTTCCAAAATAACCCAAGATGGAATCTTAAATTCATTTCTGAATTCATTAAGACAATCAATAGAGTAAAGCATGATGAAGAATATATGAGAAAAGAAAGAGTTATTACATGAGTTAAGGATTCAGCAAGAACTGAAGAACGGAAAACAATCGCACGAGAAGATAGAAAGAAAGCTTGAAGACAATATATCCAAAAACACTCAGAGAATTAAAGGTAGTAAAAGTTTATCGCTTTTCCATCTCTTTTAGGATGGCTTAAAAACTGAAAAGATAATGATTAAAAGGCAGCGTCGATTGAACTAATGGCGGCCAAAAGACATAAAAGACGGATTTGCCTAAAACGATTCATTAAAGTTGTGGATAATTTCAAAAATGCCACGCGCATTATATTTTCATAATTAAACCATAAATTTTTACAAGTATGGGAAATCGGCAACCGATCAGGCAAAAAATTATTGCCTGAGCAACTTTAAGAGCCAAATGCTCCATACTCTTGTAAAAACATCAAGTATGAAACATTGAGACTTTTGTTGATACAAAAAATTATCCATCTATGTGAACCATCCAGATACTGACACATGTTGTATAGTGGGAGATTAATCCTAGTCATCAAGGATGGAATGCCGACCAACATCAGGAATGCCGACCAACGGTGATAGGCAGACACCAATAGTTGTATACATTAATGATTGTATAAATATAAATGCCTATGATATAAAGGCATTATATCTTTTGATATTCCATCTCTTGTACACCTCCTGGGGCTATAAATACATTATAAACCCTACATCCAAGTGACAACGAAAAGAGAGGCAATTGAACAATCCAAAGGCAATATAAAACAGTGGACGTAGGCTCTTCCTGTAAGCCCAACCACTTTAAAAATCTCGTGTCTCTTATTTCTATTTATTTCTGATCAATTAATTAGCCTAGTCTCGTTTTTGCATCAACAACGTTCTTATACTATCTTAAGGGGGTTTAACTTTTCCCCTAAATCACCCGTTCTTACATTTTTTTCAATACTTCGAAATAGTTCTACCTCAGTGTTCCCCAAATGTTTAGAAAATTATAAATGAAACCCATAGAATAAATAAACTTCATATCACTAACTTTGGATTGACTGAAATTTGCTTATGTTATACCTTTTCTCGCACAAGTTCTGTTCTTCTGTATTTGAAAGCGAGGAGTCCAAACGGGGTATTGGTAGTGAATCTACCTGATTCCCACAAGGACTATTGGTCTGAAGGGCTCATCGCTAAGAACTGGAAATTTCCTCCCTAAACAGAGGGTATAAAATACCGGGGATCTCGAATCCTACTTATGGGGAGGAGTGCACAGGTTGTTAACAAACCTTTTCATTTATTGTTTGCTCATTCATTTTAATGTGTTTTTCTTCTAATGTTCTCTTCTCTTTCCCTTTTTCAGCGAGGTCTAAATACCAAGAACCTACTCCTCGAGAGATTCAGGGTTGCTGAGCTGATAAAAGCCTGGGATATAAGGGACCCCATAGCTAAGGGTGAACATACTAGGTTTGCTGCTTTCTTATTGGAATACAAGAACATTACCACCAGTTTTATTACTCGCCCAGTGGATACCATTCCCCACTTCAATATCCTAGAGGAAGTTGTTTCTCTTTAACCCATCAAGTTAGACGAAGAGGAAGGGAGAAGATGAGAGGTTGGAAGTGTTGGAGGTGGTAGAGATGGTAGTGGTGAGATAGGATCTAGTGAGTAGGGATCCAACGAAGAGGAATCTAATGGAGAAAGGTCCAGCGAGGAAGGTTCCAGTACATGAGGGTATAACGAGGAAGGGATGTCTCCCAGGAGAAGAAAAAACTTGATCCGTGATGATAATGATGATGATGATGATGATGTTCTGTTATCCAACAGGCTAAATTTATGGAAACTAAAGTCTAGGGACACTGCTAGCAGTTATAAAATAGCAGCTCATGAGAAAATTATGAAGAGGAAAGAAGAGGAAGAAAAGAGGGAAAAGGGGAGAAAGAGAAAGGAAGAGAGGAAGAGAGAAGAAAATAAGAAGAAGAAGAAGAAGAAGGAAGCCTAAAAGAGGATAAAAGAAGGGAGGAAGAGAAGAAAAGAGAGGAAAAGAAAGTACATGCCTATTTAGTGCTTGTGGATGTTCCATCCGAGGGGGCCTCCGAGGCTTTGGCCCTTCATCTTTCCCCAATGATGCTTGAGAGAGCAGTGCTCGCAACAAATGTTGAGCATTTTTCGAGCATAGGCTCTGACGAGTTAGCCCTGAAAGCAGAGCAAGGGATTTCTTTGGTAAGTCCACTTCCCAATGAATGAAAGAGATTCCCTTTTTGCATTCACTGATATATGTGCTCTTTATGTTCGATGTCTTGTAGCTTGTTGATCTTGATGATTATATTTCTGCTTCCTCTCGTCTCGGCCAGATCCTTGGTTTGAACATAAGCGAACAAGCTCGCTAGGCTTTTATTCAGATTTGTAAGTCCCTTAGGGTAAGGAATAAGGACTATGAAGACCAATCCCAAGTAGTTTCCAGACTAAAGGATAGGCTTGTATAGATGGAGGAGATTGGCGCTTCTGTTCAGGAAGAGATGGATTCTTTCAAGGCAAAACCCCTGGACACATCTGAGATCAATCAAGTTAGGGAGGTGCTGCAGCCAGAAAATAATAACTTAAGGAGGAAGGTCGCTCACCTTAAGGAAAATGCTCTAAGTAGTGCTCCATGAGTTATCCAAGGTTCCTCGTCGTCACCCACGCAGCGAGCTAGGGGAGATGATGGTATTTCCCAGAGGGAGATTTCCGAGATGAAGGGAGACGTTCAGTGAGCATATGTGATTACTGTCGAACTCCAAAAAGATATCACAAGGCTGAGGCACCTATTTCATAAAGGTCCTCGACGTGTATGGGCTGGCGGATATGACCAAGGCTAGACAAATGCTCCCATGAAGCTGAAGGAGGTCGAGAAGCTGGATTTCAATAGAGGGTGGCTGAGTACCATCAGGGAACTGATGGTTTTTAAGAATTCCACTATATGGTACATGCACGACATCACTCCCCCAACCTTAGAACTGAATTCGTTTAGAAAGGATGATTGTTGGATCCCTATAGATGCCATCCTGAGAGGGCTACTGGGGCTGAGATCGGAGGAGGCTGTGAAGAGCTTTTCCCCTCACCTTGATGATGGTCGGAGAGCTCGAGTAGCAGATTACCTTGCTCACCAACCAGAATCTTCTTAGGGTTAATTTATTTCATTACTGTTGTTCATGTAACCATGTAATTTTTAGTAAGAAATATTTATGTTTTGGGCATAGGTCGACTAAACATGTTTCGCTCTCTTTCACCTTATTAATAAACTCTAATTATTTTGGGCACTTCAACCAACTAAATGTCATTTAGAGTTTAATTTTAATTGAGCATTCCCCCAGTCCAGTATGCCTTAGCCATACCATTCCGCCCACTTTACCTTCTAGGTCATGTCATCGTACTACCTTAGGCCTAAGCAGGGTGATGGCGAGAATACATCTGATTGATAGGCAATCCACCCGAGCAGGATTTTAGAGCCAAGCTATGTTGGCGACCAACCTGGGTTGGCCATGCTGCCTAAGGATCCCTTATAGGTCTTTATTTGTTATCGGAGCAACCTAAGAGGCCAATTGTGTTTTTGAACAAAGGCCTGAGGAGGGTTATTACCTATCAACCCTACTAATTATGCTTTAGATGAGTTGAGTTAGGATAGACCTAACCACTATGTTGCAATCATAAGATGCTGGTTCGAAAGATCCTTTAATTGAAGTAAGTTAGCCAACTTACTGTAATTCAGGAATTCTATTATACTCATAAAAAGAGTGAAGCCTATAACATAGAAAGGGTGCATATCGAAATATAATTGGGACAAACAATACACGTGGAATGCCTAGGCCAAACAGGTTTTATTAAATGAAATTATAAAGGAAGAGCAACATCAGTTTATTAATAAAAATTTGCCTAAACTAATGATGCACAGATAAAGAAAATCTAGAAATAGAACTTCTTCAGATTAGTCGCATTCCAAGCCCTTGGTATCCTCCTGCCCTCCAGCATTTCTAAGTGATAGGATCCTTGTAGGTCATCTCTCATTACCTTGAAGGGTCCTTCCCAGTTTGATCCCAATTTGCCATCTGATGGTTCACAGCGCTACCAAGGACTTTCCTTAGGACATAGTCCCCAACTTGGAATTCCCTTGGATTGACTTTTTAGTTATATTGTTTGGCTAGTTGTTGCTGGTAGGATGCCAGTTTAACTAAATCCAATTCTCTCCGCCCATTAGCTAAGTCATGTTCGGTGAGCAATGCTTCATCATTGTGGCCTTGGTCGACCAATGTAGACCTCATGGTAGGGATACCAGCTTCCAGTGGAATAACTTCTTCCATTCCATATGTGAGTGCAAAAAGTGCTTCCCCAGTTGCACGCCTTGGGGGTAGTGCAATAGGACCAGAGGTTGTGGGGAAATTCATTTGCCCAAGCTCCTTTTCCCCGTTCCAGGTGTTTCTTTAGTCCATTAATCACTGTCTCGTTGGAAGCCTCAGCTTGACTATTACTCTGTGGATGCGCTACAGAGCTTAAGTAATGCCTAATTCCATGATCTTTACAAAAACTTTGGAATGTGCCACTCTCGAGCTGGGTCCCATTGTCAGTAATGATTTTCCTGGGTATACCAAAGCAGGTAATGATGTTTCTTTATATAAACCTCATCATGTTTATGTTCTTGATGTTCGCCAGTGGTTCTGCCTCTATCCACTTAGTGAAGTAGTCTGTGGTGACCAACAGATACTTTCGATTGCCTGTCGCAATAGGCAGAAGACCTATGATATTCAAACCCTACAGGGCAAAGGGCCACGGGATGGTTAATAACTTTAGGTCACTGGCGGGCTGGTGGACCAAAAGTGAGTTTTTTGGTATGTTTTGCACTTTTGAACGTAGACTCCAATGTCCTTCTCAATGTATGGCCACCAATACCCTTCCTTCATTGCTCAAAAGGCTAGCGACCTCCCTCCTGCATGACTTCCAAAATTTCCTTATGAAGTTCGTGTAAAACTTGCTCGACGTCTTGTGGATGAACGCAGTGGAAGTAGAGCCGGTAAAGGATCTCTTATATAACTTCCTATTAGGAGATAACTGAAAGAGGGCAAATTTGATTCTTATCTGATGAGATGACCTCTTGTCACTTGGCAGTACATTTCTTCATAACTAGTCTGTAATAGGATCCATCTTGCTCGGAGCCTTTTCAATGTGGAGAATCTGCTCGAGATTCAGTAGCTCAGCAGTCTGATCAATATTGGACTGAGCAAGGAAATCTATTTGGATTGTTCTTCTCAAGTCAGAGTATATTGCTGAACTCAGAGCTATTAGGGCATCTGCATGGTTGTTCTGTCTTCTGGGGAACTGCTGAATATTCACTTAATCAAAGTTAGCCATCAGTCCCTTCACAACGGTGAGATAAGTTGCCATTCTTTCATCCTTTGCATTAAAATCACTGTTTATCTAGTTGGATACCAACTGAGAGTTGCCGAAGACTTAAAGTTGTCCTATCACTAGCAATTGTGCTTTGAGTAATTCAGCGATTAACGCCTTGTACTCTGCCTTGTTATTAGAGGCTTCAAATCCCAGTCTGATGCCCTGCTCGAGCAGTGTATTTTTGAGAGTCACTAGTACGATACCTAGTCTTGCCCCCTTAAGTTAGAGGCTCCATCAATGTATAAGGTTCAAATGCTCGATTTTTGTAAGCTCTCTATTAGTCAACTAGTTTTTGACTGATCGACAAGCTATTCTCCTGTGAACTCAACGATGAAATTAGCTAGGATCTGCCCCCTGATGGCTGTTCTTGGTTAAAAGTGAATATCAACCCTTCCAAGCTCGACTGACCACTTTAAAAGTTGGCCAGAGAGGTCTGTTTTCCTCAGAACAACCTTTAGAAGGTGCGAAGTAACCACGAAGAAGGAGTGGGCCTCAAAATAATATTTCATATTCCTCGAGGCTATCACCAATGAATAGGGGAGCTTCTCCAATGATATGTACCGCTGCTTGACTTTTAAAAGAGTATTACTTGCATAGTAGACTAGATGATGGCATCCCTCTCCTTCACATTCCAAAGCAGAGCTCACAATATGATCTGACACAACGAGGTAAAGGTATAAAGGATCGCCTTCTCCAGGAATCACGAGTAAAAGGGGCCTGCTGAGATAGGTCTTGATTTCTTCTAAGTATCTAGAGCAATCCTTGTTCCATGCCATGCCCTTATTTCTTTTCAATAACTGAAAGAATGGTTAACATCATTTTAAAGATTTGAAATGAATCGGTTGAGCATAGCGAGCATCTCGGTGAGCTTGTGTACATCTCTTACTGTTTGAGGGGGATGAACTTTATTGAGGGCGTCAATCTGGTCGGGGTTTTCACTATTTCTCTCTGGCTGACCAAGTATCCAAGTAATTTTCCTGGCTGGACACCGAAATAACACTTACTTACATTGAGTTTCATTCGAAATTTCCTAAGGATATAGAAAGTCCCCACCAGGTCAGAGAAGTGATCTTCCTTAAGCTTACTTTTGACAAGCATCTCGTCAATGTAAACTTCCATAGTATCCCCCATTTTATCTTTAAACATCTTTGTAACTAGTCGTTGATAAGTCGCTCCTACATTCTTAAGATCGAAGGACATAACTCTATAACAATATAAACTAACAGTGGTTATGAAGGAGGTATTATCTTGGTCTGGCACTTGAAGGGGGATTTGGTGGTATCCAGAGTAGGCGTCTAAAAAGCTCATCCTTCTACTGTAGCGTTGACCAGTTGATTAATCTTTGGAAGGGGAAAATTGTCCTTGGGACAGGCCCTATTGAGGTCGGTGAAGTCTATTTAAACTCTTCATTTTCCATTGCTTTTAGGAACTAATACCAAGTTGGATAACCACTTAGGAAACCAAACGTCCCGTATGGAACTTGCATCCAATAGCTTTTCGACATCTTTCTCTACTGCCTTAGCTTTCTCTGAGGCTGTTCGGAGAGCCTTCTATGCGACTGGTTTGAAGGCGGGGTCAATATACAATCGATGACAAGAAATGGTGGGATCAATCCCAAACAACTCGTAGGGTACCCATGCAAAAACATCCAAATTACTTCGGAGGAGGGTGAATAATTCTTTCTTCTCTTGATTGGTCAAATAGGTACCAAAAAAAAACATGATCAGTCTAGCTACTTCCAGTAGCGACTTCCTCCAAATCTTCAACAACCCTCTCGGAGGGATGGAGCCTGGTGTCTTCCACTCCTGGTTGACCATACCTTAGCTTCTATTTAAAGGGTATCAACCCCTCCTGGGCTTCTTCCTTGCTTTTTGATTCCTTCACTTTCTTATCCTGCTTGGGGCGAATGGCCACGATGAAACACTTTTTGGCCATAGCCTGATCTCCATGGATCTTGACTACTCCCCAATCTATTATACACTTCAACTTTTAATAGTGCGTTGAGGGTATGACCTTCATTGCATATAGCCACCCCTGCCGAGGATAGCGTGGTATGGAGATTCAATGTCAACTACTAGAAATTTGATCATTTTTGAAATGTTTCCTGCCCTGACTGGCAGGAAAATCTTCCCTAAAGGAGTTGTAATCTTTCTAGCGAAGCTGACTAATAGGACAGTGGCTTCCTTGAGGTCGGCTACGCTCAGCTTCAACTTTCTGAACAACTCTAGGTACATCACTTCGGATGAGCTACCTTAGTGGATGAGCAACATGTTGACGTTCCAATTGTCTATCTTGAGTGTGATGACCAGCGCATCATGATGAGGGGTTCTCACCCTAATCAAGTCTTCATCAGTGAACACAATGCGTTTATTATAATTGACGTCCTTCGGTCGGCGGTGCTTCCCGGCTTGAGTTTTGACTGGGTTAATTTGAAAG
Organism: Sambucus nigra; assembly: GCA_949130495.1. Taxonomy (NCBI): domain Eukaryota; kingdom Viridiplantae; phylum Streptophyta; class Magnoliopsida; order Dipsacales; family Adoxaceae; genus Sambucus; species Sambucus nigra. The sequence goes on from OX422211.1 coordinate 695,272,450, forward strand.
TCCTGTATGACTGCAATAAGCTTCTTTACTTCCATCCGAGCTGCATTTCCTTAAATTTGCTTGAGGTCTAACGCCCCATGTATCACTACGAACTCGTGGCCGATATCCTCCTCGAGGATGTTATCGGATCTCTATTCACCATTCGTTGCTACCTTCTCTACCTTTTTTTCCATGAAATCATTAAGATGCCCAACTTGGGCCAACTCCTCGAGATGTTATTTGAGGGATTTACAATGCTCAGTTTTGTGGTTGCTCTCCTTGTGAAACACGCACCTTAGTGCGTTATTCCGCTTAGAGAGGTCTCCTCCCATATTCTTCGACCACTTAATAAACGGCTCATCTCTCATCTTTGAAAGAATCTTGTATATTGGCTTCTTGAAGACTATATTCACAGCCTGAAATGCCTTCGAGGCGTCATTTTTGTTTCCATTCTTGGAGCCATTTTTGCCCCTGATCTTGTTCCATTTTTTATATGGCTCATTCTTCTCCACTCCTTTGCCATCCCTCACGTGACCATTATCCCATGCATTAAGATGGGTCAAATCCTCAACTTTGGCATACTTCTCAATACGAGCCATCAGGTCATTGATGGATGTAGCGTCGTTCTTAGTTAAGGACTGGTGTAGGAGGAAGGAGCTCGGTAAATCGATTTTGAAGGATGATATGGATACTTACTCCAAGAAATCCTTGATTTCATTAAACACTTCCCAATACCTCTTCATGTATTCTCTGAGGTTCTCTAGTGGCTTCTTCTTCGTAGTAAACAATGCATCCATCCTCTTAGGGTGGGAGCTGTTTGTTATTAAACGACCTGTAAATTGCTCAGCTAAAGATTTGAAATTTTGGACGGACCTATGAGGTAGATTCTCAAACCACTTCTGGGCCACATCGTGTAAGCGCGAAGGGAATATTCGACACATGAGTGCATTATTGTAACTCCATAGAGTCATAGCTTATCGATATTGCCTGACATGGTCAATGGGGTCAACCTTCCTATCATAAATCATGAACCTAGGAATCATAAACTTCTTCGGGGCCTCTTCTTCTTCTTCTTCTATTTTCCTTGAAAAGGGGGACTTCATTTGAGTTTTTGGAGCTCATTTGGCTAGCTCTATCGTAGATCTGGCACCGGGATGAGCTGGGTGCTGGTCCATCTCCTTTCGTACAAAACTTTGTATGTCATCATTCTACTGACCGGGACTCCTATAATAGTGAGTTGGTTGCATTTGTTCGGAATGGTCATTGTCTGACTAGTGCCTTTCAGTTCTTTCTGACCCACGCCTCGGGTTCTTTCCTAGGCTGTGAGACTTGCTCGCCTAAGGGTTAGGATTTTGGTTGTGACGTCGCCTCCTAATTCGATGGATTTCTCTCTCCATTCTTTTTAGTTGTCTCTTGAGGCAAGCATTCTCATCTAGTTGTTGGCAAATGGTCTCCTCTTGCTCTTGGAGTTTGGCTTCATAAGCGTTTATCAATATAGAGATATGTGTGGACCTGGGCGGCCCTAGCTCTCTTCAGAGACTTGCCTCTCCTAGCGAATTCTTGGGTTTGAATGATGAATCTCTAACCTTACCCTTGGAGGGTTACGCTGCTGCTGAATGTCACCTGTTTGAGGGACGTTACTGCTGTGATAGGACATCGCTGGTTTGTATTAATGAAGGTTTTCATAGGAATAACAATTGATTCCCACATACGGCTCCAGTTGCGGTGATAAAAATTTCAATAAGAACAATAATAAAAGAAAACAATCACCAAAATATCACGAGCAGCAAATAATCACAATCACAATACAAGAATATACGTGGTTCGATAACTTACCTACTTCCACGGAGGGGTCTACCGTCATTATTAAGTAACTCTCGAGAAGGTTTTTTCTCTATGCCCCAAGCCAGGGGTATAATATATATTCTATTAATTGAAACTAGTTGTAACCAACACGTTGGGCGAGTATCCCTTGAATATCTCTTTGAGATTTTTGTGGATAGACCCGGTCATATCTTCAATTTTAACTGTTAATCAAAGCTCATAATTTAGGTTGGGCGCCTCATTGATTCACTTAGGCTTGGTCGGCTACTCTTATGGGCTTGATCAACAATAGGTACCCATAATAAATATATTAGATTTCACCCCATCTTCTAAAACATTTGTGATGTGCCTTTCTCTCTCTATAATTGGCCAGTTGTTGCCACCATTTATTGTTGGAAGATCATTTAAAATGGTTGTTGATACAAAAATTAGTCAGCTGACATGGACCAGTTATATGAAGACACGTGTTATTCAATGTGGCATAAGTATATGAATCGAGCTACTTAGAGTACCGAGCTACTCAGCGTACCTAGCTACTCAGCATACCGAGCAACTTGTTGGGAAGATTAAACGGCCAAGACATATTCAATGATTATTCCTTATCATGTATAAATGTATATGCCTATTCAATAACGATATATTATCTATTCACACTGACAGTGTAAGGGCTATAAATACATTGTAATACCCTCATAGAAGGGTGAGCTATGATAAGCAAACGTAATTGTGATTAAGGCAAGGCACTTAGTTATACAAGACAGTGGACGTAGGCCATTTCATTAAGGATGAACGACTTTAAAAACCTCCTGTCTTACTTCTTTACTCATATTATATGTGATTAATTAATTAGATCGAATCTAGTTTTTTACATCAACAGATTGGCGCTGTCTGTGGGAATGACTATACGTAGAATTTTTCACTAAAAACTCATCATCAATAGCTGATATCCCAGAATCTAGCAATAGGAAGAATGAAGGGAATCTTCCTAACCCTTCTATCCCCCCAAATGCAAACGATATAACAGGAATCTTAGCTATGCAGGAAACCATACGACAGTTCATTCAGACTGTTCAAAATAAAGCGTCTGCCCAGTCAGGCCAACGAAGCATTCATAAAAGCATGCGTCCACCATCTTCATGATCTAGGCACACTAAACTCCATCATACTGGGAATTTAAGTGATCCATCATATCACCCTGGTTTGACTTCTCCTATAAGAATTTTGGCTTCTCAAGAAAATGTCACTCTAATTTCAAAACGAACAAGCGCTCTGGAAAGTTTGAGCAGAGTTTCTCCCTTCAACCATTTGGGCCCTAGGAGGAACATAAATCCTCCTCGGACTGCGTTGAGAAATTCTCAACAACTAAATGATTTAAGGGAAGACTCAGCTCAGTCACATCCAAATTCTAGGCCTGCAGCTCGCATAGAAAGATCCCAAGAGGATAATTCTGCACGATCTGTTGCTCAAGCAAAAATAAATAAATCAGAGGTTGGAAATGATGCTTGGAAAAGATCCATTCAGAGATTCAAAGACAGGTTAGGGGAGATGGCCAAGGACAAAAACCCTCTCCAAAAAACCTTTATCAAAGGATCTCCATTTGTACAAGCAATTGTGGATTTCCCCACACCATCAAAGTTCAAGGCTCCTATGGTCACACCGAAGTACAATGGAAAAACTGATCATGTTCTCCACATAGAATAGTACCAAGATGCATCAGATATTTATGCAGTCCCCGATGAAATGAGGTGCAAGGCATTCTCAGGAACCATTATCAGATCTGCTCAGATATGGTACAACAGCCTTCCTCGAGGATAGATAGTAACCTTCCATCAACTGGCAGAGCTCTTTATAGGAAATTTCTATTTTGGCGCAAAGACAATTAAAAGGGTAGCTCATCTGTTGAGTGTTAGGTCATCGACTATATCAGGGACTATATCACTCGTTTTATAGTAACCAGGGACTATATCACTCATTTTAACAACGAGAAGCTGGAGGTCATCAACTATGAGGAAAAGGCAGCCATTATAACTCTCATGAGTGATATTTTACCAGACAAGCTGTACTATACCTTGGCAAAGGATCCCCCCAAATTTATAGCTGAATTAATGGCTAAAGCAGCCAAAATTATGAATGTCGAAGAAGCTATGGCTACGAAGAAGAATGCTGAGGCAAAGGCAGAAACTAAAGCAAAAGGCAAGTCGGAGAGGAAATATTACAAGCAAGCACTCGAAAGGAAAAGAAACGTTGGAACACTTGAGGAAGTATACAAATTATACTCCCTTAAAGGTGGATATAAACCACGTTCTGGAGGAAATCAAGAACAGTGAAGAACTAAATTGGCTAAAAAAATTGAGATCAACTTCCGAAAGAAGGGATAAATTCAAGTATTACGAGTTCCATAAAGATCATGGTCACACGACCAAGTAGTGTGTAGCTCTCCAAAATGAGATAGGGGCACTCATTAGACGAGGAGAGATGAACACGTATGTTAATCACCAGAATGGTTGGAGGACCAACAACAGAGCTCGACAGAGGTCCAAATCTCCTTACCGACTAAGAGATGATAAGAAGAGGGACCGTAAAGAGGACCCTGAAGATGACCCCGATCTCCCAAAAAAGCCAAGACAGCCTGAGCGTGAGGTATTTTCAATTAGTTTTGGTTCATTCGATTGTAACATGATTACAAGTGGAGACGCAGGAGGGGGTAATCATACCGCTGAAAGGAAAGCTTACCTCAATGAGGCTCAAGCTTGTTCCTATATAAAGCAAATAAATATGGCAGAAGAGTATCGCCCGAGGAAGGTTAACAAAGATAAGTTGGTCATTGGTTTCTCTAAAACTGATCTGGAAGGCATTTTATATCCCCATGATGATCCTCTGGTGATCAAAATGAGGATGAAAGATGTAATTATTTCAAGAGTGCTGGTGGATAATGGTAGCTCGGCAGACATTATATTCTACCCTTAATTCGATAGTTTGAACTTAAAACTTGGTCAGTTGGAGCCGTATCACAGGTCCCTCATTGGGTTTTTAGGAGAAAAAGTCTTTCTACTTGGAACGATCAAGTTAGACATGTTGATTGGTACTTGGCCAGCTTACAGATCGGAGAAGGTGCGTTTCTTCGTGATGGATAAAAATGTACAGTCAGTCTACAATATAATTATGGGGAGTGTAGGCTGGAAAAAGTTTGAAGTAGTTACATCCACTGTACATCAGTGTTTAAAATTCCTGACCAACTTTTGGATTAGAATTGTGAAAAGCGATCAAAAAGTAGCTCAGGAATGCTACTACTCATCTGCCGAGCAAGAAGAATTGTAGAATGATAGGAGGAAAATAACCACTTATCAAGTGTGTGAATATGATGAGTCTGAGATTGAAACCTTAGAGCCAAGAGATGAAACGGAACTCGTTAAAGGCCAAGTCATGGAGGCAACATAAAGCATTATTCTGGATGACGATCAACCAAAAAGAATAACTCAGATTGGTGCTTCGCTTGATCCAATACCGAAGCAAGAGCTAGTGGCATTTTTAAAACACAGAAAATAAGTGTTTGCTTGTAGTCATGAGGATGTGCCAGGGATAGACCCAGCTTTCTTATATCACGAGCTCAATGTCAACAAGGAGATCAAACCAGTGAAGCAGAAAAGAAGAGTTTTTAGTCCGGAGAAGAATCAAGCTATTCAAGAAGAAGTGGAAAAAGTGTAAAAAGCTTTTTTCATCGAAGACGTGAAATATCCTGATTGGCTGGATAAGTGGAGAATGTGTGTGGACTTCACAGACCTGAATAAAGCTTGCCCAAAAGATCATTTCCCTCTGCCCAGGATAGATCAGCTGTTAGATTCAACTTCGGAGCACGAGCTGCTGAGCTTAATAGATGCTTATTCTGGCTATAATCAAATTAAAATGAAACCAGAAGACAGGGAAAGTAACTCTTTCATTACCCCACGAGGAACATATTGTTACAATGTTATGCCTTTCGGTCTTAAAAATCCAGGTGCTACATATCAGCGGCTGATGAATAAGTGTTCACGAAGCAAATTGAAAAAAATATGGAGGTGTACGTCGATGACATGTGGACTAAAAGCAAGAAAGCTTCTGACCATATAGCTGATTTGAGCCAAACATTTTAACAGTTGGAGAAATACCAGATGAAGCTGAACCCGACCAAGTGCATTTTTGGCGTACAAGAAGACATGTTCCTTGGGTACATTGTGAATCAAAGAGGTATTGAAGCAAATCCTAACAAGATCAAAGCCTTGTTGGAGTTACAATCCCCAACCACTAAGAAAGAAGTGCAAAGCCTTATGGGGAGTATTGTAGCTCTTAACAGATTCGTCTCCCGAGCAACTGATAGATGTCTTCCATTCTTCAAAGTGCTCAGAAAGACCTTCGAGTGGAACGATGAATGTGAGCAGGCATTTTTAGAATTGAAGAGATACTTCGGAACACCTCATTTATTATCCAGGCAAGTGATGGGGGGAAAATTGTACTTGTACTTAGCTATTTCAGAAAGTGCAGTAAGTTCGACCTTGATAAGAATAGAAATCGGAGTGCAAAAACCAGTTTATTATACTAGCAAGGCATTCAGAGGAGCTGAAGTCAGGTACCTAAAACTGGAGAAGTTGGCGGTGACATTGATTAAAGCGAGAAGGAGAATTAAACCATATTTTCAAGCCCATACAATAGTGGTATATACTGACATGCCACTCAGATAGGCTTTACATAAGCCAGAAAAGTTTGGAAGACTGATGTATTGGGCAGTGGAGTTAAGGGAGTACGACATAATCTATGAATCGAGATCCTCTCTCAAAGGATAGGCAGTGGCGGATTTCATTATTGAGTTTACCTACCCAGATGTCTCCGACCAATGGGGTCTAATGCCATGTAAATAAGGGGTGCAAAAGGACCAACAAAAACTGTTCCCAATCAACTCCTAATAGTAGAAATGCCAGAAAGGTTGGCCACCGATCAACTAGAATCCTCTGGTAAAAGACAAGAGTTGAAAGAGAAGTATGAAGAAAGGAAGAGCAAGATATTTCATCAAGGGATTTTATCAGACTAAGGGTTTGATGAGAATATCCCTATATGGAATTTATATGTTGATGGTTCTTTATGTGCAACGGGTTGCAGAGCTGGAATTATTCTCAACAGTCCAGATGGAATAGACAGAGAATAAACTATGCGTTTATAATTCTAAGCTTCCAATAATGAAGATGAATATGAAGCCGTGATTGTGGGCCTTAACATAGCTAAATCATTGAATGCAGAGAAAGTTGTAGTGTTCAGTGATTCACAACTAGTGGTAAATCAGATGTTGAGTCTTTACGCAGTAAAAGGGGAGTTCATGATAAGGCATTTAACTAAACCTATGGAGATTGTATCCAATTTGGAAGTTGTTCAAGTAATTAGAATACCAAGACTGGAAAATGCAAGGGCAGATGCACTTGTTCAGTTAGCCTCAGCTACGCACATCGAGCTTCGAAGAACAATCCCTATTGAAGTAATTGTAAGAAAAAGTACTGATGAAGATTTTATGGTGAATTTTATCGCAGTGGATATGGGACCATCATGGATGGATCCCATCAGGGCATATATTGAAGAAGGTACTTTTCTAGCTGACCTACTTGAATCCAAGAGGTTGAAGTATAAGGGTGCCCGATATGTTTTAAACAATGGAGTTCTGTACAGGAGAGGTGTGATAGCGGGTTTGCAAAGGTGTGTTCAACCAACAGAAGTTAAAAACCTAATAGAGGAAATCCATGAAGGATATTGTGGAGCTCACGTAGCAGGAATAACTCTTTTACAGAGAATAAATACGCAGGGGTATTACTGGCCAATGATGCGCGCTGATTGTACAACTTATGCTAAAAAATGTGATAAGTGACAGTGATTTTCTACTATACGAAGAATTCCTCAGGCACTGCTAACCCCAATCACTTCACCTTGTCCATTCTCTATGTGGGGAATATATTTAGTCAGGCCTCTGCCAACCATAAGAGGACGATTTAAATATTTGGTGGTAGCGGTTGACTACTTTACAAAGTGGGTGGAAGTTGAACCTCTCATCGATATGGCCTATAAAAGGGTCTATCAATTCATTTGGAATATAATTTGCAGATATGGCCTGCCACATGTTTTTATCACTGATCACGGTACCCAATTCGACAATGATGAATTCACAGCATATTATCTACAGTCTAATATTTAAAAGATCCATTTTGCTCCAGGTCATCCCCAAAGTAATGGGCAAACCGAGGTAACGAAAAGAACTCAACTGAATGGGTTGAAGAAGATATTGGATGACGCTAGTTTAAACAGAGCTAGTTTAAAAAAATAGGTATTTTAATTTAAAAAAAATATTTTAATTAACATAATAGGGCCCGATCGGGCAGGCCTAGGTAAAGAGCTTTCAAATCTGGGTGGGATTGGGAATACATAATAAGGCCCGATCTAGGTCCGAGCGGGTTGGGATAACACTTAATTTTTCAAGCCGGGCCCGAGCCCGACCGGGCCTGCCCAGGCCCGGCCCACGGCCACCCCTACTTTCCGGACGATTTTTAACTTACTTTTTGGACAATTTATTAACCCCAAAGTAGGGCTGGTCAGTGTTAGTTTTTTGGGGTTCTGTTTTGGTCCGAATTTTTTTACCTTTGATTTACTACTTTCCATTAAAGGAAATAAAAATTATTGACATCGAAATTATCTGAAATTTTGTAATTGATTTGGTTTAGACATTTAAAAAACAATTTAACATAAATTAAGGGTAACGATTTTAGAAACGATACGAAAATACGAAACAAAATAACACGAAATTGATTCAAAATTGACACGATATTTCATGTTCATGTCGGGTCTTTTTGACATGAAGTCGTGTCGTGTTCGTGTCAAAATTATGAGACGTGTTAATCGTGTTATCATGTTTTATTCGGTTTTTCGTGTATAATTTACTATAAAATTTATGAAATCGTGTCGTGTCATATTTTATTCGGGTCTTATTCGTGTCAGATAAAAATAACACAAAGTCGTGTCGTGTGTGTTCTTGTACAAAAAATCCTTGTCGTGTCCTATCTGTCCATAACTCAATCTATAAATACGAATTGCAAACCCCTACCACAAATACCGAATGAAACTTAAATAACAATATTATCGTCAAAAATACTCATTTACCACAAGAAGTATTAAAAGTGGTTTTCTTAAATCTTTACGTGGTATATGAAGTTTTGAAGTTAAGAATAAGTGTTTATTTATTTGTTTTCTCTCTTTGGATTCTTATATGAGGAATTCAAACATACTGCTAGATTATTTAATATTTTATGTTCATGGTTCATAATAAATATCTCAAACGTGGCTGGTCTATATTGTTGTCATAATCCTCACCACTACTTTTCATTTTTTGTCAAAGAATAGTAAAATACCACTAATCCATATTCTACAAATATTTAGTTAATATGTTAGTTTATTTATTTGGTTTTTAAAATGAATATAATGAAAAATAAACGATAAAATAAAATGAGCAAAAAACCAAGAAAATCAAAATTAAAAATACCAACAAAATTGAAATTAGCGAAAGCTAAATATTTGCAAAAATTAAAATACCAAATGGTTTAGTTCTTGCAAGTAATTTCGAGAAACCAAAACATAAAGTTGAACTACAATAATCAAACATATTGAAAATATTAGGCCCTGTTTAGTAAAAAAAATTCAATTTTTCCATGAAAATAGAAAATTAGAATATGTACTCAAGTTTGATAGTTTTTCGAAATACAAAATTAAAAAAAAATCCAAAATTTCCAATTTACTAGGAAAGTGAAAAACTACTTTATCAAGTTTTTCACAATTTTCAGAAGTTCTAAAATTATATCTTGATCGTAATTTTTTTATAAATTATATCTAGACCCTTAACCTTTTCATAAATTATATTTTAATCTCTTAATTTTCTATAAATTACATTTTGAACTTGAAATTTTTGAGAAATACATTTTGGTATTGAAATTCTATAAACTATATTTTGGCCCCTTAACTTTTTGTAAATTAGATTTGAACCCTGTGATTATATTATAACCCAAAACTTTGTATAAATTATATTTCACACCCAATGTTTTTATAAACTACATCTTTAAAACAATAATTTATTTCTACCAAATGAATGTATTTTCTAATTTTCTAAATTTTTATATGAAAAATAAAAATTCGAACCGGAAAATGAAAAATAGTTTTTCCCAACTAAAAAGGGCCTTAGTATTCATTGATATATATCAAATAATAACCATCCCAAATCCAAAAACTTAGAATTGGAGTGTGTCAAAAATAGCATTGTTGAAAACAAAAAAGTATATAAAAACATGGACAAGGCCCAGGAGGAAAAGAACAATTATAATTCCGTACAAGGAAAAGGGCAAAAAGAGGTGTGTAGTGCCTCAAATAATGGAACTAATGTTTGATTGTTACCACGAAAAAGCAAACATAAAACCCCCAAGCTGCGGAACAACTAATCAACCTTATTTTGTGATGGAGGTGGCCTACCAATATGTAATGGAAAAGCTTGTTTGTAAAGGATCGCAGTGGGATTAGATAATGTTTATTTAGTTCGAGTTTTTATAGTTTTGAGGAAAGGAGATAAATTTTTATTTGAATAAGTGAAAAAATTTAAGGAAAAAAATATATGGAAAAGTTTTCTTACCACCCCTAAAGGAAAAAAAATCATGAAAAATGTTTAAACAAGCGTTATAAAGTTATACTTTGACAAAATCTAAAAATATTAGCATTTTATATATTAGGGTCACTTAATGTGTAGTCATTAATCTAAAATACATATTTTGTCATAAAAAAAATGATTTTTAGTTTTTTTTCAAAAATTTATTTACCCAATATTCTCGTTTTTTAAAGCTCCGCACTAACGGCACCTCACCCTCACTCCCACTGTCGGAGCTTCGTAAGCCCTTGTCGGAACTTCGACAGCTCCCACCGGAGCTTCGAGAGTGGAGCAGCGAAAGGAGGGGAGGGGGGGGGGGGGGGGGGGAGGAAGGTGGGTAAATGAATTTGTATGTTTTTGTTTTGAGTGTTTTTACGTGATAAGAAATTTTTAAAAATAAAATAAAAAAATTTAAACTAAAAATTTATCAAAAAAATAGTCGAAAAACTATTCATCGATTGACTCAATTCATTTCTAGATGTTATGACAAATGATCAATGAATTAGAATTTGAATTTGATTATGCGAGTTAAATTTGAAATGATGATGATTTGAATCCAACAAACCAATACTTGGACAAACCATAGGAGGATTGCAATGATTTCAATCAACTAATAATCTGTTTTAGTTAGTATAATGTATATAATCACGTATCTTTCTAACTTTTATCCAATTACCCAAAAACTTGATTACATGACTTTATAGGATTATTAAATGAAACCGAGAGGTATGCTCAATTAAGAACTCATATCCAATTAACTATACCACACACCCACATGTATTATATACAGGGAGACATTAAAAAACGAACATAAAAAATAAATATTTTAATAAATTTTAATAAAAAATACTTAACATTCAATTAATTTTAATTTTTATATTGTAATTGTCCCGCGTAAGCGACAACGGACACGCGTGTGATACACGTATTTTTTAATATACTCGTGTGACTCGCGTGTCTATTGCCACTGGCGCGTGTCACACACATGTTCATCGCAGCTGGCGCAAACAAATTACAGCATATAAATTAAAATTGAATGGGTGTATATATATATATATATAGGAGAGGTTCAGAAGTGATCCTAGAAGACGGACATTTTAATGAACCTTAACAAAAAAAAAATCTTAACAACCCATTAATTTTAATTCTTATGTTATAATTGGTTCGCGGCAACGGCAACGGACACGCGTGAGATACGCGGGTGAAGGGGGCATAAGGTGTGTACATTAAAAAACACGCGTGGTTGGCGCTGGCGCGGACCAATTACAACATATGAAATAAAATTAATGGGTTTTTAAGGTGTTTTTTTGTTAAAGTGCATTAAAATGTTCATCATTTTGGTTGACTTTTGTAGCTATCCCTATATATATAGGGAGAGTCTTCTGTACATACCAATTTTTTAAAATAGTAAAAAAAATATTTTTCGACTGAATTTTTTACATGAATTTTAAACATTTAAGTAAATCCATCTAAAAAAAATCAACTCAAAATAACATTTTTTGCTATTTAAAAAAAATCGGCTAAACTTTCACAGCTTTTAAAACACTTTAAAAGCTCCAAAAGTTTAACCGTTTTTTTTAAAATAGCAAAAAATATTTTTTTGTCCTGATTTTTTTTATATGGCTCCCCCGAAATGTTTAAATGCCACATAAAAAAACTCAACTCAAAATCATTTATAAAATGACTCCGCGCCAGAGGTATGTATCGTTTGGTATGTACAGACATGTCTCTCTCTCTCTCTCTCTCTCTCTCTCTCTCTCTCTCTCTCTATATATATATATATATATATATATATATATATATATATATATATATCTTGTGCGGACTACAAATTATGAACCTTAAAATGGACCAATTATTTATAATGGTAACAAAATTGTATTTTCCAAAAAAACTTGGTGGTGATAATATTCATAGTGAAGATATCATCTACAAAATGTTCGGTCTAAAAGTGGGTGAGACGAACGTTAACATTTCAATCGTAAAAAATGCTCATCTTTAAAGTTTACATTTCCCCCGTGTTGAATTATTTTAGATTTTTTGTACATGATCTTATCACTATGGTATCATCTCCACCATACTTTGGTAAAAATTAAAAAAGTGAGTTCTATGTAAGATATCTCCTTAAACAATATATATAGATACATATATACTATAACTATATATATAACTAGCATGTAACCCGCGAAATGCGCGGGGGCATATAATTTTTTTCCCTATCATATTTCGATACATATATGTGGTCAAGAATGTAGTTATATCGGGTTGCTAATTTTAAAACTCACACGAACATGACTAAATCGATATAAGCTTAACCGGAACATAATATGATAAATCATTTTATTTCCATTTAATTCAGTTCCATCAATAATATTCATGTTTAAATCATAATTGGTTTTATGTTGTGTTTTCGTGTTCCTATTATATTTAATATTAATTTATACAAATAATTCCAAATTAATATCTTATACAATACATGAGCGAAGCAACCCCATTATTTAAGTCAAACAATAAATTTTGATTAGCAAAAATATATTCATAATAACTTGCATAAATAAAACCTACATATTATACTATCTCAAAAATCATTTAACTTTTTAACTAAAACATACCTCATTTAGACGTCTATATATGAACATCCTAATACATGAACTAACTAAATGAATATATGAACTAAATACATGAACCTCCATTTAAACTTCTATACATGAACCAACTAAATTCATGTATTGCCCAAATATAGGAGAAATCATTGTGGGGGAAGAAACGTAAAGAGACAATTTCGAGAGTCACTTTTTTTTAGAAATGAAAAAGATTGAGAGATGAGAGAAATGAATTTTATAGTGAAAAGAAATGATCCTCATTAAACTTTATTTCTATTATTCTAAAAGTATAATATAGATATCTATAATATTAAATTTGTTAATTAAATAAATAAATAAAAATTACAAGTAGTTTTGGATTTAGATATATTAAAAATTGTTGAGATATTTGGATCCAAATCCAAATATAATTATTTAATAAACAGTTTTGGATAAATTCTGGTCCAAAGTGGACCCATATAAAAATCAAATTGGGATTGAAATGAGAAAATGCACCAAATAGTGGGCAACACCACTCCGGGTTTCCATGCTAGGAGGTGAAGGACAAAGGAGATGGATATCACTATAATGCAGTCTCAGTTCACATAGAGTAAATTTTGGCTTTTCCCATGTAGATTTCAAAAATGTGGAAACAAAGATTTTATAATGATGATGATTAAAGTTAAAATAAAAAAAAACATTATACTTATCTATGGAATTAATGATGGTTACTTTTTCCTCTATTTCGTCCACCCATTCAACGAAATTGTGTTTCTTTAATTTAAAGGACATTAACTTTTACACCTTTTATCTCATAATGTTTTCCTTTTGAGGATAAGTACACATTTGGAATGTAAATAAAAATCCATAAATGGCCAAATAGTCTTCCAACTTTTCTTCTTATTGTCCATTCAAGATTTTTAATTTACTTTTTTATTTGAGGTTAAACTTCCTTAGGTTAATTGCCTTAATGCAAAAAACGCATAAGACCGCCTCTAACAATATAATACATTTTTGCATTGCCTAGTATAAATATTCAAACGCATACTTTTAGGACCATCACACTACTATAATATAATGTAATGCATGTAAATGTGTAAGTCCCACGATAATATAATGCATGTAAAATATATTTGGTATTAAATTGGTACTAAAAGCGAATATTTGTAGCACTACTATATGTGCGAAGCAAACACAAAAGTAATCAAGAAGATAATATTAGAAGTACTTTAATTGAAGAACGCAAACACATGTAAAACATAATTTATTTAATTTAGATATTAATCTATTAATGATTAAACATATTATGATTTTTTAAAAACAGGATATTAAATCATAATGATAATCACATGTTGAAATTCATGGTTTTCACATATAATCGTTACGCAGAACATAAAATAATAATCTAATCACATACCTCAATTCATAACTATGAATTTAAAATTTGTTCTTCTAAGATTAGCGGATCAGTGGATCTTAACGATCTCCGTTCGGACTGATTTCGGAACAAAACTTTATCTTGTCTACGGCAAAAACATATTTAAGTTTCAGCGTATTCCAACAGTTAGATCACACTCAATTGTCAAAACACTATTTCAAAAATTAACTCTCCTTGAGTATTTGAATTTCTCTCCCTTATTCTATAATTTCATTATGTTGTCTTTTGGTATGTCTAAATGATAGAAAATCAATTACTTATTTATAGGCACGAACATTATTCAAATTTTCAACAGTTACTGAATCTCAATCTCCCATCAAAGTAGATATCCAAGTGTCCTTTTGAGTCATGATATTTGGAATACTATTTCATTAACTAGAGAGACTCTTAGTATTATTCAATTATGAAAAACACCATAGAGAATTATTATTTAAAATAATTCTAACATTCTCCTACTTGATCCATAATTATCATAAGGTACACAATAATCTTTGAGTCGTCCTTTAATGATTTTTCATTGATACTTTAATCAAACAACTATTAATGTGAGTCATAACACTCACATACTAATTCAATAACATGTTCTCTTTCATGTACCATAACATCAATAACTTATTTAATAAAACATATAAACTGGATTGTCCTTAATTTCCCGTAAATGCCTCGCAATAGACTATTTCTATCACATATATCAACAATAACATGCATATACACTTCGATTAATATAAAATATAGTGTCAACTATTTCTGTTACATATACACTTTGATTAATATCAAATATAGTGTCAAATTAAGCACCGAACAATTCACAACAGTCATACTTAATTGGCTATATTCAAGACTCATATCTTAAGTATGTTACATTAATACCCTTTTAGCGATAGCCCATTTATTAGTGGACATCTTAAGTATGTTCAGTTGACACTGGTTATTTCTGAACTTTTTCATTCACAGATAGATATTATATCCTAATGTGCCTAGGTTCTTTGAAATACATATAAGTTTTTCATAACGAAGATTGCATTGACATTATCGTAAGACTTCAGTGACTTGGTAATAGTGTTGACAACTCCGAGTCCCGAAATAAATTTTTGCACCCATAATCCATACACTATAGCGTCAAAGCATACTACAAATATTATTTAATTGTTCCTTGGTCTTTCATAATATTATCCATCAGGCTAAAACATATTTAGTTAACCAATAGCGAACTATAAGTACTGATCATATTTATATAGACAATTACCATAAGTGTGAGTACATAATATTTTAAGAATTTCATTACTTCACTCTTAAAAATATTTTATATATCTAATTTATCTTTCATTTCTAATTCTAATGTATAAAGAAGTCCAAAATATATAAACTTATTCGCACTGACCTCAAGGTAAATATATATACTAATAAAAAATACATGAATTATTCTTAAAATATCATTGGTGGAAAAATGACATAAGTTTGTATAGTGATTTCTCAACCTATTTAGTACTTTTCTTAAACTCTCATAAATTTTCACACTAAATGTAACTCTTAATTGAAAAGAGGTACTAAAGTCATAAGAATTTCACATTTTAAGATATAGGTGAAAATGCTCATTTACACCCCTTTCCCTTTTCATAATGAAAACTTTGATCATAAGTCTAGATTTATATCGTTGATTATCACCAGGATCGTATTTTAGTCTTAAAAATGCATTTACACTCGATTCTGGTGTGTCAATTAGGTAATTTGTCACGATCCTAAACTTCATTGTGGTCAATTAATGGCATTATAATTTTCTAAACTTGTGAAAACAAAGTTGGATATTTTCTTAATCCTATATCAATTCACATTCTTGTGATAACTCTCATAATCATTCAGAAATAGCAAACTCATTTAAGAGCGTAAAACTAATCATATCCACCAACCAAAAGAACAATTACTTTGGATGTTGAGGGAATGCCACCAGTATCTTAACTTCTTTTATAACCACATTAGGTTATTTGATACTATTACTATTTCACCATTCTTTAAAGAATTTAATATTTTCGATTTTAGTAGTAATTAGAGTACTTTATTGAAAGTGTATGTAAAGTAAAAATATATATATTACGTTTTTAAACACACACACACACACACACACACACACACACACACACACACACACACATATATATATATATATATATATATATATATATATATATTTATTTATTTAAATACTTTTCTCAATTAACTTTTGGAATCCAATTTTTTTATACTTTGTAAGTATACGTGTGAATAACTCTTGTGGGGAATTAACATTGATGCGCTTGACTTGTTGTTTTACAATGACATGATCTATGTAGGTCCTTTTATAATAACATGATCTATGTAGGTCCATTATTCATGGACTATAATCTCCCACTTGGGCCAAGTAGATCATTCTTAAATTGAAAAACCTGAAGAGCTCAAACGTGAGTATCAAGATTTATAAGTGATAAACCCAGACACTGTAGTTTATTAAATCATCAAAGTAAGTCTAGATTTAAAAGAGTCTCATATTCAATTCTGCCACAAGAATGAGAAGTTTTAATAATAAAGATAACATTATGATATAGGATCAGATTCATTTTCCTTGTAAATTTTTTTTTATCAAAAATATGATTGTACAAATTACCAATGATAATAACATAATTAAGAAAAATATACTCTCATATAAACTGAAAAATCTTTTGTATACTCAAGATAAATCCTTCTTATCAAAATTAAATATATATTTTGAAGTGTCATCGAGGGATTTTTTAAACGATTTCAAAATAACTTCAGAAATGAAATTCAAGAATTTATGGTTTGTCTTGTAAGCATCCTCATATCGATTTAAATTATTTTCGTAGGATTCTAATTTTGAAAAACAAAATAAATTATTTTAGTTCCTATCAAACGACACATTATAATTCGCAAAATATAGCTTAAAAATATGTATGTTACATAATGGGTACTCATATTTTAGTCTCTAATATTATGAGATTTTGCATAAACTTTATATTTAATCCGTTTAGAATTTTAAAAAAAATTTTAATGGAGTGTCCCAAGCTAATACAATCATTAATAGTATGTTCATTAAGTAAAACTGAATTATACCGATTTAGCACTTTTAAGTGAAACTTAGCTTCTTCACTTCATTCTAAGAAGTTAGTCTCAAAAGCATTAAAACGGTATGACATACAATTTTAGAGAAATAAAATGATATACAATTAATGAGATAAATATCTCACTGACTTAATGCTAAGAGATGACAACACGTACATTAATAATATTTTATAAATGTGGGTTTTCTTTCATAATAACTTTGAATATTTATATATGATTTTATTGGGTACTGTGTTATGTAATTTAGATGAACGTATTATCTAGGATAATGTTTCACCACCTAATTGCATAATTCTTTAATATTTATTTTAGTTACTCAAAATCAATTTCCTTTGAAAAATTATCTTGCTTGACGAAATAAACCAAATATACCCCATTAAAATCTTTTCATATATAAACATGATGACTTATTACTACCACTTTTATCTTTAAACTAGCATGTACCCCGCATGATGCGCGAGCGAAAATGTTCATTACGAATTATATGAGAATTAATTAATAAATATAATTTTACTCATAGAAAGTCATATAATTATAATGAAATGACGTATGAAGTTGCATAGTAAGTGATTTATTGTAGTTAAGACAATCGAGAAGGTGGCGATTATTAAAAAGGAAAAATGTATATAGGGTTGAAAACATGTCTTTGCTCCCTCAATAATGACATAACTACCTAATAGAGTAGTGAGTAAGTAAATCTTAATTATCCAAATATAATGATTATTCTAAAACTTAGTATCACATAAATGGTTTTAGTTGCACTTTCCAAGTGTGCATAAATAATCCAAAAAATTGCTAAAATAATAAACTGAAGCACCAAATGTTTAATCTAAAATTTAAAATGCACAAAAAATTGATTGATTTTTTTTCATTTAAAGCTCTTTATGTGTCTTAGGTCACATCATTGGGTCACCGCATGTTATCTGCTAAATGTGCTTCAACATATTGAAACTCCCTATTTTATTTTAAATGAGATTCATGAAATTATAATATGATTAATATCACTATTTAAAAAATATTCACAATATCTATAATAATACGACAGAACAAAAAAATATAATAAAATAGCAACTTGCTTACCGTAAGTGTTATATTCCACGTTCAAGTAAAAAAATACTACGTAAGAAAACTAAATGTAAAAGACATAGCACGATACATAAGACAAACTTGTCCCAATTTTTTTTTAATGCACCACGTGTTAAATAATTTGACACACTTGTCTCTGATATCAAACAGCACTGTCATTGCAAGCGACTTAGTAAATCCATAATTACCACAAAACAACAAAAAAATTTCATCTTTAATTAACAAACATCAAAATTACAACACAAAAGGTAAAATAGTACCCTTACTTGTACAAAAGAGAAAGTCATGTTTGGTCCGTCAATAAGAGATAGAGAAACCCTAATTGTTGTTGTTCTTGTTAGTGTGAGACAACAACCCATATGCAAGCAAAATTATTGTAGCAGATAATAAATGACGAACAAAAACTTAATCAAAATCAAGCATATGTGATAAGAAAAAACAAACAGACTAATGTCCATCACCTAGCCACCACTAAATTAATCAACAAAGAAAGCAACAATATTGTAGCAGATAATAAATGACGAACATCAACTTAATCAAAACCAAGCATATGTGATAACCAGAAACAAACAGGCTAATGTCAAAACAATCCTTATACAACATGTTTTTACCCCAAAAAACAAAACCTTACAAATACCCTCTACCGAGGACTAAATATTTTGTTATTTTCAATCGATTTTGGAGATCTTTTTTAACGTTGGGTTTTCAAGCATATTTTGTTTCTAAAAAAGTTCAAAGAATTGAAAAAAATAGAAAGGTAGCATCCAACACCCCCAAAAATTAAAAATGGTATCACCGTGTTTAACCCATTGCAGCAGAAAGTACCATGTAAGGCTACTAAATATAAACCCAATTTATTTTTCTAAAAAAAATCAAATAATTTACCCCCCCACCCCCCCCCCCCCAAAAAAAAGTAGCATCCAAAACCACCAAAAATTACAAAATTGTATGAGTATGTTTAAAGAAATACATTGAAAAGTATCATGTAAGGCTACTAAATATAACACCAATTTTCATAGTTTTGGTCAAATAAGTGGATAACAAGGCAAAAAATAAAAACATGGGAGAAGATTAGATGGGGTGTTTGTGATGAAATTTATGTGAAATGATTGAGACCCAAGTCATTAAATGGTGTAATGAGCAAAACCGAGATGGGATTTTGCAAGGGGAAAAATCTGAATAATGTATTAGCATTTGTAGGTACACCCAACTTTATGAGTGTGTATGTGTGAGAGAGCAAATGATAAACACCCAAATCATAAATGAGCAAAAACCTAGACGGGGATTTTGTTATTAAAGTACAAAAATATATATTTGAAAATATAGAGAACAGTTATTCCCACTCCACTTTCAATATTTAAACACTAATGATTCACAATGGTTTCCCATCTTCTTCTCTCTTCTTTTTTGGCTACAGCTACACACGTGTTGTTAGTTGGTGTCGTTTTTTTATAGGATACTTTGAAGGTGCTTTACTTAGATCTGAACATAGAAGGAAAGGCTTTGTTTGGAGGTGGAGAGGTTAGGGTTCAGCAAGGTTATAATGGGGAGCCATGGGTTTAGTGCGATCAAGCGTGAGAACGATAAACCCCTCACATTCTCCTAATCGTTTATGAGAAATAATGGAGATAGGAGATAAAGGGATGGCTTATAGGAGATGAAAATATATAAATCAGTTTGTTATTTAAGAGAGAGAGAGAGAGAGAGAGAGACGTTATTGAAAAGATGAGACGTGGGCATTAATGGCTATTAAACTTCTAATACTACTGTATTAGAAGTATAATATATATTTAATATTCACAATCATTCTAGTTGGTCACTTTAATGACTACCATACTATTTATTATATGAATATTACGTTAGTTTATGGATTGTATAATGATTTCAATAAGTATTAATATTTTCAAAAGGCATAAACGGATAGTATACTTATAAATTAAGAAAATATATGGATTCTTTGGAGCAACTGACCAACCTCAATAAAAAAAATATATTTCCCCTTAATATTAACTTCACCATTGCATCTTGACTCTTTGGAACAACCAAATCATAACGACTTAATCATAATGAAATCATTAATAATTCGAATACTCAAAATCATATTCGGACTCTTTGGACCAACCAAAACATAGATTTTAAATGTATCCACAAAATATAACATTTACTGTTTATTAGATTATATCACTTTTGTGGAATTGTGACCTAATCATGATATAAATACTGAGATGAAAATTTTAAGGCATGATTTAAATTTTTTATAACTCATATTGGACATAATAAACATGCACATTGATCTAATATTATAATTTTAGAGCAATTTTGAGAAACTAATAAAACTTCAAGTAAATTTTAGTTCTAAGGAAAAAAATATAAATCCTTTGAGGTTAAATTGATGAAAAAAAATTAGTCATCAATGTTCATTTAGTAAACATAATTGTACATCTGGGTAATCTTACAATGAGAAAGTCACATCATCATCACATCAATAACCTAATATTTATAATTATATTTGGTCTTTCAGATAACCAAATTTATACACAATAATTTAGTATTTATAATTATGGACTAGGATACTTTGATAGACACCTAATCTAACATAATATATATATTAATGTCAAAACCTTAATCATAAATATAATATTCATAACAATATTTGGTGTATACAAAAAAAATCACATAAAATGAATACTATGACAACCAAATAAGGTAGGACTTCTTTTGTAGTTATTATAACACATAAAAATGGAGAAATCTATAATTTTCAATAACAAAAAAAAAATTGAGTAATCATTACAAAAGTGTTAAGAAAAACTTTTAAAATACTCTCTAACAAGCGAAATTTAGAAATAATTTAGAGAGAAATAACTGTCAACTTTACTACCAAATATAAAAAATTCAAGGTTTTAATGGCTTAAATGTGCTAAATAGCTAAAACAACACCCATCACCAAAAAATATGAGTTTTGATCATTAGGCCTTTCGAGATTGACATAAAGAAATCATGAAATTCCTAGTAAGATGGTAATTTTAATTTTATTACTGCTTATTAGGGGCATAAGAAAATTGCCTCAAAATTTCAAATTTATAGTTTTTTTAAATATTTTTTTAAACAAACAAATTTAAGTACATAATTAAATTATGACAAAAGAAAATCACAATAAGGGGACCAATTCCAATTTTAATTTGGTCATAAAATTTTTGGAAACTAACTATCGCATCTTATGATATATCCTTTTATATGATTATACAAATTTTCCAATTAATTCATTTGGTTATATACATAGAGATCATAAATTAGTTCATTCTTAATTGCACTTTAAATATTTAATCTATACAGTGTGCAACAAAAATTACTTCATGGAACATAGATGCACACATATATTACAAGATGTAAGTAAGAATCAATGCCCTAAAAAATATTATACACAAAACTTAATGGATAAGCACAATGCTGTGATACCATATGTTAGAAGTACTTCAACCAAAGAACATAAACACAAATTGTAAAACATAACTTAATTAATCTAAACATCAATCGATTAATTAATTATACATGTTATGGTTCTTTAAAAATAGGATCTTAAATCATCATGATAATCACATGTTGAAATTTACGCTTTTCACATATAATCGTTATGCAGAACGTAAAATTATAATCTAATCACATACCTCAATCCGTAACTATGAATTTTAAATTTGTTCTTGTACCTCCATTCTGTCACTGCTGGAAAGATTAGCGGAGCAGTCGACCTTAATGATGTCCGATCGAATTTATTTTTGGAACACGACTTTATCTTGCCTATGGTAAGAACATATTCTAATTTCAGTGCCTTCTAACGGTTAGGATCATCATATATGGTCAAAAAATATTTCAAAAATTAACTCTAGTTGAGTATTTGAAATTATCTTCCCTATCATGTAATTTCATTATGTTGTTTTTTAGTGTGTCTGAATGATGAAAAATCAACCACTTATTTATAGTAAGGACATGATCCAAATATTCAACAGTCACTTAATCTCAACCATCCATCGAGGTAGGTACCCAAGAGTCCTTTTTACTCTTGGTATTTGGAGTACCCTTTCACTAACCAAAGTGACTTTCAGTATTATTTAATTATGGAACACATCATAGAGAATTATTATTTAAAATAATTCTAATAGAGAATGGCATCCTATTAGTACCATATCAATTACAATGACATGATCATGCGCATGTGGCAATTAAAATGTCCGTTATACTTTTATCAAAGTAGAAGATACAAAATTCTACTTTTTCCAAAATATGGCATCACGATTCAAATGTTGCCTTAGCCTTCTCATGATAGTTGAAATAACACCCAAGGAAAGAATGAGTTTGAGCAATTCATGCACTTTTTTTAATCAATTTTAGAGAAATTATGCAAGTTTTTATCATTTATTCATTTTAGAGATATTAAATTCTAACAAACTGTGGAGGGCGGTCTAACGGTATTTACAAAGATTGTTAGTAAATGCACCTCTAATATATTTTTTACCTCCTATGTTACATAATTTAAAGAACTTAATCTATCATAGATGACATTATTATGAATATTTTGGAGATACAAGCAAATATTAACATGAAAATGGTGAACTATGTTCTATCACCCCGTTTTTTTGTGAATATTTAAAACGTGTGCTCATAATTTAATTAATTTATGAATTAAATAGAATTGAATAAATATTAATTAGCAAATGTTTCATTCATATTTACATATTATTATATTTACTTGTGTGATAGGTAATGAAAAGTAAGTGGGTAAAATCGATGAGTTGACGGTATCTCATTCGGGATACGCGTGTGGATGATAAATTGATGATATGTAACTCGGATGATGATTTTGAGTGCATGAACTATCTGGGATGGGTCGAGATAGTCAAAATTAGATACCCGTGGGTTGTTATCGGGTTTCAGGGACTTTTTAGGCTAAAAATGGGACTCGTATGGGGGTATTCGGGTCATTTTAATATGAGCAATTAACTTATTTTCGGGATTAGGGGGTTACTTAGGGATGTTAGATGAGGGAGGAATCCATTTAGTCATTCTAATATACCTAAGCTTGAGAAAGAGGTAATAAAAGAAGGGAGAAATCAAGAAAGTCTCAAGAAAGCAATCCGGAGAGGAATTGAGGAAATTTCGGGCTAGGATCCTTGTGCAAAAAGATCTACTACGGAGGAATTTATAGTCTACAATAATCTACGGCAAGTGCTTAAACTTGCTTTGATACTTTATGCATGTTTTAATTCATTTTATAGTTGGTGGGACAAATATGGATTTTGGGTGGGACTCACATATTTAAAAAAATGGGTTCTGGGGAATGGTTTCACGAAAAAAATTGATTTGATTATGATGTATATGAAATATGACGTTTAATCATATATGTAAGAGGATATCTAGATTGAAAATCTGATTATGAATAATGATAAGAAAAGATGGGATCTTAAAAATTCAAAAGATTGTGTAAATTGACATTTGAATTAAGGTGTGAATTAATTCAAAAAATTTGATGTTGAATCCAATGATTTGGATTGTTATTGGATGAATTTGGACACAAAACATGTATATTGATGTTTAGGAATGTTAGAGTGATAATATTCTGGGTTTAGAGGAAGAATGGGACTTATATGGGGTGATAATGATGATGAAACCCCGTCCAAGAACAAGCAGCCCCACCTAGGCCAAAACCCAGGGGTAAATGGATTCGGATCACCTGTTTGGCCCAGGCTTGTTATTTTAATGATTTCATTAATTGGTTGGGGTTCGGGTTATTTTTGGAGGTCAATAGATGATGTTTAGGACTTTTGGGATTTATATGGGACATAGTATTACTTTGGGTTAGACGGGGATAAACCTAAGGGTATGAAATATTAGGTGTTTAGAAGAGCGACACTCAAAAATTAATTAAAGAATTCTTTTCAGAAATTCGGTTAGAATTGGGATACGGGGTGGTTAGGAATACCTTAGTTTCCCTATTAAATATTATATGTGTGAATCAAAATAAGTAAATTATTACTTATGTATTTGAGAGTCGAAATTTGACTCGGGGATCATAGGCTAGTTCCAAAAGTGACATAGGTACGGTTAACGGGTTTTATTAGATATATACATGGGTATAGAGACAATATATATCTATGAATATATTTGTGTGACTAATATATGTGAAACATACCTACTCTAGGAATACTATTGGTGGAGGTTACGTGTAGTGGGCGGTCTACCCTGATGTTGACCAGCATGTGTAGGATCAGTTCCGCGGGTCATAAGTCTTTCACACGACCACTCTGTATGTGAGTTTTGAGTTTCGTGGGGTAATGTGGTATGGTTGTAACCCTTGGATGTATGACTATGACCGCCTTTGGTTTTACTTTACGATTTGGATTCGGTGGCGAGATTTCCAAGCCTGTGGCCTACGTTGAGGTATTGTCCCTGGAGCCTGATGGCATGCTAGAGATTGCATCCACGAGGTACTGTTCTGGGGATTGTGATTATACGTATATAACGAGTGATATATATGTATATGTAAGAGATGTGATATGAATATATATATATATATATATATATATATATATATATATATATATATATATATATATATATATATATATATATATATATATATATAGGCAAATTAAAGGATTATGTGAATAGAAAATTTATACGCATCCAGGAGGACAACTTGGGAAGTGCCATGTGAAAATACGTATACAAGTGTGATAAAAATATACGGATAAATAAAATAATGGTGTGAACAATGAATTAATAACTGGGTGAAGTTATTTGTATCAGTTAATGATGAGAACTAAAATGCTTTAGCGGATGCCTAGCTAATCAAGGATTAAAGCAAATAAAGAAATACATGTGACACAGTTGGTTGAAGGTTAGCGAATAGGGCTAAGGTAGAGGTTGGTACTAGTTAGGCAGGGTAGCATAACTAGGGTGTTTAAAATACATGCATTAACGACGCACTATAGATGAGGGGTGTGGATTATCTCATGCAAGTGCGACACCAGTTTAAATATGAAAGATTACATGGCATATTTATTAATGCATTTTAAACACTTGCAAAATATTTTCAAACGGTTTTGGGCTCTGACCCGCATCAAAATATTTTCAAAACTTTTAGGTGTCAAGCCACTGTGACGCCATAGATGATAACTCCTTCCAGTTAGCGACTATGGATGCCTGCAGGGATTTTGTTAAACGTATCCATCTTTGAGCTCTAGATATAATTTCATTTAGTTTTTATTCTCGCATGTCGCCCATTGTTAGACATTTAGTTATTCAGTTTTTATTTATTTCGTGTTGAGGGATTATTGTATTAGATATGTTTATTCGGTCATATGGATTATTATATTTATTTTAGCATTTTGCTATTATTCGTGATGAATGTGTTTTATTAATTGAATGATGCGTGGTGAATGGAATTTCATTACGGTAATTTAATAAGTTTTAAAATTTGACATAATAGGTTATTAGTATTAATTGGATTTTCGACGGTGATGTTAAGAATGAACCAGATGAGATTTCTATTTTATTTGAGTAGTGAGATGGCCACCCATTTTTTTAATAAGAGGGGTGTCACATATGTGCTTCTCAATGGCATTTTCAGTTAGATATGGAAAAATGTGAAACTGCAAGATAACAAAACACAAATTAGTAAATTATTATTTAATGAGTCACCCTTTAATGTATTCTAAGATATAGCATGTTGACTCTTAGATGCGTTATTGCAAATGTCTGACACAAAACTTGTCAAACATAATATGAACATGATATATATAATTTAACTACTACACAAACTTGATAATTCAAAACACATTAAATGCATGACCCTTAACATGAAGGTACAAATTGATTAATTTCACTCATAAATCCAATAAAATGCGGGCAGTCAAGATATTTTAAATACTTTACTAATTAAAAATATGGGTGTAGTGTTAGTATCTTTTATAAAAGTTTATGTATAATTTTGGTTGATCACGCCATGTGGCTTGATACGTGGCCTCTAAAGTGGAGGAAGTGTGGCCGTCCAAAAATTTCTGGATTTCTTATGGAGAATGAATAATAATAATAACCTAATACAACCGATTCAAAGTCAACTACAACTCTACTACTTTGGAGATAAGATCTTCTTACACCATATTTTATTGGGTTCACCTCGTGACATTTTTTGGCACGACGCTAGATGACGGGGGAAGTTAGTAGCGATTATATGGTGGGTATTATAGGAAATTTTAGTGGAAAAGTGGGGAATTTAAAGCAGTTATTATTTGAATTTGAATTAGAGTTGTTTGGAGTCAAACATGGGTGGTTATTGTAGAGATTTAATTCAAATTCAAATTCAAATTAAAAGTACAAATTACTTGGAGCCAAAAATAATTATGGGTGGTTATTGTAGATAATTAATTACTTGGATCCAAAGGAAGTTAGTTATTGCAAACAACTATAAATTCATCAATTGAGGAAGCCAAAAGGGATATCCAAACAATCAAGCAAACCTATGTCTTTACATTTTATCCTTTAAACTTCAGCACCTTTTCAACACCTTTTATCCTTTAATTTTCATTAATTCAATATTACTTTTCTTGAATTCAATTCAAGTTTATTTAGATTCTAGATTTTACATTCCATCCTTTACATTTCACCCTTTACTTACAAGAAATTTACATTACTCGTTTTGTCATACGAAAAAGTCCAACTAAGTTAAACACGATCACGAACCTACAAATGTTGTGCGTTACTGATTTCATTTACAAGTAGACATATTCTGACACTAGAAGGAGAGGGCATAGAATGTCAAAATGACAAAACGAGTCTTTTCCATTCAAGTAGACCGATATTTGGTAAGTGATGATTTTGAATGGTATTTGAGATAAACAGTCAAAATCTCAACGATTTGTATAAAAGTTTACAACATTTTGCTAAAGTTCTTCGCAATTCAGTTACAGTAGTCCCTCTCACACCAACCTCTTGAATTACAAAATTACAGTGCTAATCTATAATTCGAGGGGTTGAAAGATCGTTAAAAGATTTCAAACTCGGGGGGGAGGGGGGGGGTGTGTGGAGGGGTCCAAAAGTTTTATGTTCAAAGAAGATTTTGGGCGAAAGAAAATGCGTAATCCTACGTAGAGTTTCAATAAAAATTTACCTGAAATGGCGATTGGTAGGAAAATGCGTATGATGTTATTTTTACAATATTTATAAATCAATTGAGTTGATAAATATGGATCCATGGTCATGTGAAATGAATATGAACATAAAAAATTGGAATCTTATTGACTTCACAATAGCCTTGATTTCATTTTCGAGTTATGGCGTCACTAAAAGCACATTTGAGTAAAATAGTTATTCTCTATATAGAGGTCCAAATGATGAATCATTTTTTAGATTGGAAGCTTGACTTGTAGTGTTTTCTTTTGGCACCTAGTTCATTTTCTAGTTCAAAGTAAACATAAAATGCCATGCTAAGAAAATCAAACTAAAATTTTGGACTATTACAACATTTTGTGCTGTCACCAAAACATGCTTTAGTAAAGTGGTCATAACTCTCTGTATAGAGATCCAAATAATGAACTATTTTTTGCATTGGAAGCTTGACTTCCATATCTTATATTGGCATATGTCTTGTTTTTTAGATCAAAACTCTCAAATAATGCTAGCCTTGGGTAGGTAGGATAAATATTTGGACCGTTACAAAACTTTTTGATATATAGTTATTCATCATCTTTAATGTCCCTTCGAAGTTCAAAAGTTTTCATGATTATTAACATCTTTCGTGATCTTCAAAGGTATTTTATTTGTAATTATTCACCATGTTTTGTAACCTCTAGAAGTTTTCTTTTTTGTGATTATTCACCATCTTTGGTAACCTTTGAAATTAAAAAAATATTAAAATTATTCACCATCTTTTGTGACCTTTTGAAGTTCAGAATTTTTGTAATTATTTACCATCTTTAGTGACCTTCATAGGTAAAATATGCTACAATTATTCACCATCTTTAGTGACCTTCGAAGATAAATTTTTTACAATTATTCACCATCTTTGGCGTCCCTCTAAGTTTAAATTTTTTGCATTAGTATTCATCATCTTTGGTGATCTTTGATGGGTAAAAATGTTGCCATTTTACACCATCTTTGGTGACCTTCGAAGTTAAAGGGATGCAGTTATTCAACTTATTTTGTGATGATAGAAGTTGAAATCGAGAAATAAATTATGCAACTTTTCACTATGAGCTTTAACATGGATAATTACTCCGATTAGGAAGAAGTTTTGCACATTCACAAATCCGATGGAGTTTACTCAAGACTGCTATTATCAAGCCTCCACCACCAATGTTCTTCTCAAAACACACATGGTGCAAGGGGTATGATCATACCATATTTTAACGGGTTCATTGCGTGATATTTTTCAATATGTGGTTTGATGGCGAGGGAATTTAGTGGCAGTTATATGTTGATTATTATAGGATTTTTTTGCGAAAGAAGTGGGTAGTTTAAAGAGGTTATTATTTGAATTTGAATTAGATTTATATGGATACTGTGTACACCCCATCTTTGTACCCTCTTGAAAAGGCCCTTTAGTGTGTACTTTAGGTAAACACAACTTTGTTCCAATTTTTAGTTAAAACCAATTTTAACTTCTTAAACCCTAAACATGCATCTAAGTGATTAAATCCATTCCATGAATAAAGCATGCGGTAAAAGACACACTTTCAGGGAAAATCTCCGAAGGGAAAAACCTTTTTATTTCACTATAATTTGTAAGACACAAGTTACACGGATTACAATGAAATAGGGTGACATACGAAATACCCACAAGTGTCGGTTTCGATGTCTCGGCTGAAATCTCCCACAGGAACTCCATGTGGGCAGCAGTAGAGAAGAAGACGGCTTCTCCACAAATTACTTCATAAGGACTCCCTCCACAATATCACGCAACTCTCCGATTGTATAGTTCTCCTCACAAAGTTCACAACGGTGTAGTGAATGAATTATCTTCCAGTAAATGCGTTCAAGATCACTAACTTTGGAATTGAATAATTTGATCTTGAATAAACACCGAATGAAGAGAAAAACATTATGGGAATAAGTTTTCGAAATTATTCTGCCTTGTAAACTTTCACGGATACATTTTTTATTTATAACTGAGCAGCACAGAGTCCAAGAAAATAAAAACACAAAAATCGAGGCATCAGGTCGTTCAAACGAGATGTGGATCTCATTCGCGTGACATAGGGATGTCGTTTGAACGACCCACAGTTCTCGTTCGAGCGACAATAATAAAATAATATTTTTCTTTTAAATAAATGCTCGAATTTTGTTTAAACTATTTGAAGCTCATAAATATTTTTAAAACATAAAAAGATTTAATTCCCACTTATTTAAATCACCCAGCATTTAATCAATATACAAAATTACTCAAATACTTATAGGTATTCATACCCGAGTGATCTTAAACATATGCAACACCTCTTGACTTGAAATCTTCTTCAAAGCTTTAAATTTCACATTCTTGGACTTGAACTTTGTCGTAGGCTCAATTAAACTCCACAATCAAAACTAGCCTAGACTTAATTTATTTTGTCCGAAATTAAGCCAATTAAAACAAAAGTACATGATAAGAATTATGTTCTTACAAATATCCCCCTTTGGCTATTCCGGGACAAAACTAAACAGAGATGCTATATGCCAAAAAAAAATACATGTACTATCTCAAAACTCAGAAATATAAAAGTATAGGACATAGTGAAACTGAATAAATGGCAAGCCTCTGATTCTGTCTCTGAATGGCAATAAACTGAATCTGTCTCCGAATGTGATGAATTAATAAAATCTGAATCTTTGAGACCAATACCTACACACAGGAGACACAAACAAATACCCAAGTGAAGTATGGAGGAATAAAACAAATATAATATCATAATAAATACTCCCCTTACATCACATATCTCTCCCCCTTTTTGCCAATTCTAGTATGAATATATGAGAATGAACAACATGGGTAGATAAACAATATCAGCATGACAATGGATAGTAATAACAGAAGTAACTGAAGCATAATGAGAAAATCACTAAAACTGCAAATGAAACTGTACATCCATGTCATAAAATAAACCAAGAGATACAATTGTCCAAAAGAATACATCATATCTGAGAATAAATAAATACAGCGGAATATCAATGTCTCATATACAATATCAAAATAAATACATCAAGGCATCAACAGGACTATCATCATCATCATCATCATCATCATCATCATCATCATCATCATCAGAATATGTAGATGAAATATGACCTAACCCAGAAGATCATGCGCCTCTCAACTGCTCTCTCTGCCGCATCTCATCAAAAAATGTTGTCATCTTAGATTCAGCACGAACACGTGCTTCGGCCTCAGCATCAAATCTATCCATGATTGAGTCATACATCCTGGACTGAGCAGTACATGTGCCTGTAAGGTAGAAACCTCATCCTCAATAGGACGAGTGAGAGCAGGAGTGGGGGGTGGTTGCTGAGAAAACTCGGAGGTGCTCAGAACGGTATGATCTGCAGGGTGACAGGGATCAGCATCGAGGAAGGCTCCCTCAGGGGGTGGAGCACAAGCTCTCATCGCCGGTGACAAATGACTCTATAAAGAAGGGAAAGTATTAAGATCAATAACGGCAGGTGAAGGGAGTCGCTGATCACCCTCTAAAATAGGAACCCCAGTAGTAGTGCAAATGATTGAAATGAGAATCCCATACGGAAGAGCAGGGCGGACTGGGATGGTACCACTGACGGTAATAGAGATATAACACGAAGCATGACCATCTATAGATCGATATCCCACCTTTGAAAGACGTGATACATGAAATAGACAATGTCAGGTCCAATTTGAGTATAATTTATCCTACGATAAATGGATGCTGACACAAAGCTATTAGGTACATGAAAGGCAGGAAAAACCTGGTGATGGTACATAGTAGTACCTGCCTGGGGAATCTCCCAGAAGCAATAACGCTGAATATCATCATATGTAGGTTCATCATCAGTATAACGAGGAAATATAACGTCAGGGACACGAGGAAGGTGCAAAAAAGCAACTATGAGATCTGCTGTGACGAAATCAGGAACGCCACATACAGTTGAAAAGATCCCCTCAGTGTGGGGAAGAGCGCGAAAGAAAAACTCTCGGATAATGTCCGGATAGACAACCCCACGAGCCTCAAACATATAATCCCATCCCCTATCAGACAACCAGTGCTGAATGCCTAACCCCTGAAACTTAGAATAATGAAACACCCTCTCCTGAACAACTGATCGAATGTGGAGACCCAATAGACAGTAATGACCATACTCAGCATGAGTGGCCCATCTCACTGGAAAGTATGGGGGCCTACTGGCCTGATCTCTCTGAGCTCGAGTAGAGGGTGGTGGAGCGTTGAGTTGGCCTATCGGAGCACCACGACGTCTAGGTGGGATGACGAAAAAGTGTAATGTGTGATGTGTGAGAGTGAACAGTCGTCGCGGAACACACACACACCTAAAAACCTATCTCCGTACAATAATCCATTCGAACCACCGCGAACACCAACCACAACAACAGTCAAAATCAGAAATAGCAACCGATTTTTTTTCAAATGATTTCAAAAAAAATAAATAGTATTACCTCAAAATCATCGAAAAATGGGAACTGCTCGTCGAAAAACAAGAGCTGTAGTATTGTGTCGAACACAAAATCATCGAAGAACAACTCTTTGGAAGAGTCACACGCCGGAGAAATAATGCGAGGTACACACGTCGAAGAACTAACTACGAACGCTGGAGAATCAACCAGAAAGGAATGGCCGTCGTCGATCACTTTTTGAACCAGTGCTGTTACCGAGGAGCTCAGGAGCATCAATGGCGAGAATTCGAATAAAGTATGAGATGAGAGTCCATAAATATCGAGCTTCGAAGACTAACAATGGTGGTATTTTTTTTTTAACAAAGCTGCTTCTGTCGCATGAAAGTGAAGGCGTTTTGAGTGAACGAAGAGAGAAGAAGAGAGAACGACATTTTAATTGAAACCCTGATCTCGCTTGATGTGACTCGAACGACTTTGATAAGTCGCTTGAATGACTTTGAATGTCGCGTAAACGACAGCTTCGCACGACATAAGATGTCGTTCCAACGAGAAATTAAAATTTCCAGAAACACCCCAAAAACAATCAGTATTTTCCCAGTGAAAAAAAATATCTAAAAAAAGTACCTGGAACACATAAATAGACTACAAAATAGAAAACAGTGTAAAAAGAGACCAACGGGAATTACATGTTAACATGGTACTAATGTTCTCAATTATGAAAGTGGATTGATTGGGGGTGAACTACAACAAATGAGTCATCATTTCAATACGTCGAATCGATCAAAGAGTTCTAATTGATAGTGAGAAATCATCAAACTTTACCAAAGCCATTTGAGACAATATATAAGTGAGTTTAATGAACTAAACTTAATCAACATGCATACAAGTTTTGATTTTTGATGATTCTACAAACAATAGCGTCATGATACGATGTTTCAACATAGGATTCATGGTGCAAACCTGTTTAAATTATTTTCCAACCAAACTCCCTCATATATATGAATTTTTCATGATCTTTAGAAAAATATATCAATCTCAACTTAGAGAAAGTCCTATTAGCCCCAATTATTAGCATATGAATTTTTATTGCCTTAATTCTCTTTTGGGCTCTTTTAAATGGAGACTTTCACAATGAGTCAATTTCATACTCTCGCAGCTCTTTCCCATGAACACTCCTCATTTTTTTAATATCAAATCTCTCAAAAAACGGTTCTTACAAGCATACCTCCTCCTTAAGTTTACTTGCGCATAGATGAAAAAATTGAGATCAAAACGTCTTACCAAACTCAAATATGCAAGAGAAGTCAAGCATTCATATAAACTGGTGCATGTGTGCAAGATTGGCATATACACAAAGTCAAATCAAACTGCATATCAACTTCGAAACAACCTCATAGTGCAATGGTTAAGATCATTCTAGGCATCAATAATAATGACCAAAAGACCCAGCCACATGAATAATGAAAGAAAGGTGGGGGGGGGGGGGATCAAGCACACCAATAAGCCACATCAAACATGTAACCTCATGACTCAAAAACCAAAAAATCTTTTTGCATTTTCAAAATTTTTTATAAAAAGTAAAATATTTTTGTATTTTCAAAAGTTTTTATAAAAAAACAAAATCTTTTTGTATTTTTGATAAGACTCAAATACATACCAAAAACTAGAAACATGCCGTAAAACTAGCCAAATATAACGCAAGAAGTAAATACTAGAGTATGACAAACCAACGAACAACCTCAATCGAAAGATGAAAGATGAGGAGAACTACGAGCAATGATGCAAGAATCACCAAGCCTAATACTTAACGCTTCTAAATCTGACTTCCTAACCCAAGTAGGTGTGAACTGATAAGTAGGGGAATTGGGAAACGGATTGGATTTAGAATTCTAGGAGCGTTCTTAAGATCATAGCACAACCATCTAAGATGACCTCTCCTATCGCAATGAGTGCAAGTGTAGATATGGTGAGGAGCGTGTCCTATATGCCGATTATACCTCACGTTCCTAGGTGGCTCTCTTCTACGGTTCCTAGGCGGCTCTCTTGTTTGCATGGTTTTAGCTTTGGGAGAAGGTGAGACATGATTATCGAAGCCAATACCACGCCGATTATCTTTGATTTTGACGGTGCCTATTATTTTCTCTAACTTTTCAGACCTAGCCTCCAAATCAATTTTAACTTTACTCAAATCTCTCAGTTTTTCCTCAAGCTCACCTATCCTTGACTCAAGTAAACGCGTAGAATTTTCAAACTCCAGAATTTCCTTTTTCATAGTCTCCATCAACCCCTGAAGACTATCTCTCTCACCTTCGACATATTCTAGCTTATCTTGAATTTTTCTTTTCTTGTGCCCTAAGATCCTCAATTAAAGCATTGGAATTATTTGTTTCTATGGCACGTTCTTTCAACATAGCTCCTAATTTCACGTTTCTTTATTTGATTTTAATGTTTCTCCATACAATTCTATGAAAGGAGTTTACAAATCTCTCTCGTCTTTGCTCTCATCCTCACTCACCTCACCCTCACTCTCAGGTGTATTAACTTCTATGGCTGCGGAAGAATCATGCAAAGGTAAGTCTTTATCACTTACATGACTAGCCACAAAGGTGGGAAGTTCACACTTACTAGCATAAAAGTTTTCTTCTTCTGGTCACTATCACTAACGGTAGAAACATGATTTATTGGTTTATTAAAATTCTCCCTAAGTTTAGTGGGACACACATCTATCCTGTGACCAACCCCTTCGCAACAAAGACACTTTTCACAATCACCCTTATTAACCAATTTTTTATGAGCAGTTTTCATTTATGATTTCCAATTAAATGATTCAAACAAGTGAATTCTAAAATCATCAAAACCACCGAAAGGCATACCTAAAGACACGGGATCACAAACACAATAAGATAGTGCAACAAGCTCTGATACCAATTTGAAAAGGCCCTTTAGTGTGTACTTTAGGTAAAAATAACTTTGTTCCAATTTTTAGTTAAAACCAATTTTAACTTCTTAAACCCTAAACATGCATCTAAGTGATTAAATCCATTCCATGAATAAAGCATGCGGTAAAAGACACACTTTCACGAAAAATCCCCGAAGGGCAAAATCTTTTTATTTCACTATAATTTGTAGGACACAACTTACACGGATTAAAATGAAATAGGGTGACATACGAAATACCCGCACGTGTCGATTTTGATGTCTCGGCTGAAATCTCCCGCAGGAACTCCAGGTGGGAAGCAGTAGAGAAGAAGATGACTTCTCCACAAGTTACTTCATATGGACTCCCTCCACAATAGAACGCAGCTCTCCAGTTGTAGAGTTCTCCTCACAAAGTGCACAACGGTGTAGTGAATGAATTATCTTTCGAAAAGCGCGTTCAAGATCACTAACTTTTGGAATTGAATAATTTTATCTTGAATAAACACCGAATGAAGAGAAAAACTGTATGGGAATAAGTTTTTGAAACTGTTCTTCCTTGTAAACTTTCACAGATACGTTTGTTATTTATAACTAAGTAGCACAGAGTCCACGAAAATGAAAACACAAAAATCGAGGTGTCAGGTCATTTAAGCGAGATGTGGATCTCGTTCGCATGACATAGGGATATCGTTTGAACGACCCACAGTTCTCGTTCGAGCGACAGTAATAAAATAATATTTTTTTAAATAAATGCTCGAATTTTCTTTAAACTATTTGAAGCTCAGAAATATTTTTAAATCACAAAAAGATTTAATTCCCACTTATTTAAATCACCTAGCATTTAATCAATATACAAAATTACTCAAATGCTTATAAGTATTCATACCTGAGTGATCTTAAACATATGCAACACCTCTTGACTTGAAATCTTCTTCAAAGCTTTAAATTGCACATTCTTGGACTTGAACTTTGTCGTAGGCTCAATTAAACTCCATAATTAAAACTAGCCTAGACTTAATTTATTTTGTCCGGAATTAAGCCAATTAAAACAAAAGTACATGATAAGAATTATGTTCTTACAAATCTCCCCCTTTGGCTATTCCGGGACAAAACTAAACAGAGATGCTATATGCCAAAAACGAATACATGTACTATCTCAAAACTCAGAAATATAAAAGTATAGGACATAGTGAAATCGAATAAATGTCAAGCCTTTGATTCTGTCTCTGAATGGCAATCAACTGAATCTGTCTCTAAATGTGATGTATCAATAAAATCTGAATCTCTGAGACCAATACCTACACACACGAGACACAAATAAATATCCAAGTGAAGTATGGAGAAATAGAACAAATATAATATCATAATAAATACTCCCCTTACATCACATATCTCTCCCCCTTTTTGCCAAGTTTAGTATGAATATATGAGAATGAACAGCATGGATAGATAAACAATATCAGCATGACAATGGATAGTAATAATAGAAGTAACTGAATCATAATGAGAGAATCACTCAAACTGCAAACGAAATTGTACATCCATGTCATAAAATAAACCAAGAGAGATACAGATGTCTATAAGAATACATCATATCTGAGAATAAATAAATACATAGGAATATCAATGTCTCATATACAACATCAAAACAAATACATCTAGGCATCAGCAGGACTATCATCATCATCATCATCATCATCATCATCATCATCATCAGAATATGTAGATGAAATATGACCTAACCCAGAAGATCATGCGCCTCTCAACTGCTCTCTCTGCCGCATCTCATCAAAAAATGTTGTCATCTTAGATTCAGTACGAACACGTGCTTCGGCCTCAGCATCAAATCTAGCCATGATAGAGTCATACATCCTGGACTGAGCATTACATGTTCCTGTAAGGTAGAAACCTCCTCCTCAATAGGACGATTGAGAGCAGGAGTGGGGGGTGATGGCTGAGAAAACTCGGAGGTGCTCAGAACGGTATGATCAGCAGGGTGACAGGGATCAGCATCGACGAAGGCTCCCTCAGGGGGTGGAGCACAAGCTTTCATCGCCGGTGGCAAATGACTCTCAAAATGAGTGAAAGTATTATGACCAATAACGGCAGGCGAAGGGAGATGCTGATCACCCTCTAAAATAGAAACCCCAGTAGTAGTGCAAATGATGGAAATGAGAATCCCATAAGGAAGCGCAGGGCGGACTGGGATGGTACCACTGACGATAACAGAGATATAACACAGAGCATGACCATCGATAGATCGATATCCCACCTTTGAAAGACGTGATACATGAAATAGACAATGTCAGGTCCAATTTGAGTATAATTTATCCTACGATAAATGGATGCTGACACAAACCTATTAGGTACATGGAAGGCAGGAAAAACTTGGTAATGGTACATAGTAGTACCTGCCTGGGGAATCTCCCAGAAGCAATGACGCAGAATATCATCACATGTAGGTCCATCATCAGTATAACGAAGAAACATAGCGTCAGGGACACAGGGAAGGTGCAAAAAAGAAACTATGAGATTTGCTGTGACGAGATCAGGAACGCCACATACAGTTGAAAAGATCCCCTCAGTGTGGGGAAGAGCGCGAAAGAAAAACTCTCGGACAATGTCCGGATAGACAACCCACGAGCCTCAAACATATAATCCCATCCCCTATCAGACAACCAGTGCTGAATGGCTAACCCCTAAAACTTAGAATAACGAAACACCCTCTCCTGAACAACTGATCGAATGTGGAGACCCAATAAACAGTAATGACCATACTCAGCATGAGTGGCCCATCTCACTGGAGAGTATGGGGGCCTACCGGCCTGAGCTCTCTGAGCTCGAGTAGAGGGTGGTGGAGCGTTGAGTCGGCCTATCGGAGCACCACGACGTCTAGGTGGGATGACGAAAAAGTGTAATGTGTGATGTGTGAGAGTGAACAGTCGTCGCGGAACACACACACACCTAAGAACCTATCTCCGTACAATAATCCATCCGAACCACCGCGAACACCAACCACAACAACAGTCAAAATCAGAAACAACAACCAATTTTTTTTTCAAATGATTTCAAAAAAATGAACAGAATTACCTCGAAATCATCGAAAAATGGGAACTGCTCGTCGAATAACAAGAGTTGTAGTATTGTGTTGAACATAAAATCATCGAAGAATAACTCTTTGGAAGAGTGACACGCCGGAGAAATAATGCGAGGTACAGACGTCGAAGAACTAACTGCGAACGCTGGAGAATCAACCAAAAAGGAATGGTCGTCGTCGATCACTTTTTGAACCAGTGCTGTTACCGAGGAGCTCAGGAGCATCAATGGCGAGAATTCGAAGAAACTATGAGATGAGAGTCCATAAATATGAAGTTTCGAAGACTAAGAATGGTGGGATTTTTTTTAACAAAGTTGTTTCTGTCGCATGAAAGTGCAGGGGTTTTGAGTGAACGAAGAGAGAAGAAGAGAGAACGACATTTTAATTGAAACCCTGATCTCGCTTGATGTCGCTCGAACGACTTTGATAAGTCGCTTGAATGACTTTGAATGTCGCTTAAATGACAGCTTCACGCGACATAAGATGTCGTTCCAACGAGAAATTAAAATTTCGAGAAACACCCCAAAAACCATCAGTATTTTCCCAGTGAAAAAAATATCTAAAAAAAGTACCTGGAACACATAAATAGACTACAAAACAGAAAATTGTGTAAAAAGAGACCAACGGGAATTACATGTTAACATGGTACTAATGTGCTCAATTATGAAAGTGGATTTATTGGGAGTGAACTACAACAAATGAGTCATCATTTCAATACGTCGAATCGATCAAAGAGTTCTAATTGATAGCGAGAAATCATCAAACTTTATCAAAGCCATTTGAGACAATATATAAGTGAGTTTAATAAACTAAACTTAATCAACATGCATACACGTTCTGATTTTTGACGATTCTACAAACAATAGCGTCATGATACGATGTTTCAACATAGGATTTGTGGTGCAAACCTGTTTAAATTATTTTTCAACCAAACTCCCTCATATATATGAATTTTTCATGATCTTTAGAAAAATCTATCAATCTCAACTTATAAAAAGTCCTATTAGCCCCAATTATTAGCACATGAAAAATGAAAGGGGGGGGGGGGGGGGGGATCAAGCACACCAATAAGCCACATCAAACATGTAACCTCACGACTCAAAAACCAAAAAATCTTTTTGCATTTTCAAAATTTTTTATAAAAAGCAAAATATTTTTGTATTTTCAAAAGTTTTTATAAAAAAACAAAATCTTTTGTATTTTTGATAAGACTCAAATACATACCAAAAACTAGAAACATGCCGTAACACTAGCCAAATATAACGCAAGAAGTAAATACTAGAATATGACAAACCAACGAACAACCTCAATCGAAAGATGAAAGATGAGGAGAACCACGAGCAATGATGCGAGAATCACCAAGCCTAATACCTAACGCTTCTAAATCCGACTTCCTAACCCAAGTCGGTGTGAACCGATAAGTAGGGGAATTGGGAAACGGATTGGATTTAGAATTTCTAGGAGCGTTCTTAAGATCATAGCAAAACCGTCTAAGATGACCTCTCCTACCGCAATGAGTGCAAGTGTAGATACGATGAGGGTATAGTGAAACAGAGAAATATAAAAGTATAGGACATAGTGAAACTGAATAAATGGCAAGCCTCTGATTCTGTCTCTGAATGGCAATCAACTGAATCTGTCTTTGAATGTGATGTATCAATAAAATCTGAATCTCTGAGACCAATACCTATACACATGAGACACAAGCAAATACCCAAGTGAAGTATAGAGGAATAAAACAAATATAATATCATAATAAAAACAACTATGATTAAATCCATTCCATGAATAAAGCATGCGGTAAAAGACACACTTTCAGGAAAAATCCCCGAAGGGCAAAATCTTTTTACTTCACTATAATTTGTAAGACACAACTTACACGGATTACAATGAAATAGGGTGACATACGAAATACCCGCAGGTGTCGGTTTCGATGTCTCGGCTGAAATCTCCCACAGGAACTCCAGGTGGGCAGAAGTAGAGAAGAAGACGACTTCTCTACAAGTTACTTCATAAGGACTCCCTCCATAATAGCACGCATCTCTCCAGTTGTAGATTTCTCCTCACAAAGTGCACAATGGTGTAGTGAATGAATTATCTTCCGGTAAACGCGTTCAAGATCACTAACTTTGAAATTGAATAATTTGATCTTGAATAAACACCAAATGAAGAGAAAAACTGTTTGCGAATAAGTTTTTTAAACTTTTCTGCCTTGTAAACTTTCACAGATACATTTTTTATTTATAACTGAGCAGCACAGAGTCCAAGAAAATGAAAATACCAAAATCGAGACGACAGGTCGTTCGAGCGAGATGTGGATCTCGTTCGTGCGACATAGGGATGTCGTTTGAACAACCTATAGTTCTCGTTCGAGCTAAAGTAATAAAATAATATTTTTCTTTTAAATAAATTCTTGAATTTTCTTTAAACTATTTGAAGCTCAGAAATATTTTTAAAACATAAAAAGATTTAATTCCCACTTATTTAAATCACTCAGCATTTAATCATTTTACAAAATCACTCAAATGCTTATAAGTATTCATACCTGAGTGATCTTAAACATATGCAACACCTCTTGACTTGAAATATTCTTCAAAGCTTTAAATTGCACATTCTTGGATTTGAACTTTGTCGTAGGCTCAATTAAACTCCATAATTAAAACTAGCCTAGACTCAATTTATTTTGTCCGAAATTAAGCCAATTAAAACAAAAGTACATGATAAGAATTATGTTCTTACACCTCTAAATACCTTCGTAGGCCGATAACACTTATCCTCCCACCATAAGACCCTAGGTCTTACTCCAACCCCTGATCTAGGGGCCACCGGGTATTCCCAAGCTCTATTTGACTTTGGTCAATTCTCCAACCCGAGCGAAGCTTATTGCACCTTCACAAGGCTATGAATATCCTTTCTAATAATCAATACCATTTGCGAATCATCCTCAAAATTTTCATGTACTCACCTGTTTACTTCGAGACCCCCCCTCGAGGCCATCGGGCGCTTTTGTGCGCCATTTGACTTTAGTCAACTCTTGAACCCGGCATTGGCCTAATATATTTTCATAGGTCTCTAAATACCATTCCAACGTTCCCGATTGTGCATTATTTTGACTTACGGTTTGCATTTTATGTCTATTTTTCTAAAAAAGTTCTTTTTGAACTCTCTATAGGCACCCTAGACCCCCTGCCTATAAGCAGGGGTGTACTTTACTTTGGCAGCAAGCCAAGGGTATGTCGATAGGTAGGCCTGGGCCTATGGTGATCTAAACACCCATGAAACCCTAATTTTTACTATTTAAGGAGTTCATGACCTCATTCCTAAGGACCCTCTTTTTTCAGTAATTAAAACATTCTTTCCTCAAAATAAGTGCACCATCACTCCAAAAAATCCAATTTTCTAACATTCCTTTCACCTTTCTTACCTCACTTTCATTCACTTTTTTCTGCTTATCTTACCCCTACTTCATCATCATCCGACCACCCTAAAATCAACCTACTCCTCTTTAAAAATCAATAGCATAATCGTCTAAGAGGTCTACTCTCACTCTTTTATAATTTATTTAATTAGTGTTGTTTATTCATGTTTCTTCCATTTTTAATATCTTTTAGTCTTATT
Source organism: Sambucus nigra (assembly GCA_949130495.1). Taxonomy (NCBI): domain Eukaryota; kingdom Viridiplantae; phylum Streptophyta; class Magnoliopsida; order Dipsacales; family Adoxaceae; genus Sambucus; species Sambucus nigra. Next base: position 695,314,423 of record OX422211.1, read on the forward strand.
CCATTATCTCACATAATCTAATATCCTTTTTTATTACTAGTATTCAGATAATATATTTTTATAAAATCAAAAAAGACAAAATGAGGTATTACTTATAAATTCCAAAAGTAGGATTTCCCCATTTTTTCTACACTTTTACACTTGCGCACGTCTTCTTAAAAAATAATTAAAGAGGAGTCCTAAATTTGGGTTTATGGGTTAAACCTCACTCTTGTGATATGTTGAACTACATGGACTTTGATGCCTATTATGGCTACATAGTCTCCCCGAGTCATTATTGGGATTTGAGCCCTATTTTATTCATTGTGCTATCATTGTTTACATATCATATTTAGTAGTATTGCGTGTATGTACACGCCTATATATCAGTGTTTGCACCCTACATGCACACTCACTTTTCATAGTGAATCGTGATTTGGTGGAGACTGACATCATGTATTATATTATTATTTTTCTTTCATATACTCCTTAGAATAACTCATCTCTGTCCTTCCTATGACACGAGTAGGATGATTCTGTTTCCTCATTTATTTTTACATCGCACATATTGTACACATGAGTCACATTTTAGAGGAAAAAGAACATCATAATACCCCATGAGAGGCTGAAAGGACAGAACGGATGCTTAATACTTTCCCATTCCGTAACTTAGTCCCCAGATTCTCGATTCATTTAGTTTCATATGTATTAGTTTGTCTTTTGATGTCCTTCTTTTGGGGACGGATACATTCTTTTGCATATTTTGACTTGAATAAGTTAGCCTCTCCATTCTATACATTTTTCTCCCCTTTGATGACGACCGATTTATATCCGTGGCTACCCACGAAGATCACTCGAGTGGCGGAAAGAGACCTCCTCTCCTCGAAACCCCACATACTGAGAGAAATTTCCCCATAACTCCCTCCCTTTCGAGGCCAGCCCACGCCTGAGGAATCCTCGGATGGTCATAGTGGTGAGTCCACAGGGGACTTAATTTTTATAGGACTAAACTCTATTTCATATGGGTTTAATGCCCTTTTCTCTCATTTCTCTCTATTTCTATATATGTGTACATATGCCTCCACTTGTATAATCTTCTTACTCTCATACTTACATGTTATTTACATGCCTTGTTCATATCATGATGTTTATATCCTTCTCTTCATTATACTCTTTTCTCATCATATATATATATACCATATTCCTATCACATACTTCACGCTTTACTCAGTTGTATATAATCATCGTGTTTCACCGCACCTACTCACACTTTCACGTGATCCACATCACTTGTAGATATACATACTTAGTCACACTAGCACACACTCTCATATTCTTCCCATTCGTATATAGCTTCACGCTCACTCACATGTTTCACACACCACTTGTAGATATTCGTGCTTAGTCTCACTAGCATACACTTCTAAATTTCTCCCATTTGATTATATTCACATACCTTCTTCACCTAAACTTTGCAAGTATTTTTATGCATATTCACATGTCTCATATTTTGTATATATCACCATACTTTATATAGTCTCTATGCTTCATGAATATACTTGCTAGTTTTACTCTCCATGTTTATCCCCTTACCCTGTGCTGCTTGTATATTCTATGTTATCCATTATAGTGGTAGTATTTTTTTCTCTTAGCATACATAAGACTCATACATTCTTCCACACTACGTGACTTGAGCATTTAAATAGTTACCAAAATTTTGTCCCGTACTTAGGGGTCACTTCATGATGGGTGCTGGTCCTACGGGGCGTGGTTAACCTAAGCGATATAATTTTCAACTTCCATTGTCCTAGTACCTTCGATGTACATCGAACGGTTCCCCTCGTATCGTACCACTTGATCAAACTCATTATAGGAGATATAGAGTAGGGAACTCGTTTATGTACGTCGAGTATATCGAATTCTCTCTCACACATACCATTTCCACGAGGTATATCGTAAGGCAATTCACGTACACTCAGGTATATTAAATGACTTTATCGATGAATGATTGCCCTTATAGGTAAGAGATATATCATGGAAGTCAAGAAAAATTGGGTAATCTTTCCACTAACCCACCAATGCATCATCCTCATATAAGCATCTTCCATAAGACACTCGTACCTACTCTTCCGGTTTCAACGCAAAATTATGCCAAACTTTTGGATCGCCTTAACACCCAATTTTTTGCACTATTTCACCCATTTGTAAAAAGGACCCTGTCCACGAGTCTGGAAATAAGTCAAACCGTGGCTTACATCATATACCCTATCTTTTCTCAGAACTCGGTCCCCATTCGACTTTTCACTTGCACCCTAGCCAGAACATAATACAAGTGAAATCTAATAATAATAACTTCGTTGAGGATTTTCCTTTTCCCCCTTTTCAAAAACACCAAAAATATTTTCTCCATTTTTAAAAGAAAAAATAATACTCATATATACAAAAAATATTCCTCTTTCCTCAAAATAAAAGAAAAACTCATTTTTCTCTCTCAGGTGAGATCGCATAACCCAATCTTGGCCTGGATCCCTATTAGCTCAGGTCTTCCATTAAGCCACCCAAGATCTCCAATACTTCTATAAAATTTGAGCAATTCCTCTTAAGATTATTCATGAAGAACATTGACCAGACTACAAATGACCAGCCATATCTGGTAAAATTCTTTGCTTTGCTTAGTGCTATGATCGATAATATTCATGCAGAAGTTTAGGAAATGCAATGACATTGAGGTCAGACTCCCCGTCATGAAATCCTATTTCCCCATGGTATAGGTATACAAGGTTCAGAACCAGTATGGGTTCCAAAAGAGTATCAGCACATCCCGCATGCCCCACCTACTAATGGTCTGCCACCAGTTGAGCTACCAATACCGAGTCTTGCCCATCCAGGGGTAATCTTCCAACGCCTATTGATCCTAAAGAAGAAGAATTTAACAAAGTCAAAGAAGACCTCCGGTTTCTACCTAAAAGATTCGAACAAGTTAAAATCTCAGGGAACTATATGGACTACACCCATATGTCTCCCTATCCTAAAGCTTGACTACCAGATAAGTTCAAAATGTCGTGCATTTAGAAGTATGGAGGCAGTGGACCTCTAATTGTGCACCTATGCAGCTACCATCACACCATGACTCTCGTCAGGGCGTTAGAGGAAATAATGGCTCAGATGTTCCAACAAACTCTCAAGGAAATTGCCCTTAGATGGTTCATATCCCTCGAAGAATCTAAAATCTGTAGGTGGGAATATGTAGCTCGATAATTCATGACTCAGTACAAGTATATTGAAGAATAAAAAATTACCCATTGAGACCTCGAACTGCTCAAGAAAAACCCAGGTGAATCAGTTAAGCCCCACTATGAGAAACTAACCATCGAAGGAAGAACAGATAAGCATCGTGAAGAAGAACTTCTTTCCCCATAGCAGAGCCTTAATAGGAGGCCAGTACTACCCCCATTTCAGATCCCTATGGGAGACAGGTGTATAAATTGAATAAGAGTTACAAGTCAGAAAGATGAATCTGAGCCGAAAAGGTTGACTGGGCAGTTCTCACCTCGAAAGTATGATAAGCCAGCCAACACCTTTGTCTTATCCAAAAATAATATCTCCAAACTTGTAATGTCTTGGACACCCGAAAGTCTTTCTAATCTGGTCATAAAGGAATATACTGAACTTCAGGCCCTTTGTCAAAAGTGTATCTAGCCTTTCTAGACCAAAACCTTATCAAGCCTTTGGAACCCCAACCATTTCCATTTCCCCTTCCCTAAAATTTCTAGCATGATACCCATTGTGACGTCCACCAAATCATCTGTCATACCAATGATTTGTGTTTTCGTTGAAAAGTAGTATCCAAATCCGTATAGATAAGGGGATCATCGTACCACCACTAAATCTAAAACCTAAAACCACTAAGAATCCTCTCCTACCACACCGAAGTGGGGTGAATGACATCCTATAAGAAGAAAACCCAGAATTCGACCCTTCCACTAGGATTAAGCCCATCGAAACACCCAGTCCATCTACCATCCTTCCTACTACACCCTGAGAATCCTAATGACCAAGATCTATCTCTCCTCACTAGGGCCTGCATTATCGTTCGTACCCGTTCAGAAGGGGGAGGCATGGAATTGCCCGCGATTTTAGATCATCTTTAGGAATTTGGGTTGAAATTTCCCTCAAAGATAACCATCAACTGTGAGAAGATCCACACTTTGTTCATGGAAACTTAGAAGTAAGCTCGATAATTTGACGCTTGTACCCGAGGAAGATTTCAATTTAGATGACATTTTGTAGGTTATGTCTGATGTATTTGTCAAGAGGTAGAAGTGTGTACTATCTCTTAACTACTCATGGTTTTAAATTCTAAAGGAATTTAGTCCCTTCCTTCTAACACTTCCCTACTGAATGGGAAGAATCATATGATGAGTCCATAAGGGTTATAGAGTTCATTGAATTATCATGAAAAAATGACATCATTACCACCGGATTGGGGGGAGGGATTTTGACAGCTCAGATGCAAATCAAATAGTAAAGAAGCGTCTTTTCTTTGTAAAGAATGATTTCTTTTGAGGAAATGGTAGGGATGATTAACAAGGTATCCATCGCGCCCGAGGAATGTGTAGATACTGGGTTTCCGTTATTTCCTTTCTTTATAAATTCCAAGACCAGATATTGGTGGCACTATAAAGATCCAATTCCTCCATCGGCATAAATAGGAAAGAAAAAGAGTCGTTGAGGAAGTCCCAATGCTGAAGATGACAGTTGGAGAATGTAGGGTCCTTTACCAGATAAAAAAGACTCAAAATAATATCACTCTTAGGGATTTTCATGTCTTCCCATCTACACAAAAATGTTGTGATAAAACTCCTCACATGACCCATGGTTCCTCCCACTACCACTCAAGAAGAGGCTCTGATCTCTGACTGTTACAAGACTCCTCGGAAATTATAAAGATTGGTCTTGATCATAACTATGATCTCAATATCTCTGTTGCAGTCATCCGAATACAGTTCCACTAGAACTTGTGAATAACAGATCCGCTCTCAATGTCTCCCACTCACTACACTTAATTGCCCGGGAACAAAAGTCAGTGACCTTACTCCAACTTCTGCCATTGTGTGAGCATATGAATATACTAACCGAGGGGTTATGGGCTCCATAAAACTTGCATTATAGGCTATCTCTATTTTCCCTTAAATTGATTTCCAAGTCACCGACATACCTTCTTGCTTCAATTTGATCATTGGCTGCCCTTGGCTGAACAGTTACCCGGTTGTATCTTCTTCCCTTCATTAAAAATTAAAGTTCTTTTCCAAAGGCCAAGTCATCACCTTTCTCAGTGATGATGACAACTCAGATGGTATTAACCCAAGAAACCTAGTACTAGAAATTCAGCACAGGGTTAACGTTCTTCTCAGACTTTAAGATCGATCCACTTCCCATCCCAACTGGGGATAACTTAAGACCGAGTGTGTCCAGAGCACAACCATCATGAAAATGTATACATAATTGAAATATTCAAAAAACATTAACTTTATGCCTAGAATGGGGTTGGGTTGACGCCAATAAGAAATCCTTGAGTCAATAATTTGGAAGGAATCCTTTCCCCTAGCATCCTGAGCTACTAACCATCATCGACTAAACTCAGAGCACTCCGTTGGCTATACCGGAAGAGAAGCTTGGAAAGAGAAAATATAATATAAAGAGACACCTTGAATGAGAGGGTTTTTTAGAGGGTTAAGACTTTCCCTTTTATGAATTTTCCTAACCATGGTATGATCATGTGGAGAAAAAGATGAAACCAGGGCTGGAAATCTTCTTTGATGATGAAGTCATTTGGAATGAAGATCAGAAGCATGGGGTGGATTGTCTAACCATTAAAGTTGTAGAAAGAATCAAGAATTCAGAGGGAAGCGATACCGATAAGTCATTTCACCTGCATACATTAGGGGTAGATCTCTGCATAATCCACTTAGTAGCCGAACCATTTGACCCATCCTAAAGGATCACCACTATTGATAAACCACTCCTCAACCAGCATGCTATCCCTGTTAAGCCTACCCAAGTCAATCTGAACCCTACTGTTCATCCTCTCTAAGAAACACCTGAATTTATTGCCTTTTCTTCTATTTATGATGTAATTATGAACGATTCCTCCTTTGATGAGGTCTTCCTGTTGTATTACCTGAAAATATTTTCAATAAAAATGAATGATAATTTTGAGTATCTTGTCGTGCCTTACATTAATTTTCTTGATTCTAATCAATGATTGATGAAGATGATTTAATAAATGAATAATTCTTAACTGGTCTTAATAAGGAAAAAAATATATAACATGACCGTGTTCAAACTAATGATGATGATAATATTACGTTCAATCTCATATCTAGTAGCCATTTGCGCGAGATTAGGATAGGGTCCACCCTTTACGAGCATGAGTGGTCGCAATTCAAAGAGCTTCTGAAAGAGTTTATAGATGTCTTCGTGTGATCCTATGATGACATTCCTGGTATTAACCTGAAAATAACACAACAATATATTCATACCTTCCCAGAGAGGAAACCTGTTAAGAAGAAACTAAGAAAGCTTTTGATAAAGTGGTATGTCTAAGTTAAAGACAGAGTGGTAAAACAATTGAACGTAGGATTCATTCGTGTTTTCAAATAGCCTACATGGCTTGAAAATATCATCCTTGTGGAAAATCGAGTGGAAAAATTCACATGTGCGTCGACTATCGACATTTGAACAAGGTATCCTCGAAGTATGATTATCCTCTGCCTAACATCGATCATCGATAACACTGCTAGTCATGACCTTTAGCCATTTGTCGATGGATTTGTGGGGTAAAATCAAATCAAAATGCATCCTCACCATTAGGAAAAGATTGCCTTCATCACCCCGTGGGGAACATTTTGTTATAGAGTCATGTCGTTCTGTCTTAAGAATGATGGGTCTACCTACCAAAGGGATGATACAACCATTCTACATGATCTCATCCATAAAGAGGTTGAAGTCTATGTCGACGATATTATCATCAAGTCTAAAGTTTGGAAAGTCACATCCCTGCTTGGAGGAAATTCTTTGAGCAGCTACGAAAATACCAGATGAGACTTAACCCATAGAAATTCACATTCGGTGTCATAAACGGAAAACTACTTGGATTCATGGTCAGTGAAAAGTGGATTGAGGAAGACCCTGACAAATTAAAATAATACTCAAGATTTCACCACCTAGGATAGAGAAAAAAGTGCGTGGGATTCTGTCTAAGCTCTAATACATTAGTTGGTTTATTATCCAATTGAAATCTATTCGCGGGCTCATTTATAAGATTTTACAGAAAGATTCAACTAATATCTGGAAGGAGTCATATTAAGAAGCCTTCGATCAGTTCACATAATACCTCATCTGATCTTCGATGCTCATGCCTGTGACACCCTGCCTAATAAAATATCGGGTGATCAACCCTATACCAAATTAAAACAGGAGTCTCATATGGTTCATTCTCAGCATCACTGTTGAAAACCAATTTAATTACTAATAACCTATTAGGTTGGCATCGAAATTTTACATTACCTAATATTTTTAACCAAACCATTCAAATAAAACATTCACACAGTTTATATACATGAAACTGAAATGAAATAAAATAACCGAACACTCGGTAACATAATACAACCAAAAGGCGGTAAACGAATAAATGAGTATAGTTGGGCTATCATCCCGAATGTTTCTACAGTACCTTCTATCTAGATTGCAAGGATAGAAGCGTCTAATAATAAACCTGCATTCATCCACAACTGCCGCAGCATACGCCTGGCTTGAAAGAATCATCATCCAGGCATCCCTGTGTCTGGACACCTATATATGTACATATATAGCAAGAGAGGGAAAATAGAGAAACGGGTCTAAGCCCGAGTATTGAAAATATTTGGCATGTTATTAAAAGCCATATTTTAAAGTATGAAATATCTCATATTTAATAGGCATCGCACTCTCATGAGATACACCACACCCCTCTTCTAATAGTGCACACCTATCGCATACCTTTTTAAACAATCTAGTTAAGCTACCCTACCTAACTAATCTATTTCACCCATCTTCTATAAATCCTCATAGCTATTACTACCCATTCGTGATATAATCTAAGTTATATTGTATGCTATTACATAAGATTAACCTAATATAGTCCTCAATGTGATATATATATATATATATATATATATATATATATATATATATATATATATATATATATATATATATATATATATATATAATTCTCACTTCAATATACGAATCACAATTTAAATCTGGATATAATCTCCCGGAATGAGAATAAATTCTTATTCATTTTACTCCTTACACCAGTTAAAACTATATGATATCTCGTCTTCATATACAGGCAATATACTATACACAAAAAGTATAATAACCATCCCACCGATCTATAACTCGAGGATGCAGCCTCATAATTCCTATCGGCATCCGGGTTTACTCAGTCAATAATGGTACCAAGCCAGACTCGCTCAAGGTCATGGTAAAAATACACAACGGTGGAGACGGTCATATTCCCTCCAGAAAGTGGAATAAAGCTATCACTCTTGTATGCGAAATGATATGACCTAGGGATATACTCTCCCTGCTCCTCAAGCCAGGGGATTCACCCACATCGCGAAACCTCCCTGGATCGCACTAGAGAAAATATATGACCCGGTTGTCCATCCCTATGCCCGGGTAAGCCTGTGGAACCAGCCTCATAGATATAAATATACCAGTCACACACACACACACACACACACACACACACACACACACACACATATATATATATATATATATATATATATATATATATATATAGCTATAATTGCTAAACTCTTGTAGCAATAGCCAATAATCCCGAATGATCCCATTCGTAATAGTATATAAACATTCATATACTTAAAAGACTAAACCGATAAGTATTCTCTTACTTAATATTTAATTCGTATCCTCTATAAAAATGGTCATCAACAGACGTATCGGATAACCGCTCAATTCTCTTTAGTCCGTATCCTAAATTCCATCATACTCGCATCCTAGGATTCACTCAAATATACTATCCCCATATTTATTCTCTAGGTAAACATATTTTCCGAAGACATTTCTCAAAGGTTATTCATCCTAAACATTTATTCAATCCATACCCCAGATTGTGCCTTCAACTAACCCTAGGTTAATACACAACTTCTCAAGTCCTTTAGGACATTACCATCTATAATACATTAATTAAGAAGGCCCCTAAGTTTTAAACCCAAAGAGAAAAAGGAATAGAAAAATCCAAATCTTGGGAAGAAAATAGAATACCGTTCGACCGGTCTCTGACCCCCGGTCGACCGCGATATGGGAATTTGCCTAGAGATCCAACCAGTAGTCTTTTTTCCCTTGACCCGATCGACCAGCCCTAGGGTCACGATCGATCGGCCACACCAGATGTGTCGGCCAACTCTCTAAATATTAAGAAACCTAAACCTCCAAAATGCCAAATATCAACCCAACCTCCATTTTTATGGTTTCTAATCTCAACTAACAACACTATAATCATCTAAACATTGATTTCTAACTAACACATTATTTAGGGTATTAAACCAGTTTTTTATTAGATTTAAACCCTAAAACCATTTATGCCATAATTTTATCATTTCTCCCATTTCTAATCATTTCTACACTCCATTATCATGGGTTCAACACTAGAAATCATTAAGAGTTTACAATACATCAACTTGTAAACTTAAACTCAAATTTATTTTAAGGGTTCTAACCCAAAATTATATAGTTTACCAGCTATAATATGAGATACACACAATATACGAAATAAAGCAAGTAAACACTTGCGTCGTGGATGAAATTCGACGGCCTCAAGTAGAATCCCGCAAAGCTTGGCCCAGAATCCCCTTTTCTCTCTTCTTTCTTTTCTCTCTTTTTTTTCTTCCTTTATCTCACTCTCTCGTGCCTTTTATAAAAGAAAATAAGGGTTTATCCCTTATAAACCAAAAATGACTCGTTTACTCAATTGTGAGTCCCTACTAGTCTAAAATCCCCGGAACCTAAACACTACCTCCGGATACTCTATTCTAACTATCTCAGCCATTCCGAAACCAATCGTGCACTTGAAATCTCCATCCGAGTCACTTAACTAAAATTCACTAATTGAACCCAACACATCTCATTACGGGTTTTACAATTAAAATATTATCATTTGTTGCTTTACCCAACTGCGATATGTAATTGAAATAATCTAACTCATTTACTTAGTCCCAAAATTAGATGTAACATATGTAACAACCCGCCCTTTTGTAGACGATTAACTTCCATAATTAAGTATAAATTGGAATTTGGGGAAATTCCCTAAATAGTAATTTTTGGGATTTTCGAGGATTAAATGATTTTCGATGGATGTTGTGATTTTTTTTGGGACTATATAGGTCAAAATATTTTAATTATATGTCGCCGTTGAGTAAAGCAACATGAGGTGAGATTTAAGTGGGAAAAACCCGCATTAAGTCGTGTGGGGTTGAAATGGTGAGTTGCGGTCAAGTACCTCGGATGGGAATTTTGACTGCGCCATGAGTCTCGAAATGGCTGAGATAGTCGGAAAAGAGTGTCCGATTGTCGAAAATGAGTCTCAGGGAATTTTGGAGTTAAATAGGCTCGTAATTGAGTAAACGAGTCGTTTTCGGGTTTTAAGGGTTAAAACCCTTTTCTCCTTATAAAAGGAGGAAGAGAGGGAGAAAAAGAGAAAGAAAGAAGAGAAAAGAGAGAGAAGAGAGAGAGGAGGAAGAAAAGAGGAGAAATGGGGAGATTCCGGCCAGACTCCGCGGGATTCGGCTCGAGGACGTCAGATTTTATCCACGAGGCAAGTGTTTACTTGCTTTATTTAATTTTTACATAAATATCTCATACCGTAGTTTGGTATACATAAACCCTAAAGATTTGGGTTGGGTATTCGTGAATAAAACGGGTTTTCGGGAGTTAAAACCAATAAACCCCTAAAATTTGTTAATTGGAGAAACTTAGGTTTTAACCTAAATTAATTGGTGATTTCGGGTTCTAGGACGTTTAGAACCCGTATTATAAGTGTATTTGTTGTTGGTTGGAGTTGTAGGCCGTTAGGTGAGGAGATGGAAGCTTCCATGGCTAAAACAGCTTCTCGAAGAAGAAGCTGCCCGCCATGATCGATCGATCGATCATGTGGGTTCGATCGATCAAAGGCATCGATCGATCGACAGCCATCAATCGATCGACAACCATTGGTCGATCGATCAACCCCTGCTGAAAGTTGGCAATTTTTCTAGGGTGATTTGGATGGGTTAGATTCCATTTCATCTTTCTTCGGGGTTAATTATGTGATAACATAAGGGACCTTTTAGGACTATATGGTCCTCTAATTGAAGGAATTTAGGAGGGTTAAATGAGGGTTTAAATGTATAACCCTTACATTATATTTTTGAGGAAAATAGTATAATTGTAGAATTTTATGGTTTAGGGTTCCTAAATTATAGTGGGGACCTTAAATGATTATATGGACAAGATGTAGTCCTTGGGTTCATGGAAATGAAAACCATAACCCACTAAATTTAAGGTTGTTCGGGAGAGATAAATCCCTAAGATATTTTGTGGGCTTTGGGCCTATATAATCATGCGTATAGAAAGCATGATTATATCGATTACCGTTGAGTGAATCCTATGAGATGATTAGGATAAATTTGGGGAATATAGATATATATTCGTTTAGTGAGAAATGGTATAATTGGAGATATCTAATAAATCCTTAGATGGGATTAAGGTAGGTATTACTTATTAAAGTAAGAGAATACTTTGGGTTTAGTATCATGCTTATATGAATGCATGATTATGATCCCTTGAGGAAATCTTTGGGATTATTGGTCATCGTTAGATGGTTTGGCAAATATGGCCATTTATATATACTCGGAGAGGAATATATAGTATGTGTATATACTATGTTAATAAAGTATATATATGATATGATGTACATGAGTTTGAAAATATAAAAATGAATGTTTTCGAAATGGAAAAGAAAAGGTTTTCATAATAAATAAAATTATGGTTACACACCTCCCTAAATCACTATCATAAGGGAAGTTGCGTGCGTATGGTGATGCCCCCTGGCTAATGAATGCAGGGTGTATATAGTCCTAGGCCATATGGAGATTATATTTTACTGCGCTGGTTAGGAGATTCAGGGTGTGATCTTGACTTTATCGCAGTCATATGGCCGCTTCCCGATGTTGGTAGGTTCCCAGGTTGTCTTGTTTGATAGGCACTGGAATATGATAGCCATTTAGGAGCGTGTCCAGTAGGGAAACTCGGAGGGACGGTCTTAGATTTGTTAAATCAATTCATGATAATGGATTGGCTTTAAGTACATTTCTCGGATATGAGAAGGGAAATGGGATAAATGATTTGGCTTCGGATATGTTTCCCGGATGGAAGAAGGGAAATGGAAGCATATGATATGATCAAAGCATTTTTATGATAATAAAAATGGCTTTGGATACATTTCCTGGATATGAGAAGGGAAATGTGATGTTTTAAAATGGAAAAGCATTTTTGTGATAATAAAACTGGCTTTTAAAGAGTTACATGATGTGTTAAAGCAATTCATGATAATGAATTGGCTTTTAAATATATTTCCTGGATATAAGAAGGGAAATAGAAGGTTTTGATATGAGTATAGAATAGAATACACCTCAGTCCGGGAGATAGATCCGGATGTATATTGAAATATGAATATATATATATGGATAAATTGGGTGCCGAGGGTCTAATGGATCCTGATAATCGACCTTGCCGCATAGTAGTGTATCGGGGGGGGGGGGGGGGGGTTCCTTGTTTGGATTTCGCTCTGCGAGACACCCCACGCACGAATATGGCATTGTGTTGAGACTAGGGAGAAGTTTAATCCTTAGTGCTCTAATATTAATATTTCTTATATAATGTGATATATATACACGTTACGTACTGAGGGTCTGATGGATCTCGATGACCGACCTTACCGCGTAGTAGTGTATCGGGGGGTTCCTTGTTTGGATTTCGCTTTTCGAGACACCCCACGCATGAACATGGCATAGCGTTGAGACTGGGGTGAAGTTTTGCCCTTAGTACTTGGACTATCTAGGGTTGACAGTGGTTGAGTGATAGACTAGTTTAGCAGGGTAGCTTGACTAGGATGTTTAGAGGGATGTGCTAGGAGTGCACTGTTAGTGGAGAGGTGAGGGGTATCTCATGGGAGTGCGATACCAAACTTAAATATGAGATAAAACCTTTTTCAAAAAAAAATAAGGCAGTTATGCACTTGCAAAATATTTTCAAACTCGGGCTCTGACCCATTTATCTACTTTTCCTCTCTTGCTATATATATATATATATATATATATATATATTTATATATATATATATATATTATAGGTGTCCAGACACAGGGACGCTTGGATGGCACTTCTTTCGAGTCAGACATCAGCTGCAACAGCTGTGGAAGCGTGCAAGTTTTTGATAGCCGTTTCCATTCTTGTACTCTAGATAGGAGGTACTGTATAAATATTCAGGCCAATGGACCAATTGCATTTATTTATTCTTTTAGTACAACATTCGATACGGTTGTAACTTTGACCGAGTGTTCGGTTATTTTGTTTCATTTCAGTTTTATTTACGCATAAACTGTGTGGATGTTTTAATTGTATTCGTTTAAAAAGAGTAGTTAAGTAAAATTTTGACAGCGGCCTAATAGGTTATTAGTAATTAAATGGATTTTCGACAGTGATGCTCAGAATGATCCATATGAGACTCCTGTTAACATTTGATATAGGAGTGATCGCCCGGTATCCTATTAGGCGGGTTGTCACAGCATACATCGGTAAAAATCTAATACTCATAAACTCCAAAAATTATTATTCACAGTAATTCCTCAAACTTCCAAATTACAACCACTTATGTAATTTAAATATCCATAAACGTACGGGGTATTACATTCTCCCCCCCTTACAACGGGATTTCATCCTCAAAATTCGGATACGATCAGTAGCACCAACCTAGGATTGTTAATCACACTACATCCTAGTGCACAAAAGTCAAATGGTACTAACCCAAATGGTACCCTACCATATACTTATTCATGGTAACTACCTATCTCAAGGCCTATGTTCTAACACACTACCTTAACCACAAGTTTAACTAAATCTCCATATGCTACCATACTACCTCGAGTGTAAGGTTGACTCCAACAACGTCACATTGCACCTGTCACTTCTACAACCGTCTATAAAGGAAATGAGCCTATAATCGTCGCTCTAACTTATTGATCCCATCGAAGATCCGCTACTAGGCGTGCACTCATCTACATCTAAACATCTAATTTCCCTCAAAAAGGAAGTAACCCTAACGCTCGACTACTCCCGTTAGTCTTCTCACTTTTATTAGGTGTGCCAACTCTTATCGCACTTATATAATTGGATTATCGTGTACCTCCTACGACGTTCTATCTATCGAACTCCAAATGCAAATCCATTTATAATTGCTCCACAGTATATCCTTAAGCTTTATATACTACGCCTCTACAATCTCAGACGATATATAAAATCAACTTACCATGGTGCCCATAAACATTTTAACCCGTGCCTATCTGCATAACCATTGTTAACGTCACATACGTAATACTCTCTCTGAAAACGGGCCTTACTTTCTTGGCCTGGTACTAACACCTGGGTATTCTCAATAATCTTCTCAAGATTAAATTCTTCCTATTCTTGAAAATCTAATCCTTCTCAAGGTTAACCCTCCAATCTTCTTGTGGTTAACTCAGAACAATCTCCCTATATTGACGCCATTAGTCCCCCTAGCCTTATTCCTAATAACCCTAAGATCGATGTGTTTCCTACACACCTAAAATGAGTACTACACTTACTGTATCCCTAGAGGCCAAGGCCTTTCCTAACTTTCGATATTAGCGCGATTTCAAGCGTGGGACGTCTTGTAAAGAGAAATTCAAATAAAGAATCCTCCCGTTACACTACTACCTAGCATTGTCGGTCATCAAGATATAACGGATTAAGCCACCATCGGGACATTCTAAATCCTACCTTGCTAACCTACTAACGCGCTTCTACCTCTATGTTCTTCCATTTTGGCGAAATGGAAAGTCTAACTAATCGGGGCGCCTACTCTCTGCAAAAGTGTTACGAACATCTTACCCAAGACATATTTCCTCTGAATTATTCTTCTATTCAAGGCCTGGCTATAAGCCTCAAATCAGTTCTCTAAATCTTACCTCACCCATTACTTACAGGTTGAGAACCATTTCAATGCTTTTCCATAGCACTTCCATTTCCATACGCCTCCAATCATGACACGGCTCTCAGTTTATAGTATTTTTTGCACACTAAGTAACCTACCATCAAAACCAACATCCTTGCATCCCATAACATCTCTCCACTCCCAACATCGTTAAGGTTCATGCGTGGAGTGTCTCACAAGCAAAATCCAAACACCCTCTGATACACTACTACTTCAGTTTGTCGGTCGTGGTGGTCCGTTAGCTCAAATATGCAACTGAGATAACCATATCCCCTCTATTAACAAAATGTGGTCTGAACTCCTACTTCTTTCTAGGAGCCATACCACAAGGCGCTTGTACTAACACAAAGTCCTTTGCGCGAACAACAACGAGCTTAAACTCACAGTTTATCAATAGATCCTGCAGACCTTAAATCATACCTATAAGGTCGCCATAGACTAAAATTGGGAAAATGAAACATCTATTCACTGAAGTTCCATCTAAACATATAATAAAGGCGAGCTCAACCTGTATTCAGGTGAGATATTGCAAAAATAACCACTTCCACCCTGGAACCGCGGATATGATAGTCTTGTAACCATTAGCCTGCTATCGCTTAAATCATCCATAAATACATTACACTTACAATAGTACCATACTCGTATAACACACACAAAACGAGTAGTATAGACCAGATATAAATTCAAAATATTAACACCCGCTTTTATAGCGGATGAAGGAAAATAGAACCCTGCTACCGTGGAAAAACACATAGACATACCATATATAATGTTGTCGATACTACCAGTAAACTCGAATCACAGACACGAATCTAGGGCTAAATAAATACTATGACCCAATCTTGTCACACAGAATATACCTCCTTCATCTAAGGTGAAACTCATAACAATAACTTCGCCAATCATCCTGACTGCTCCAATTGGTTCCCGAATATAGTACACTTGCCTTAACTGAACCAAAACTATTTTAATTAATGCCCCATATCGGCACCCTACTCTTGTCCTTTAAGTCCTACCGGGCAAGGACTAACCGTGTGGTTCTTTGCTCCACACCACCACATTCCTCATCTCTGGACTCCCTGACCATGTTAAGGTTATCAATGTCTTGGAATGTCTAGCCTCGATCCTGATAATCACCTTTGTAGTTCCCTCAGCTCGTCCGGCTAAAAGGAAACACACTACTGGCCTCAACTACCCTATTTCAATGAATTCCCCGGGTGGATGTCCACAATTGGGGTTCCACTAACACAAATTCTCCATAAGTGTTAGTAACACTTTTCTAGTGTGCCTATCATTCCACTGAAGGACTCTCTCTTCATTGTACCTTCCTTAATTTGGTACAAACTTCACTTACCCACATAAGTCTTTATTCGTTGTCGGCCTCTGACCGATCCTCATGTGAATAATTTTGAAACTGCATTCTCCCCCAAGTTTAGTAAATTGACGGAATTCGCGGTTAAAACCATTAATAAGATCCCTCTATGAACAAAACATTCTTCTCCCCCAAACATGGTGACTATCGTTCCCACCAATTCAACATTGCTCCAATAAATAAAAAAATTTCCTCAGATTTTCACATCTGGGCATTTCCATACCCTGCTCTAAGACAAAGCTTCTAAGCCTTCTACTTCTGCTGAATCATGTTACACTGACTCCGTATAACTTAACTTCAGCGTATGGTCCTTATCGAAGATCTTTCGAACCTTTTCCCAATTTAACTTCACTGGGTAATTCAAGTTTAGCACCACTCTCTACAACAGCGGTGCATGGATAATTATAACTACTATACTTTAGTAGTCGTTGTAGTAATCTTGGACAATGCCATAAAGGGGAGTGACCTCGATTGCGGCCCTCGTCCCCGAGTTCAACTTATAGATCCAACTAAGACCCACCTCCTACTGCCCTTGAAATGGTCTTCTGTGGTCACTCTTCATCGATCAATACATGAATCTCGAACGAGCATGCAAAAGATTTACTATAATATTATATAATTGCAGGAGAACGAAATCTCACAAGAGGAATCAACAATCCTAACCACAAGGCTCTATATCAAATCGAAAGCAATGATGAAAGCGTATTACGTCCACACAGATTCCTATGGACACTAGAACCTAATGCTCTGATACCATTTGTGACATCCCGCCTAATAAAATACTGGGTGATCAATCATATACCAAATTAAAATATGAGTCTCATATGGTTCATTTTCAGCATCACTGTTGAAAACCAATTTAATTACTAATAACATATTCGGCTGGCGTCGAAATTTTACATTAACTAATCTTTTTAACCAAACCATTCAAATAAAACATTCACACAATTTATATACATGAAACTGAAATGAAATAAAATAACCGAACACTTGGTAACATAATACAACCAAAAGGCGATAAAAGAATAAATGAGTATAGTTGGGCTATCGACCCGAATGTTTCTACAGTACCTCCTATCTAGATTACAAGGATAGAAGCGTCTACTAATAATCCTGCATGCATCCACAGCTGCAGCAGCATACGCCTGACTCGAAAAAATCATCATCCAGGCGTCCCTGTGTCTGGACACCTATATATATACATATATAGCAAGAGAGGCAAAATAGAGAAACGGGTTATAGCGTGAGTATTGAAAATATTTAGCGTGTGCTTAAAAGCCATATCTTAAAAAAGGAAATATCTCATATTGAAACTGGTATCGCACTCTCATGAGATACACCTCACCCCTCTTCTAATAGTACACACCTATCGCATACCTTTTTAAACAATCTAGTTAAGCTACCCTACCTAACTAATCTATTTCACCCATCTTCTATAAATCCTCATAGCTATCACTACCCATTCGTGATGTAATCTAAGTTATATCGTAAGTATTACATAAGCTTAACTTAATATAGCCCTCAATGTGATACACACACACACACACACACACACACACACACACACACACACACACATATATATATATATATATATATATACATAACAATAATAATAATAATAATAATAATAATAATAATAATAATAATAATAATAATAATAATAATAATAATAATAATAATAATAACGTTCATATTCCATAACTTTCGCTAGTTCAAAATATCATTTTCACTTTAGTATATAAAATCCCATATATATATATTTAGTTCTCACTTTAATATATGAATCACAATTTAAATCCGGATATAATCTCCCGGAATGTGAATAAATCCTTATTCATTTTACTCCTTACACCAGTTAAAACTATATGATATCTCGTCTTCATATACAAGCAATATACTATACACAACAAGTATAATAACCATTCCACCGAGCTATAACTCGAGGATGCAAACTCATAGTGCCTATCCACATACGTGTTTACTCAATCAACCACGGTATGAAGACAGACTCGCTCATGGTCATTTTAAAAATACAAAACGGTGGAGGCAGTCATATTCCCTTCTGAAAGTGGAATAAATCTATCGCACTCGTATGCGAGACGATATGACCTGGGGATATACTCTTCTTTCTCCTCAAGCCAAGGGATTCACCCACATCGCGCAACCTCCCTGGATTGCACTAGAGAAAATATATAACCTGGCTGTACATCCCTATGCCCAGGGAAGCCTGTGGAACCAGCCTCTAATATACAAATATATCAGACACATAAATATATATTCCCTATGCCCCGGGAAGCCTGTGGAACTAGCCTCTAAGATACAAATATACTAGTCGCATACATATATATTTATATTCATATCATATCATATATATACTGTAACAACTTCTGTATATATAATACATCCCTTATCAATTTATATATGGCTATAATAGGCAAACTCTTGTAGCAATAGCCAATAACCCCGAATGATCCCATTCATAATAGTATATAACCGTTCATATACATAAAAGACTAAACCGATAAGTATTCTCTTACTCAATATTTAATTCGTATCCTCTATAACAATGGTCGTCAATAGACGTATCGGAAAAATGCTCAATTCTCTTTAGCCCGTATTCTAAATCCCATCCTACTCGCATCCTAGAATTCACTCAAATATACTCGGCCCATAAACACATTTTCGGAAGACTTTTCTCAAAGGTTATTCATCCTAAACATTTATTGAGTCCATACCCCGGATTGTGCCTTCAACAAACCCTGGGTTAATACACAACTTCTCAAGTCCTTTAGGCCATAACCACCTATAATACATTAATTAAGAAGGCCCCTAAGTTTTAAACCCAAAGAGAAAAATGAATAGAAAAATCTAAATCTTGGGAAGAAAATAGAGTACCAGTCAACCGGTCTCTGATCCCCGGTCGACCGCGATATGGGAATTTACCTAGGGAGCCAACCAGTAGCCTTTTTCCCCTTGTCTCGGTCGACTGGCCCTAGGGTTGCGATCGACCGGTCACACTAGATGTGTCGGTCAACTCTCCAAATCTTAAGAAACCTAAACCTCCAAAACACCAAATATCAACCCAACCTCCATTTTTATGGCTTCTAATCTCATCCAATAACACTACAATCATCTAAACATTGATTTCTAACTAACACATCCATTATTTGGGGGATTAAACTAGTTTTTTCTTAGATTTAAACCCTAAAACCATTTATACCCTAGTTTTATCATTTCTCCCATTCCTAATCATTTCTACACTCCATTATCATGAATTTAACACTAGAAATCATTAAGAGTTTACAATATATCAACTTGTAAACTTAAACTCAAATTTCTCAAATTTATTTTAAGGGTTGTAAACTAAAATTATATAATTTACCAACTATAATATGAGATACACACACTGTACAAAATAAAGCAAGTAAACACTTGCCTTGTGGATAAAATTCGACGACATCGAGTCGAATCCCATGGAGATTGGCCCGGAATCCCATTTTCTCTCTTCCATTCTTCTCTTATTTCTTTTCTTTCTTTTTCTCTTCCTTTCTGTCACTCTCTCGTGCCTTTTATAAGAGAAAATAAGGGTTTATCCCTTATAAACCCAAAAATGACTCGTTTACTCACTTGCGAGTCCCTACTAGTGCAAAATCCTCGGAACCTAAACACTACCCCCGAATACTCTATTCTAACTATCTTATCCATTTCGAAACCAACCATGCACTCGAAATATCCATCCGATTCACTTAACTAAAATTCACTAATTAAACCCAGCACATCTTAATACGGGTTTTCCAATTAAAATATTATCCTTCGTCGCTTTACCCAATTGTGACATGTAATTATAATAATCTAACTCATTTACTTAGTCCCAAAAGTAGATGTAACACGCATCAGTAAAAATCTAATACTCATGAACTCTAAAAATTATTATTCACAGTAATTCCTCAAATTTCCAAATTACACCCACTTATGTAATTTAAATATCCATAAAAGTACGGGGTATTACAATGCCTCTACAACAAGATCTCCCCCTTCCTCTATATGTCACCATCAATGCCATTACAACAAAATATATGCTAGCACAATACATCTAAGAAACACACATGATAGAGCCATCTACTATCCTAATCGAAAGATGGCTAGGTATGAGGTGAACTACACTACATTAGAATCGACATGTGTCACCTTAGTCTGGGTCATGCCGAAGCTCCGACTCTACATGGTCATATTTCTTATCAAATTAGTGTCAAGGATGGAACTAATGAAATACCTATTGGAGAAGCCCATATTATCTAGTCTCATGGCCCAATGCTTGATGTTACTGGCTAAATTTGTCATCACATATGTCACGTTGAAAGTCATGAAGGGAAGGGACATTTTCGATTACCTTGTCGATAATCCCATGGAAGGAATTGAGACTTTCGAATTCCCAAATGAAACCATCCCATGCACCTCTCATAAGGGCCTTAGATGGAAGATGTTCTTTGATAGAGCCAATAATAAGAAATGATATGATATTGGTATATTTATGATCACCCCTGACGGTTCTCATACCCCCATTGTCATCAAATTGAATTTCTCTTGCACAAATAATCAATAGAATGTGAAGCATGTACCGTCGGGATCAAAATTTCCCTCGAGAGAAGAATCAAACGCATTGATGTTTATGGATATTCAACCCTAATTATGGCATAAATCCTAAGAACATTGAAAATCAAAGAGGATAAGCTCCTGCCCTTCCACGCTTACCTTGAAAAGCTCATCTCCCAATTTAAAGATGTCTCCTTCCACTACCTTCCTCGTTCAAGGAACAACCTAGCTGACGCACATTTAACATTGGCCTCTATGGTTGATATGCCCACAAGAATAACAATGACCCCCTTTCTAGTCCAAAAACAGGCAACATTCATTCACTGCAACCATATTGAGCTTGTGACATAAGAAGATTCAGAAATAGTTTCGTTGTGGTATTACGACATTTAGAGTATCATCATGTATTGTAGGTTTCATCAGAATATTCCTTTTCAGGTTAGATTCTCAACAAATTATCTGCAACAAGGTGCCTTTTAAAAGAAATTTTGATGGAACCCACTTGTACTACATACCAGGGGCAGGGATTCAAGACGTAATACTGATGATCCACAGTAGGGAATGTGGACCTCACATGAACGGACATATGCTTTCTAAGAAGATTACTT
The DNA here is from genome assembly GCA_949130495.1 of Sambucus nigra. Classification (NCBI taxonomy): domain Eukaryota; kingdom Viridiplantae; phylum Streptophyta; class Magnoliopsida; order Dipsacales; family Adoxaceae; genus Sambucus; species Sambucus nigra. The sequence goes on from OX422211.1 coordinate 695,336,323, forward strand.
ATCAAGGACATATGCTTTCTAAGGTTACAAAATTTATTGACAAGTATGAAATCCAAAGGCATCAATCTTCTCCTTATTGATCGCAAACCAATGGGGATATTAAATCCTCTAATAAAATCCTCAAGATTATCATCAACAAGATGACCGAAAGCTATAGAGACTAGGCTAACCGGATCCCATATGCCCTCTGGGGCAACTGTACCTCCATCAGAACGCCCTCTGGGGATACTCCCTACTCTCTGGTATATAGCATGGAGGCGGACCTACCTATTGAACTTAAGATACCTTCTTTAAAGGTTATGTTTGAAATCCAAGTTAGCGAAGAAGATTGCCAGTAAAGTCATTATGACAAACTTGTGCTCTTAGATGAAAGGATATTGAAAGCCCTATATCACATACAAGGGTACCATCGCCGTATTGCACGATCATTCAATAAAAAGGTCGAGGACCACGGTGTCCAATAAGGATATCTTGCCCTCTAATAAATTATAGAACCCATTTAGGATCTGAGAGGATAGTTCAATCCCAAGTGGAGTGCCCTCTACATCATTTCCGATTAGGTGGCGCCTCTATGCTCGCGAACCTCGATGGAGAGGAAATGGTGCGTCCAGCCAATCTTGACCATCTTAAGAAATTTTATTCTAGTCCAAACTCTAGTCGCTCTATGACCATTCTCACCTCCCTGCTATACTAAAATAAATCTCTCCCCCTTTACTCAAAAATACGTAGGAACTGATCCTCTCAAAAATCACCTTCTTAAAAGAGAATCTCGTAATTTTTAAACCTCACAAAGGTACATAGGCATCCCATAAGACACTCTTGGGCACGATCCTTTCTCTTTCATAAAATGCTTTTCTTTTCTCCCTCCGAGAATGATAGTTTCCCACATTATTTAAACGAATAAACAGATTATATATGCCTTAGCGATCAATATAGATAGTTCAAAAAAAATCATCAAAGGCATAATAAAATACGTCAAAATCATCATCATATTTTATTAGAATACAAAATTTGACAATTACATAAAACATCAGCAACAAGAATGAAAAACAACTAACACTCTTACAAATTTCACAAACCAAACATCTTAAAACCTACACAGTAAACCCACATATTACCAACACATCCCTTATTATCAAGACCCGCCTTTAGCTATCAGATGGTACCATGCAATGGTATGCTTTAATTAGCTTGGATGTAACCATGATACCTTCCTCAAAAGTGCCAAACATCATAAGCCACCTCTGTCAAGTCTCCTCAACATAAATATTCATGACCACCCGCTTCCATAACCACTTCAAATAGTCACCCGAATATAAACCTAGCCTCCCCGACAGATTGAGACAAATGGGTAGACGGTCGACGACGCTGTCACAAAGGCCTCAAAAGAATTCTCAGTGATTCAGTCATATCCTCTATGGGAAAAAAAGTTATTATACGGGGAGGAACAATCTGCTTCCAACAAACTTAATACAGGAGCCTCTCTAAAAATAGAAATAAGTTTGGTGAAGGCCTACCAATCTCACACATCAGTAATTACCGAGTTACAGAATAGGCTGTAGATTTCCCTACCACGGTACGAGCCATCGAAGATCCTAGCCCCATGATCCACAAGATAATTCACCCAGTTCTCCATAGATGGGTCAAAACTTAAGAAAGATAGGTAAGTTAGGAACACCCGATATAGGGTACTCAGGAGGAAACACTAAGCTCAGTCTCTTCGATAACCACATGAACAACATCACAGGGCTTCCCCGTAGAAAATTGGCCAGACATTCTTTCCAGGAATCCAGGCCATTCGGAGTCTCTGCCAGTATGATAGCTATCGAATTACAATGATGATACATCCATAGCATTATCGTGGCCACCTGAGGGTCCGCCATCATGTCACCAGTCTCCAAAAGTACCCTAAAGTTAACCCTAGGGCCACAACTGTAATAACCTTTCCTAATATTTTATTATTTTTCCCATGCAAATTATAATCATATCAAATCTTTGGAAATTAGATCATTTATGTATGGGATTGTATCTATATACGATTGTTCTTTGGTTTTGATGGTAACTATTGGAAGTATGTGGGTGAAAATTAGAGATTTAAGGAATCAGGTTGGATCGAACATACCTAATAGTCGTTCGAATGAGATCCTAGTTTCGTTCGAATGAGAATACTTGGTTCGAATGAAAGGCCTACTTAGTTCAAAGTGAATATCTAATTATGATCAAATGAACCATCACAGCATAAGTTTTTTAGCCTCGTTAGAAGGTCGTTCGAATGATTGATCGAATGAGGTCCATTTCTCGTTCGAACGACCTGTTCAGAAATTTTTAAATCGATATGATCTTGTGTGCTATCACATTTTGGACTGTTAGGTCGATGACGTGTTGGCTCCTAATGCACCTAGATGGACAAAAATGGGATTTTAGAGTTTGGGGATAGTTTTTATAAGGTTTTGTTTGTGTTGTTTGTGGGTTTAATTGTGTGTATATAGGAGAGAGGTGGGGAAGTCTTACCCCCACCATTTTCATATTTTCTTCCTCTCTCTTTATCTCTTGGGAGTTTTTTCCCTCCCCCCACCACTACAAACCACCATATACCACCTTGTCTCTACCTTATGCCATCATATTCTACTAGTATTTCACCATATTTAAGCCCAATATACCTATTTCCACCATTGATGAATTTTGGAGGTGTTGTTTGGGGGTTTTGGAGAAGAGGAAGAGTAGAAATTCATGGAGTTTTGAAGGGGACTTTGCCTGGATATTTATTGGAGCATGCTTTTAGAGTTAGGCAACCTCTTTGAGTCCACCTTAGGAGGTGGGAGGTTTCCATCATCTTCTTCCTCATTTAACCATTTTTAGAGCTCCATTTGAGGTGGGAAAACTCTACTCTTAATTTAAGGCTCTATTTTGCACATTAGTAGTCTTGTAGGTAGAATTGTTAAAGTAGAATACATACATGAGTAAGATTGTGACTTATTAAGATTTTGTGTAAATTGTTTATGAATTATTTCAAAGGTTTTGTGAAAAATACTATGATTTAAGAATTTTGAATAAATCTTATATTTTAAGAAGTTAGTATTACACATTTAATGGAATAAAATATTTGAAAATGATATTTATCTTATTAAAGATATTTTGGGTGAACTATGATTTAAAGTCTCTTGAAAAAATGGAGATTTTATAAAGTTTGACATTTTATTAAGGTTTGAAGAATAGAAATGTCCTCTAGTCTTGAAAAGTCTATTTTTGCAAATATTATGGGATTTCTTCAAGAAATCATGTTTTAAACTCATTTTCTTGAATTTTTACACTTAAAGTCCTTCTTCCCATGCATGTAAACTTGTAGCATTTTGAAGATGAGGACCTAAGCAAGTTTAATGGTGTTGTTAATGAGTTGTAACTTGGAATAAGAAATTAGAAAACTTCATCTCTTAAAGTATGTGAAAAGGGTGTTGAAAATGTGAAAAGTGTAAGGCTTCAAGAGTACATGTATTAATAAAGAAAATGATATTTTTCTTATAAAGTAGTCTTAGATGTTCAATGATTTCTTGGAAATAAAAGTGATGAAATAAAGATGTTTCCAACTTGAGAAATAGGTAACTCTAAAATGTTAAAAAACTTTTAAGGTGTTAAAAATACTTAAGAAGTTACTGTGGGTAACTTAATGGTGTTTTGAAAAATAACACTGGTGAAAATAGAGGAAAAGAAAAGTTTTGAAACAAATGGGTAAAATGGAAATTTTATGTAAAGTGGAACATTTTTATGAAATAAAATATTGGAAAAAGTGTTTCAAAAAATGGTCCTAAATGAACATGATTTTGGAGTAAAGTCGATGTTACAAATAAAAAGGACAAGAAATGAAGTGTAACACAAGTTAGGGTAAAATTCCAGGTTTTAGCTTCGATCGAGAAAAGGTAAAAGTGGAATGCGAACATTCGCAAAATGTTAAAATAAATTAATATAGACTCGGGTAACACCAGGATAATTAAGGAGGGTTTGGAGCCCTGAGGTTTAAGACCCAAGATCACTCGCCAGAGCATATGGTAGCATAACCAGGGATGTAGAGCCTATTAAAGTATTCTGATATTGGAAGATTCTAAAAAAACGATATTAAAAATAGAACATTTCAAGAAATGGATTGTGTGGTGAATATGTAAAAATACAACCTAACTTGAATGAATTAATAAATGGTCCAATAAAGGATAAAGTGGACAAGAAGTGTGAAAATTGATTAATATCCACAAGGTAAAGGATTTAAAGTGAGAGGATTAAATGAGTGGTGAAGAAACTTATAGAGGTTTAACCCATAATTAACACAAAGGTGTGTTTACGAAATATTTTCAAAGAAAATGGAGTATTTTCTAATATGGTGTTTGCATGTGTTGAAAGTAGATTTTCAATGAAAATAATAAGATAAGTTTGGCATGAGTAATAAGAAGAAATGATTTTCCTTAAACAAGTGGTATTGTTAAAAGTATTTAACAGGGTGTGTTAAATTAAGAAATAAATGTTAAGTCAAGTAAAAGGAAAATAATTTTATAAGATTAAGGTGAATTAATCGGGGTAAGTGACATTTTTGGAATAAAAATGATTTCATGCATTTAAATGTATATATATATATATATATATATATATATATATATATATATATATATATATATATATAAGGTAGTTGCATGTACACATAAATAAACATGTTAAAGTCTTCTTTCTGCCGTTTGATTCTATACTGCATTCATGTATTTTTCCACTGGGCATTCGGCTTATTTCCTCATCTTTGTTACGATAGGTTGAGTGCGATTTCGTATTTTGAGAACATTATACAGGTAAGTATTCTCTTTTTATTTTTACGTTAGTAGATTTGCATGCTTGGAACACTTTTCCACGGATCCCCCACGTAGCTTGATTTCAATCGATATCACATGCTAAACAAGTGAAATGTTAATTAAAAAAACTGGACTTGCAACATTATGTTGGTTGTTTCTTTGCACTTCACACCTAATACTCGGGTCGGACCAGGTGAACTATGTATAACTCATAAATTCGGGTTGGGGCGTTACAAATGGTATCATTGCTCTAGGTTCAAGGTTCCTTTCGAAAGTCATGTGGTGAGATCGATAGTGGATCTTTCAACGTCGGTGTTAATTTTGGTTCAGTCACTCTAGATTGGTGATGGTTTCAGTTTGTGTTCTCGATGGTAGAGTTAAAGAGATTAGCATGATGGGTAATTTATTACCAAGTGTCATACGACCAAGTTAGTTGTCATTAAGCGCTTTCCTGCTTCTGATCAGACATATTAGGGATTTGCGAGTGTTTGTACGCGTCGATAATGGTGACATCGCGATTTTAGTGTGAGGTTCTTATATGGCAACCCTTGACAATATGAGAGGTCTGTTGGGTTGTTGATAGATATTAATGACGTCCATTAAATTAGAGACATGAATTGTGTAAATTCAATCATGGAGATTAGGTGACTAGAGAGTCTTGCCTAAGCAGTATTGATTTATGATAAGATGCGATAAATTCCTTGATTAGGTACTTTCGAGTAGTCAGTAACGATGATGTGATTAGACGAACTCAATCCTTGGGGTAGAGTTATGTCATAGAGGGTTTATGAATAGAGACGATGGATAAGTACTCGATCAGAATCGATAAGATACTATTATTGTAAGTAAATGTCTTGGTGGTTATTGATTGAAAGTTATACCTCACAAGGTATGATGATGAGAGTTGCAGGAAAATTGTGGTAAGTATGTTATGTATGCAGTAATAATGGTTAGGTAGGATTATGAGTGAGCCTTATATAATCTTCCATGTCAGGGTTTTAGGAGTTATGATTAAGTTTTGAGGAATAGGATCCATCGTGATGTCAGTGATGTAGACCTACAGGCTTATAGGTTGTATGTGACGTCCCATATTCTTACAAAATCCTTAGTAATATTAGTTTGTGATTTGGTACACGACTTATGCACAACCATTTGGAAAAGAGATGAGATTATTATCTAAGTATCAGGGCCCGTTTTAGTGGCCTAAGTAATGGCTAGATATGAGGTAATCCAAGTGTGAGGGTGGTTTAAGGACATCTTAGAGTGACCGTAGGACTAATGGTGTGTGGTGTCATTGGAAATAAAAATTCACTTTCTATGACATCTTAAGGTGTTCAATGATTAAAATGCATTATCTGTAGAGGCTCGTAGACTAGTGTCTTACGAGCACCTAGTAATAACGATGTGGGTATTGAGAATTTTATAGAGGGTACCTACGATGATAAAGTCATGATTGATGAAATCTTTCGGGCTTTGAGGAATTTTACGTGGAGTATGTGTGGTGTCTTTAGGAAACCAGTTATGTTTGGTATCAAGAAGTGCTAGTGTTCTAGTGATGCTCATATTGAAGGTCAGGTAATGTGAAATAGTGCGCTTGTGTTCAAATAAAGAAATCATTTAATTAAATTCAATTTTTATCAATTAAGTCCTAAACATGGATCTAGGTGTGATTGAAGATGATACAATCAAGCAAGAACATTCAAACACACACATGTGAGAAAAAATCCCCCAAAGGGGAAAAACCTTTTATTTTCACTATAATTTTGTAAGATACGGCTACACGAATTACAACGAAGATAATTGTGACACATAAATACCCGCAGGCATCGGTTCTGATGTCGTCGATTGTAATCTCCCGTAGGAACTCGTGGGCAGCAGTAGTGAAGAAGACGGCTCCTCCACAAAGTACTCCAGAAGATTAAATGATCTTCTTGAAGGTTTAACAATTAACATATATAAATGGGAGTGATTATGTGAATAAAAAGACTTAAGAAAACCTTAAAAGGTGAAGTCTGATTCTGAGATGTTTTCGCAGAATTCGTGTTTGCAAAAAGACTTAGGAAAATGTGTATAAGGTACACTATATTTATACGAAAATCGAGTCGGCGACATCGCTCCTCAAATGAGATAGTCATCTTCCTCAAACGAAGGACACGTGTCGTTCGAACTACTTCGCACGAGATGCTGATCTCGCTTGAATGACAGTGCCAGGTCGTTTGAACGAGCTCTTCGACCGAGGCACTCTGCTTCTACACTTAAAAAAATTCCACTTTTGATAAAAAATATTTCAGACTTCAAAAATTATTTTTTGAAAAATTTCGCATTTATTTATGCAAATTTAAAAAACTCCCATAAAACCATTTTAGCAATATTGCGTAGTGGAGTATTGGGAATTAGCTGAGCAGAACGTTGCATGTAGCATGATGCACGTGAAGATGATGGATGCATTGGATTCGGATAAAGGCCGTCGTGGATGATCGTGTTGACGTACCGAATGTAGCGATATCAGACATACAAACTGTGATCTAGGGAAAACAGAAAATTCCTAGATTTTACCCCGGACATTTATAAAATTATGCCCTTACAAATCTCCCCACATGTCTATGCCGGTACATACATAAAAAATTCGAATTATGCAATCTCCCTAAAACAAATTACATACAATATAATATCCCCATTAAACCCTCAAACTGAGAATACTACATGACATGTCTTCAATCAAACTTCAGCATCTTCAAATATTCAGCTCTTCATAAACTCCCAAAGCTTTTCTCATCAGGGTGTGCAATCCAATAAATCAACTTTTTACCTACACTCATGAGAAAAAGCAGATACCCGTGACAAGCAACAATTTGAAATATAATGATATGCTAAAATCAAAGATCAATTAAGCTTAAGTAAATCATTGATAAATCAACCAAACAAATCTCCCCCATAATTCATTCTCCCCCTTTTTACGTTGTCCCCAAATAGACAGATATGAAAAGCATAAATATGAAAAATATCACATGGTAAGAAAAAAAATCTATTTTTGAAATTTTCAATTTTTTTTGCACAAAATATACAACAAAGAATCACACCATGAACAAACACAAAAACAACCGAGTCGATGATATCGTAAATGTAGGGGTGTGATCAAATTTGATAGGAAAATCAATGCATACAAACATGACATATGTGCACGATGAATATCGGATACTCCTAACGAATAAACTCAGCGTCTTCCTTAGGTGTAAAAAGATGGAAATAAGAGTTAACTCAATCAAATCAACAAATCAAAGCTCAAAATGATTTTCACACCAATAACGTCCAAAATGATTTAATGCTTTTTAGGACTTTCAAGGAAGTGCAAACCCGTTTAAATTATCCAACCAAGCTCCCTCAGATTTATATTTTGAATAGAGGTGATCTAAATTCTCAAACTTTGGAGAAGTGATGGTGACACATAAATGGCCCATATTTGGCATGAATTTCTTTTTTATTGCCTTTAAATTTTACGGGCTCTTTTAATCTCTTGGACCCCGGATAATAAAATTCGTCAATTTTTTAGATCCGATTTAACGGTGGCTTAATCGCAAAGTCTAGATAAGAACCTTTCATAGCCCTTCACCGTTTAAAAACACAATCTAACCAAACGATTTTTTACATGCATTCCAATCTTGTCAAGTTTTATCGCATACGGTCCGTTGTATGGACATAATTGAGATGGAAACACTCAAGCCAATATGTGATAGACAAGTACAATAATCAAATAAACCTGTGCATGTGTGCAATAAAGGAGATAAGGAGCCAAACATGTAGAAAGATATCACTAGTCACATCGCAAAGACCCCAAATAATGTAAAGAACATGGATGCAATGATGTAGTGTCTCAAATAACTATCAAACAGTCACATGGACAAATGGAATGAAATTTGTGACTCCACTATCTTAAATGCTCATCCATAAAAGGTGCAAATAAAATACAAAAATCTTTTTGTGCTTTTTCAAAATTTTTGTAAAAGGAAAATCTTTTTGAATTTTTTCAAAAAATAGAAAAAGCAAAAAAAATAATACAAATGATATAACCTAGGAATATAAATCATATGATATGAACATGACAATGCATCTTATCCTAGATATGAACCAAACCCTCAGTCAACTGTGCAAACCCCCAAAGACTTCCTAAGACTCTCAAATCTAAGGGCATCTAAAGGCTTCGTAAATATATCAGCTAACTGAAGGTCGATGGGTACGAAACTGAGGGATACGACTTTCTCCTCAACTAACTGATGGATAAAGTGCTCGCGTATCCTGATGGGCTTTGTGTGCGAATGCTAGACTGGATTGTAAGATATGTGTATCGCGCTCGTGTTATCATAGGAAATGGTCATGGTGTCCTATGAAATCCTAGAATCCTCCAGCATCTTTTTCATCCACAAGAGTTGCGTGCAACAACTCCCGACGGCGATGTACTCATCCTTCGCAGTTACCAAAGCGATGGAGTTTTGCTTCTTGCTCAACCAGGAGACAAAAGCAGAACTAGAAGTGATCCTACATCCATATACATCCACGGTGCAATCGACATCTGAATAGGCGGACAAACGGTCATCAGTATCAAAGGAAAACAAAATACCGTATGAGAGAGTTCCACTCACGTATTTGATAATATGTTTTAGAGCAAGTAAGTGTGACTCTTTCGGGAACGCCTGATATCGCGCACAGACTCCAACACTAAAGGATATATCGGTATGACTAGCAGTTAAGTAGAGAAGACTACCTATCATACTCCGATATAAGGTTTGCTCTACGTATTTGCCTGAAGTGTTCTTACTAAGCTTGATAGAAGTACTCATAGGTGTACGTGCATGCTTAGCGGAGTCTAAACCAAATTTCATCACTAGGTCTCTGGCATACTTGGATTTAGAGATGAACATCCCATCTTCTAGCTGATGAACCTAGAGACCAAGGAAGAAAGTAAGCTCACCTACCATGCTCATCTCAAACTCACTTTTCATCTCCTACTCAAAGTGGTGAGCATGCTGGGAGCACGTGGATCCAAAGACTATGTTGTCCACATAGACTTGGGCAATCAAAATAGCACTGTCATCTCTCCTGAGAAACAACGTCATATCCACTCCCCCTCTCTTGAAGCCACGGGCTAAGAGATAGGAAGTAAGCCTCTCGTACCAAGCACGGGGTGCTTGCTTCAAACCATACAAGGCTTTTGTCAAATAGTAGATGTGCTTCGGGTGCTTAAGGTCTTCAAACCCTTTTGTTTGTTCCACGTAAACCTCATCCTGTAGAATACCTTTTAGAAAGGTACTTTTGACATCCATTTGATATAACTTGAAAAGCTGATGACATGCAATGGCGAGTAGTAAGCAGATGGACTTAATCCTCGCAACAGGAGCAAATTTCTCCCCAAAGTCTACACCCTCTATCTATGTGTAGCCTTGAGCGACCAACCTAACTTTGTTTCTGATTATGGTACCATTTTCATCTATTTTATTCTTGAAAATCCACCTGGTACCGATCACATTAGTCTCACTAGGTCGGGGGACAAGTTCTGAGACATTATTCTTTTTAAACTGAAGCAACTCATCTTGCATAGCAGATATCCAGTGTTCATCCTTAAGTGCTTATTTGTGATTCTTGGGCTCAATTTTAGATGTGTAATAAATATGGCTAACAACGTTCTCTAGCTGAGCAAGAGTCTTGACCCCTAAAGTGGGCTCGCTAACAATGGAAAAGGGGTCATGACTCTTACGAACCCAAGCATGTGTGTCCTCTATCACAGGATTAGGGTCCACAGGGTGTGGGATAAATAAATTGCTCCCAGAAAAGTCTTCATCCTCACACTAAAGGCTACAATCAATAAACGTCAAAGGGTCGTCATTTTACATGGTGACGTTTATTTACTCCATAACCTTAGATCTCTTCAGGTTAAAAACTCGGTACGCTCTTTTATTTGATGAATATCCTAGCAATATTCCCTCATCGCTCCGGGAGTCAAACTTTCCTAATTGGTCTCTATCCCGTAGGATGTAGCATTTACTCCCAAAGACACGAAAATATGCAAGGTTGGGTTTCTTGCCAGTCCACAATTCATAAGGTGTCTTAAGTGTGTGTGGACGCAGGTTAACCCTATTCACCGTGTGGCATGCAGTAGACACTACCTCTGCCCAAAATCTCATGGCAACCTTACGACCTAGAAGCATAGATCTAGCCATTTTCGGGATCGTCCTATTCTTTCTCTTAACAATCCCATTTTGTTGAGGAGTCTTCACAACAGAAAACTCATGTTTGATCCTAAGGCTATTATAGTAAAGATCTACCTTTGCTTCCTTAAATTTTATGCCGTTATCACTACGTATCCAATTAATATTGAATTCGTATTGATTTTGCAGGACACGACACTTGGTTGTTAAAAACTCTACAGCATCGGATTTCTCTCTCAAAAAACCTAGAATCGAATATCTGGAGAAATCATCCACCATGATGAGGATATACCTATTACCACCCAGACTCTTAGTACGAGTATAACTGATAACATCCATGTGAATTAACTCAAGTACATGGGAGGTGGTAATGGAATGAAACTTCCTATGGGGGCTATATATTTACTTTCCCAACTGACAGGGTCCACATACCATGGAAGTTGGCTTTCCAAGAGATGGTAAGCCACGTACTAGGTCCTTTTTAGCTAAGCGAGTCAAATCTCTAACGTTCACATGATCTAAACGTTGGTTCCACAGATCCATAGGAGTGATCGCGGCGCTGTTGCAGACAAGTGAGGATGTGAGCACAGTCCCATAACAATTATCCTCGGTCCTCACCCCTCGCACTAAAAGTTTACCGGCTTGATTATAGACATTACATGCGTCCCAGTCAAAATTTACGGTGGAGACAGCATCGCACAACTGGCTAATGCTGAGAAGGTTTTCTTTCAAACCTTTGATGTACAAAACATTCTCTAGCTTCGAAAATCCTGGTAACTCTACTATACCTCGTCCTCCAATGCTAGAATTTCTCCCGTCTCCAAAGGTGACTCTACCTTCATTATACTCCTCTAGGTAAGTAAAAAATGAGACATCACCTGTCATATGTCTGGAGCACCCACTATCAAAATACCACTACAAGGTATTATGTGCTTTGAGAGTTACATAAACAACAAGAGCCTTTTTATTTTTCTTAGGCACCCAAGAAGTGGCAACCTTTTGTTTACCCTTGTTGTTGTTGGTTTTAGCCGGGATGCGAGAAGCATTTACAGACGGCAAAGACATTCGTCGGAATTCCTCCATCAAACTCTGTGATGTGGTAGCTAAAAACTGAACACGCTTTTTCAGACTAGCAAAATCATCAGTACGATATGGTGGAGCAGTAGTACGTCGTGTCCGACCCAAATTATAGCAAAACTCCCTGGGGTGGCCTTTTCTTTTGTAGTACGTATAGAAGAATGCAGTCTTAGACGGACCTGGGTTTTCTTTTCTTGGTCGAGCTCTCTTTTATGGTTTTAGACTATGGATATATGGAGTTGTAGTAAACTTAGGAACTGGTCCAGGTGAAATTTGGGAAGTGGAGGCACCATCATAACCTATTCCCTGCCTATCACCAAAACCAAAAGCGGTGCCGAGGAGCATCTTTCCCATCTTTTCGAATCTGTCCTCGATTTGAACCTTGGCGTCCCGTGCTCTGTCAAGATCATGAGTAAGCTGGGCAACAAGGTCTTCTAGTTTCTTCCGAGTCTTTAGGGAGGAATGGAGCTCACTCGTAAGACTAGCCACTTGTTTAGTCAAATCCCTTTTCTCTTTCTCAAAACCACTATCTTTCCCCCCAAACAGTTTCTATCTCTCTCTAAACAAACTTCCTTTCTCAACACAGGCAAACTCTCTCTCTCTCAAGGTAGTGAAGGTGGAGGACTCTCTATCTCTCGCTTCTTCTAAATCTTCCTCTAACGCGGTGATCCTAAGAACTAACGCTTTGTTATGATTTTTGGTTTTAAATGACTCATTATATAACTCAGCGTAAGCGCATTGAAGATTACTCTTTCTCTCACTTGCATCATCCTCCCCCTCACTCACATCTCTCTCACTGTCGAGGTGTCCCTGTGAAGCAGCATCCTCATCATCATGAGGAGAACTGAAAGTACTCACATGACTAGCCATGAATGCAGTGAAGTTAGACTCATGCTGTGACTCATCTCCAAAGTCCACCGACTCGACCTCACTGTCGTTACTAAGGGTAGCATTAAGGACAACTTTACCTTTTTCTCTGTTCAGCCTAGTTGCACACTCAAAAGCTCTATGACCCCTACCATTGCACTCATAGCAACTCTCACTCTCTTTCTTATGAGGATCTTTAAAATCTTTTTCATTTTTCTTTGCAAACTTCTTTTTCTCAAACTTCTTTTTTATCTTTGAAATTACCATTTTTCTTGAATTTGAGAATTTTCTTAAAATTTTTAGCAAAGAGGGCCAAATCATCTAAATCAAAGTCACACTCAGAATCTGATGTATCTATCTCTCTTTTTCTAAATGACTCTCCCATCTTTCTTGCTGACCCCTCACTTTTTCTCTCATGGGTATTAAGTGTAATTACTTTATCTTTAGACTTGACAGATTTAGGAAACATATCAATTTCATAGGTTTGCAAGTCTCCTACAAGTTCCTCCAATTTAAGCGTATTTAAATTACCTATAGAATTTAACACATTGACTTTAGGGCTGAAACGCTTAGGCAGTGATCTAAGAATCTTTTTAACAACTCTAGCATTAGGAATGTGTTCACCAAGATTAAAGCTAGTGTTAACAATATCAGACAGTCTAGCATAAAACTCATCAAAATATTCATACTCAATCATGATGATTGTATCAAATTGATTTGTTAAATTTTGCATTTTAGATTCTTTCACAGCATTAGTTCCTTCATGGGTAAGTTGCAAAACATCTCATGCCTCTTTGGACATGGTGCACATCATTATCCATTTGAACTCATCGGGTGTGACAGATCCAGAAATAGCACTTAATCCCTTAGAATTAAAAGATGACCATTTAAATTCTTCTTCTATCCAAGCAGTGGAGGATTTTAAACTAGTTACGTTCTCAACAGTAATGGAGGGAGGTGTCCACCCTCTTTCAACCAAAATCCAGACACGTTCATCAATGCTTTTAAATCAGATTTCATGCGGGTTTTCCAGTATGAATAGTTTGTTCCGTAAAAAACTTACATTTTATTATATAAGTTCTCCATTAGAAAATGCTTTTTTTTTTCAAAAATCAATTTTTCAGAAAATTGTTATCTTAGAAAAATTTTGCGAAAAATTACATGGTATAATTGTGCAATTGGATCTGATACCAATTTGAAAGAGTGCGCTTGTGTTCAAATAAATAAATCATTTAATTAAACTCAGTTTTTATCAATTAAGTCCTAAATATGCATCTAGGTGTGATTAAAGATGATAAAATCAAGTAAGAACATTCAAACACACACATGTGAGGAAAAATCCCCCAAAGGGGCAAAACCTTTTATTTTCATTATAATTTTGTAAGATACAGTTACACAAATTACAATGAAAATAAGTGTGACACAGAAATACCCACAGGCGTTGGTTCTGATGTCGTCGACTGGAATCTCCCGCAGGAACTTCAGGTGGGCAGCAGTAAAGAAGAAGACGAATCCTCCACAAAGTACTCCAGAAGAGTAAATGATCTTCTTGAAGGTTTAACAATTCACATATATAAATGGGAGTGATTATATGAATAAAAAGGCTTAAGAAAACCTTAAAAGGTGAAGTATAATTTTGGGCAATTTTTCGCAGAATTCGTGTTTGGAGAAAGACTTGGGAAAACGTGTAAAAGCTACACTGTATTTATAGGAATATCGAGGCGGCGACGTCGCTCGAACGAGATAGGCATCTCGCTTGAATGAAGGACACGTGTCGTTGGAACGACTTCGCGCGAGATGCTGATCTTGCTCGAACGACAGTGCCAGCTCGTTTGAAAGAGCTCTTCGACCGAGGCACTCCTCTTCTACACTTAAAAAAATTCTACTTATGATAAAAAATATTTCAAACTTCAAAAATTATTTTCTGAAAAATTTCCCATATATTTATGTAAATATAAAAAACTCCAATAAAAACATTTACTAATATTGGATAGTGGAGTAGTGGGAATAAGCTAAGCAACACCTCGCATGTAGCATGATGCACGTGAAGATGATGGATGCATTGGATTCGGATAGAGGCCATCGTGAATGATCGTGTTTACGGGCCGAATATAGCAGTATCAGACATACAAACTGTGATCTAGGGAAAACAGAAAATTCCTAGATTTTACCCCGGACATTTATAAAATTATGTCCTTACATAATGATCTCAGGTCTTTGGTCAAGGTTTAAATAAGTCGAATATTGTATATTTCGAGTGCTATCATCCGAGTTGACATACATGAGTGATATAGCCTTCTAATAGAAATAGGAAGCTTGTTTTGTGAGTGGGTGTGATGCTCGGGTGTCATGGAATGACTAGTGTGGGTGGTTTGAAACTTGATTTTGAAGAGTACGAGGAAATGTAGTTGAGTCTCAGATTGATGATGTCATAATAAAGACTTGAAAATGGCACCCCAAAGGGGATAACGAGGCATGATGAGAATATTAGCATGTGTCGATAGCATGAGTGAGGATAGTTCTAGTAAGGTAGGGACTAGTTCTTGGCATGTCTTTCCAAGATGGTATGAATTAAAAGATTTAGCCCTGTGTGGTACTTACTACCCTTAGAATGCCAATGGCAATCGATTTGTCCATCACGTAAGTTCAGTTTAGGTATGACGTGAAGATAAGCCTAGTGATAATCTTGTGTAGTTAGAGGTTATATGCTTAAACTGGATACTGCCTAAGTTGACTTCCGGGGTTACGATCATGACAAGATAAGGCAGACAGTAACCTAGGTGTAGTAAGTTGGTGACGTCGTCAATGGTAAGATGAATAAGGCCGATATCGAGAAGGGGGTTGTCATTCGTCGATCGGGGTGACTCGCGTTAATTGAAGATTTAAGGAGAAACCTTACTCTTAAGGAGGTAAGTCTGGTGTTTGAATTTTTAAAGAACAACAAGTTCATACGTTGCTTTCAGCTTGTGATGATGAATTGTTGTTATTCGATTAGTCATGGTTGGTGACTCGAGCCAAGGTGTGTGGCTAGGTTAACACCTACTGAGAACATTTGGGAGAAATTATAAGACTTCAAGAATGTGATGTAGGTTCTCTTTTTATAAACTATAGTTCGTTGCATATGGATAGGATTTTCTTGAAACAATTGTTTATTCTTTCTGATTCTTGTGTGTTCCTTTCAATTTTGATAATCGAGAATTGTGTTTTCGTAATTACGTTAGATTAGATTTGTACCATATTATGGTATGACGCGATTTAGCCTAGTAGAGTGAAGTTAAACCATCCTTGGTCAATTCAGCTTGGTAACTGGGTGCGCCCTTTCCTAAGGTACCCTTGCCATTGCATAAGGTTTTGTGCACAAGTGGCTGCTCTTTCGGCCACACAGCTTTCTTATAGTATCTACTCGTCTTAGATTAACGACCCTTATTATGAACTGGCATGGAAGTCAGTGGCTCTAGTTATAGAGAAGGGTGATTACTTGAGGACATCATATAGTGTTAGAACTCGAGGAAACATAGTACGAAGTGTTGTTTACCATGATAGTTAGATTGGTGTAATGCCTAGGAAATTGTTCACTAGTAGTACACCTAGAGTGGCCCAAATTCAGGAAAGGGTCCTATGAGACTGTGTTGATTGTATGAATGATTTATAACTTAGTGGAATGTTATTCCGATGGGTGGGAATTACGAGACAAGATTAGTATCAAGAATAAGTATATTTACTGGCCAGGAAGAGTCACGAATTTGTGGAGACGTAGAATGTGTGGTCTTAAGACTTGAATGACTCTTGATGATAAATCTGAATATTGATTGTATTACTGTTTACACTCGGTTGAGTTATTATCGAGACTTATGTTACTTGGGATTTAAATTAGATAAATGACAATTAAAAGTTAGGACCAGTAGTAAGAGAGTAATTAATTACTGGTATAACCTTAGGAAAAGGTGGGATTAACCCTAAGAGATAGAATAAAGGATTAAGAATGAATTAAGGGTTATCGATAATTAAACCTAATGAAAGATGAGTTTAATTCATAGAATTTCAAAAGTAATGATGAGATGGACAAGTAGGGTGTAGACATTTACCTACTGAATTAGGTTAAGGAATACTTATCTTCGAGAAATGAGTGAGGCTCGGGAATATAAAATAAAGAAGTAAAGTCATAATCCTTAATACGTAGGATTTGATAGATAAAGATACTAAGTATGGGAATTATCATATGGTTATGTGAATGCCTTATGGATGTTATATTTATATAGGTGTGATGGATACCTATAATATTATTTGTACGTATCACATACCTACGCTGATTGCTATCGGGGTGGGAGTTTCGCGTTGTGGACGGTCTTATCATGTGCGCCCATTTGGGAGGATTTTAGATTCGTACCCTGAGCATAGGACCTTGGACACGTGATATCGGTGTAATGATAGTTTCGATGGTTGAATGGGAGCGTAGGTATGTGCGTGATCCTTTTGGCTGGGGAGTATGCTGGCCCCCATTATGTTTGTGTCATGATATGATTTGTGAGAGACGTCGAATCAATAGTCCTCTATACAGTGACATTATGTATCAGGACATCATAGCAGAGTATGCATGCACCGCAACTGTGACTGGGGAGGTTCCGTATTAATATATATATATATATATATATATATATAATTAATGTGATATTATATATATAAACTGTGATGTAATCTACTGCGTGACATTGTAGATATAGAGATGTAATCTTCTGTGTGAAATTATAGATTAAGAACATAAACTGTGATTTAATCTACCGTGTAATGTTGTCGATAGAAGGAAATAATAAAATATGAATTGAAATATGTAAGTGAACACTTAATTCCAAGGTTGTAACAAGACTAGTTCATATTAAAGAGAAATGAATATGAATAATTATATTATGCATGCTATTGTACATATGGGTTTATAAAATGGGTTAGAATTATGTTACTAGTTAGGAGGGAACCTTAACTAGGAAGATAATAAGATACAATAGGTGTTCACTCT
This sequence comes from Sambucus nigra, assembly GCA_949130495.1. Lineage (NCBI taxonomy): Eukaryota > Viridiplantae > Streptophyta > Magnoliopsida > Dipsacales > Adoxaceae > Sambucus > Sambucus nigra. The sequence continues at coordinate 695,354,304 of OX422211.1, forward strand.
AGATGAGAGGTGATAATTCTCAAGGGAGATCCCAAGAAACTAACGCGTACATAATAAATTCTTAATTGTAATTGTTAAGCACTTGCTATTTTTAAAATCTTTTACAATCGGGCTCTGACCCGTTTCCTTGCATATTATCTTCTCTACTATATCTTGTGCATCAGGTATCTAGCAGCAGGGATGCCCAGCATAGATTACGGATGTTCCGAGAGATTATAGCTACTAGCAGAGATGCGGATTTTTTTTAGAGGCTTCCTTTCTGTTGATTCACACATCTGTAGCATCTACTTCATTTAGGGCATGTCGCCCAGGATTCTAGAGGTTGTAATTATTTATGTAAGCATTGTGGATATCAGTTTTATTTAGTGTAAAACTTATAATTTAACTGGAGAGTTATTCCAGTCAAATTTATTCTTGTTATAGTTAATTCAGTTGTGATGTGTTGTTGCAAATTATATTCCGTATCGTGGAATGGTTTTAATTAAATTAAAAATGGAAAAAGTTTTTAACACTTAGCTTAATTAACTATAAGGTGATTAATAAAGAAATTGTTTTCGGCAGTTATGCTGAGAATGAACCGACAGGATATTCTGATTTAATTAAATAAATGACTGATCACTCGATATATAATTAGGCGGGTTATTACAGGTGGTATCAGAGCATCAGGTTCAAGTGTCTTTAGGATCTGTGTGGCTTACTACGTTTCAGCAGAGCCTTCTTTGATGTGGAGCCCTATTATTAGGTGGTTGAATTCTTCTGCGTATTTCGACTTACGTGCTCCTTCCATGAAGTATGTAAGATGTAATGCTTATACGAGTTCGGTCTGGCATCATTCGCCAAACGCTTTGGGACGACTAGCAAGAGCCGTTAGAAGGACAGCAGGAGGAGGACTCAACCAAATATATAAAGTATTTTGGAAAATGGTGTTGGAGATAGAAACCATCATAATTGTTGTTTGGGCTGAGAACATTAAGGAAGTGCTTGGGAGCTATAGTTTCCCAAGAACCATCATAGTTTATGTTTGTGCCGTTCTTAACTCACCCAACACTGTATGTGAAAGGTGAGGGAGTTGAAAGGACTCTTGTGAAGGAAGAAATTCAAAGACAATTGTGAAGGGTGAAGTGAAGTAACACCTAGGATTTGAAAATTTTGTAGTAAATTTTTTCTAGGAAGAGAAAACTTAAGTGATGAGAGTTAGACATCACATATAAAGAACATGTGTGAAGCTGGAATACGAATTTTAGGTATGGTTCGATAGTGAAATCGTTCATTTGATGTTTTAATCATGATATGAATGGAATTTTAAAACTTATCTTTTATGGGAAAGAAAGAGAGAAGTAAAATGTTTAACAAATTCATTACCCTAAGAAGAATGGGGTACATAGAAGATAAATAGAGTTAATTATATGAAAAGACTCATGAGTGAAATACTCTAGTATGAGTGGAAATCTGACGAAGACAAATATGATTAACGTCACCAAGAAATTTGATGATACTCCCAAATGAAGGGGAGATAGAAGGGTTAGGAAACCTAGCCGAAGGGCAAGATTAAATTCAATATTGTTAATGAAACATCACCGGAAGGTAGGGGACCCATTTAGAGTGACATGATTAAACCCCTACTTAGTGGCGATAAAATCAGCCAATACTAGTGTAGTCGACAATGTATCCCATAAGACCCGTAGAGCTAAAAGAATAATGGGAATAACAATTGGGAGTTCAGATTGATAGGTTCAAGAGAAGGATGTTCAAATGTACAGTAACGGGGAAATAGTAAGGGAAATTACCCTATGTGTAGAAATAGAGACTACTAAGTGTAAAATGTGTCCACATTGAGTAGTGAGACCGATAAATTTTGGGAATAGTAAACCATACCAATTAGGCATAACAACTGGAGGAGTGAAACTTCTAGGGGATTAATTGGGTCAAGAGAATTAGGCCCAGGAAATTTATAACCCAAGAATGGTAGGTTTAAATAGGACCAGTGGAGTCCTCGATAATTATGGAATGCCGTATTTCAAGGTCGGCGGGGTCCAAGAAGAAAAAAAGGGGTCGATAAGACAATAATTGAGGCCTAGATATGTTGGGCCAACGTTTCAATAATGGGTGTGTAAACCACATGAGTGAAAAAATTGTCCACAATGGGTGGGTACAACTATAGGATGAAATCCTAGATATATAACGGGTGCAAGTGATCGTGGGCTATTTTGACCATGGGAAGTGCATCTAAGGACCCTACGTGATCAGGAGAGACTGATGAAGTTTTATTTCATCCTTATAAATAAAGGATTAATTCTAGTGACATGGTGTGTCAAAACAGACATATATAAATTGAAAACCCTAAATTCACGTGTGAGTCGAGGTTAGTGGGAATGATAATTTTAACACTCTGGTTACAAAAGTATTTCTCGTTGATAGTGGGACTTTTTGGTGTCGCCCGTGAATGAACCGAGTGGGTCCTAAGAGTATATTTTGATATTATAATTTTCAGTTGCTTTGAGTTAGCATAATAGAACTTATTATTGTAATATTTAGTGATAAATTACCAAATGTTTAAATGATAGTAGATTGAGTAATAAGACTATCGTGCTGGATACTCCGGGGAGAATAAAATTAATTTTGTGCGGCGCCAACTGAAATAGGGCTAGGCCTATATTTCATGATATCAAAGACCTTAGTGAAAATGTTGTCTAGTTATATGTGTGAGTATAAATTTATTTTACTGATGTGACTCGGAATATACTATGTTTTTGTCGATCAACGAGAAATAGCCCATTATTAATAGCGCCGAGAATTTGGGATAGTAAGAGCAACATATTTTATGTTATTTTTAGGGATATATAAACATGGACTAGTAGAATTTTATGTCAACATACATAAATTATGGGAAGGTACAGATTATGGACTGAGGGCCATTATGGATCTTGACGATTGATTATGTTAAGTAGTAGTGTATCAGTGGGGGTTCCTTGTTTGGATTTTGCTTTGCGAGACATCCCATGCATGAAACTAGCAAACGTCGGGAGTGGGAGAGAAGTTTGGTCGATAGTGCATAAGTTTGTACCTTAGTTCTTTTATATATACAAACATAAATTTAGAGTTGATAATTCTATTATGACTTAATAGTCGCCTAGTCCTAGTAACATTATGAATAAAACAATGATGCCATTGATAGGGTGATCATGTTATGACTAGTGGGGTGATTAAGTTCACCCCTACCATGTCAGTATACCACATGAGCAAAAATTAATTTAAGAATAGTAAAAGTTATTTGTGCAATAATGCGAGAAATATAGGGTGTATGGGCATCCTAGGTAATTGAATCTGACATTGTTCCCCATTTTTGAGATAGGGGACAAGGAAAATAAATATAGAGGTTTAGATATTAGGACTTGAATGTTCCAGTCATTTATGACGATTAGAGATATAGTCGGTAGAATAACAAATATATTAGGCTATACATGACTATGGTAATAGGATTTAAATGAAGTGATGTTTAGCTAGATTCCTCTTGTAGAGGGCCACCTGTCTAATGGAATTAGGGTGTACCATTAGAAACCAACAGAGGTTTCTCCAACTGTTAGGGATTTCTAAGTAGTATTAGGAGAGTATTCGTCAGGATTTTATAGTGAAGATGGTTACGATCTTATATGGGTGATAGTGGATCAGTTGACTGAAGTAGATCACATTATGCCAGTTAGGGTTGATCATACTACGAGTCAATATTCTTTGATCTTAATATAACCAAAATAGTGAGGTTACATAGGGTACCATTTAATATTATGTTCAATTAGGACGAGATTTTGTCTCCCAATTTTGGACGAATTTTCACGAGGCATGGGTACCGAGTTGTGATTGGGAATGATCTATCATCCGCAGAATAATAGGCAGACTAAGTGGACAAATATGATGTTGGAAAATAAATTATGTTTGTAACCTTGAATCTTAAGGGAGGACAAGAGACGTACGTTCCACAAGTAAAGTTGGTGTACTATAACTCTTATAAGTTTACTGTTGGGTATGATGCTAGTTGAAATATTGTACGGTATGTCTTATTAGTTCTCCTACCTGTGGGATAAAAGTGAGGAACCAAGAACTATTGCGAATAGTAGAGATGATTTGAAACTTATAGTATATATTGTATGTAAAATATATATTGCACAATTAACCTACTTGTGTATGATAATCACAAGACGAGATGTTAATTATCTAAAGAACGGTTAATCTATTTAACTGCATATAGTATAAGGTTAGATAGTGAATATCTTGAATAAATTATAAGCAGTGAAACTTAAGGCTTGGACAAGAATCTACGTGACAGGGTAACCCGGGGTTAAAATGATCATAAATGAGGTGTTCATTATTGGGGGTATTTGAGAGCGTACTGTATGGGCGGTACATAGTAGTCTATTTGGGAGCGCAAGTATGTGGTGCACAATACTTATCCAAGATTATTCTTGCATGCTATACTTTTGTTTTCTGAATTTCGCGACAAAATTTCGTTGTAAGGGGGGAAGTATGTAATACCCTGTATTTTTAATGACTTTTAAAATGGGATTACTTAGAATAAATTGTGATATAATTGAAAATTAATCCGTATTTAAATATTGCTCAAGAATAAAGTAATATATACGATTATGACTTTACAATTGATTATGACTTTATAAAATTGTCGCGAATTATGTGTACGACAATTATGGTAATTAAGTCGAGACGCGCATTTGAGTTGTGTCGGGATTATTATTTAATGAAATAAAAGTGAATTATTTTTATGTCATCTGAATGGTCGTTTTGACTGCACCAAAGTGTACATAAGGGTTCAAATAGTTACAAAAGTCTACTTGGGTGTTTGATTTGGGTCTCGGGGCACTTTGGAACCGAAAGGACACCCCTAAGGGGTATTTTGATCATTTTACAAAGGACGTGAATAGTAACTGCGAAAATCTGAGTTTATTTTATAAGTAAAGAGATTAGAGGGATTAGTTTCATTCACCAGAAATAAGAGGAAAAGGTTTAGGGGAGATTGAGAGACTATCTATGGAAGAAGAAGAGACTTTTCTAGGAAACCAAAGGACAACCACCTTGCACCACTAAGAGCCACCAGCACCACTGTCGGAAGTTAGCCAGAAAAGAGAGGACCACCAGTAGAGTATCATCCCTAATGGATCAGACCTACGATATAAAGGCAAGTGATTAATTATTACAATCTTAGCTTATATATTGTCAATGTTAGGATAGTTAGGAAAATTCTGAAAAGTACCATGAACAAAGATAAATTTGTGATGATTTTAAATGGATCTTTGAAATGGATATTATCTAGGAGTGATCTTTTTTTATTATAGAATAAACTCCATGAATCTTATATTATCTTGTGAAGAAATCTGGGATTTACACTCTTATTGGTGATAAAGTAAAAAATTAGAGTTCTTGAGAATAAAATGGAATTTGAGTAAATTGATTCATGTTAATGATGTTTAAATGATTTTGGATACGTTAGAACTTATCCATATATGATGGTATATGATCTGAATATCATGAGATTAAATTGGGAATCATTTGGTGAAGAAAAAAATTGGAGTTTATATGATGTTCATGGATAAATATAAAAATGAGTTTTTCTGAAAATAGTATGTTTTGAATCCAAACTTCTTGATGACTCTAGGTTGTTTAGATCAGTAGGAATTATTTACATATGTTTCTATATAATGTGATATGGATTATAAGAAGTTTGGGACGTTAAAATAGAGGTTTGATTGATTAAAAGATGTGAAACCCGTAGAATAAAGATTGCAGAATATGGGGTGATATCTGGGTGATTGATCGATCGACCCAGGACGATCGATCGATCGATCGACCTCCCCATAAAAGATGAAGTTGTTTCTTTTTAATTCTTGATTTAATCCCGCAAATTTTAGGAATCTTTTGTGATTATTATTTGAACATAATGAAACCTAGGGAAGGGCAGTAGGCCATAGGTAAGACCCAAAAAATATTATTTTAGGGATTTTTTGAATAAGGGGAAATTAATGAGTGTTAATCAAACAAGTTATTATCGAAACTTATGTTACTTGGGATTTACATTGGATAAATGATAATTAAAGGTTGGGACTAGTAGTAAGAGAGTTATTAATTACCGGTATAACCTTAGGAATAGGTGGGATTAACCCTAAGAGATAGAATGAAGGGTTAAGAATGAATTAAGGGTAATTGAAAATTAAACCTAATGAAAGATGAGTTTAATTCATAAATTTTCAGAAGTTATGATGAGATGGACAAGTAGGGTGTAGACATTTACCTACTGAATTAGGTTAAGGAATACTTATCTTCGAGAAATGAGTGAGGCTCGCGAATATAAAATAAAGAAGTAAAGTCATAATCTTTAATACGTAGGATTTGGTAGATAAAAATACTACGTATGGGAATTATCATATGGTTGTGTGAATGCCTTATGGATGTTATATTTATATAGGTGTGATGAATACCTATAATATTATTTGTATGTATGACATACCTACACTGCTTGATATCGGGTTGGGGGTTTCACGCTGTGGACGGTCTTATCCTCTGCGCCCATTTGGGAGGATTTTAGATTCATACCCTGAGCATAGGACATTGGATACGTGCTATCGGTGTAATGATAGTTTCGACGGTTGAATGGGAGCGTAGGTATGTGCGTGAACCATTTGTCTGGAGAGTATGCTCTCCCCCAATATATTTATTTTATGATATGATTTGTGAGAGACGTCGAATCAATAGTCCTCTATACAGTGACATTATGTATCAGGACATGATAACAGAGTATGCATGGACCGCAGTTGTGACTAGGGAGGTGTCGTATTAGTATATATATATATATATATATATATATATATATATATATATATATATAATTAATGTAATATTATATATAAACTGTGATGTAATCTACTGTGTGATATTGTAGATATAGAGATGTAATCTTCTGTGTGAAATTGTAGATTAAAAATATAAATTTTGATTTAATCTACTGTGTAATGTTGTCGATAGAAGTAGATAATGAAATATGAATTGACTTAAGTAAGTGAACACTTAATTCCAAGGTTGTAACAAGACTAGTGCATATTAAAGAGAAATGAATATGAATAATTATATTATGTATGGTATGGGACATACGGGTTTATGATATGGGTTAGAATTACGTTACTAGTTAGGAGGGAACCTTAACTAGGAAGATAATAAGATACGATAGGTGTGCACTCTAGATGAGAGGTGAGAATTCTCAAGAGAGAGCTCGAGAAACTAACACGTACATAATAGATTCTTAATTGTAATTGTTAAGCACTTGCTATTTTTTAAAATCTTTTACAATCCGTCTCTGACCCATTTCCTTGCATATTATCTTCTATATTATATCTTGTACATGAGGTATCCAGCAGCAGGGATGCCCATCATAGATTATGGATGTTCTGAGATATTTTAGCTACTAGTAGAGATGCTGATTTTATTTAGACGTTTCCTTTCTGTTGATTCACACATCTGTAGCGTCTACTTCATTTAGGGCATGTCACCCAGGATTCTAGTGGTTGTAATTATTTATGTAAGCATTGTGGATATCAGTTTTATTTAGTGTAAAAGTTATAATTTAACTGGAGAATTATTCCAGTCACATTTATTCTTATTATAGTTAATTCAGTTGTGATGTGTTGTTTCATATTATATTTCGTATCGTGGAATGGTTTTGATTAAATTAAAAAGTAAAAGTTTTTGACACTTAGCTTAATTAACTATTAGGTGATTAATAAAGAAATTATTTTCGACAGTGATGATGAGAATGAACCAACTGGATATTCTTATTTAATTAAATAAAAGACTGGTCACCCGATATTTAATTAGACGAGTTGTTACAATATCCCCTGTGTAAGAGCTTGTTACGTGATCTTAGATATTGAGGAATTTGATGATTTTATCTTTGAGGGTTTCTATGATTTAGAATAAGAGTTGGTAAATCCCATGAACTTGAGGAATTTTTGGATTTGGGGATGAAATTTCCTAAGAATGGAAAAATTTAATACCCGTGCCCAATATTTTATTATTTTCCCTTGAAAATTGTAATCATATGAAATCCTTGGAAATTAGATCATTTATTTATGGGATTTTATCATTATACGATTGTTCTTTGGTTTGGATGCTAATTATTGGAAGTTTGTGGGTAAAAATTTGAAAATTTAAGGAATCCGACTGAATCGAATGAACCGAAAAATCCTTTGAACGAGATCCTAGTTTTGTTCAAAGGAGAATACTTAGTTCTAATGATTAACCTACTTTGTTCATAGTGGACATATAACGACGATCGAATGAACCACCATGGTTTAGATATTGTAGCCTCGTTAGAAGGTCGTTTGAAGGGTTGATCAAATTCGAACAAGGGCCAGTTCTTGTTCGAACGACCATTTGAAATTTTTTAAATTGAGATGCCCTTGTGTGCTGTCACATTTGGACCGCTAGATCGATGATGTGTCGGCTACTTATGCACCCAGATGGACAATGACGAGAATTTAGTGTTTGCGGTAGGTTTTATAAGGGTTTATTTGAGTTTTTGTGGGTTTATTTGAGTGTAGAGTGTAAAAAGGTGGGGAATTTGTACCCCCGCCATTTTCAAATTTTCTTCCTTTCTCTCTATCTTTTGGGATCTTTTCCCCTTCTCCCACCACGATAAACCACCATGTCTCCACCTTATGACACCATATTCTACTAGTATTCCACCATATTCAAGCCAAATACACCCATTTTCACCATTGTTGGGCAAAGATACAAATTTTGCAGGTGTTGTTGGGGGATTTTGGAGAAGAATAAGAGTAGAAATTCATGGAGTTTTGAAGGGGTTTTTGCTTGGAGCTTTCTTGGAACATGCTTGTGGAACTAGACAACCTCCTTGAGTCCACCTTAGGAGGTGGGGGTATCATTTTTTTCTCATCCAATCATTTTTGTAGTTTCATTTGAGGTGAAAAAGCTCCACTCTTAGTTTAAGACTCTATTTTGCACATTAGTAGTATTATAGATAGAATTGTTAGAGTAGAATGCAAATATGAGTAAGAAGATGACTTCATAAGATTTTGTGTAATTGGTTTATGAATGATTTCAAAAGTTTTGAGAAAAATATTATGATTTTATAATTTTGAATAAATGTTGTATTTTAAGAGGTTTAGTATTAAACATTTAATGGAATAAAATATTTTAAAAATAATATTTATATTGTTAAAGATATTTTGGGTGAACTATGTTTTAAAGTCTCTTGAAAAAATGAGGATTTTTTAAAGTTGGACATTTGATTAACTTTTGAAGAATAAAAATTTCCTCTAGTCTTGAAAAGTGTATTTTTGCAAGTATTATGGGATTTTTTTGAAAAAAAAATCATGTATTAAACTCATTTTCTTGAATTTTTAGACGTAATGTTCTTCTTCCCATGCATGTAAACTTGTAATATTTTGAGGATAAGTACATAAGTAAGTATAATAGTATTTTAATGAGTTATAACCTGTAATAAAGAAATTAAAATTTTCACATCTTAAGGTGTGCTAAAAAGGTGTTGAAAATGTGAAAAGTGCAATGTTTCAAGACTACTTGTATTAATAAAGTAAATCATATTTTCTTATAAAGAAGTCTCAGATGTTCAATGATTTCTTGGAAGCAAAAGTAATGAAATAAAAATATTTCTAACTTGAGAAGAATGTTACTCCAAAATGTTAAAAAAGTGTTAAGGTGTTAAAAACACTTAAGAAGTTAGTGTGAGTAACTTGATGGTACTTTGAAAAATAACACTGGTGAAAATAGAGGAAAAGACAAGTTTGAAAACAAATGGATAAAATGATAATTTTACGTAAAGTGGAACATTTTTATGAAATAAAAATGTTGGAAAAGATGTTACAGAAAATGGTCCGAAATGAACATAACTTTGGAATAAAATCGATGTTAGAGTAAAAAGGACAAAAAATGATGATTTTAAAGTGTAACACATGTTGGGGGTGAAACCCTGAATTTTGGCTTTGGCTGGAAAAAAGGAATAGTGAAATAATGTAGGCATTTAAAAAATGTTAAATTACATTAATATGGACTCGGATGACACCGCGATAATTAAGGAGGTCCCGGATCCCGGAGTGAAAAACTCAAAATCACTGGCTAGATCATATGGTATCATAGCTAGCGGTATGCAGCCTGCTAAAGTATGCGAATGTTATAAGATTTCGAGAAAATTATAGTAAAAATGGAACATATCAGGAAATAGGTTGTGTGGTGAATATGATAAAAGACAACCTTACCATAATGAATTAATAGATGTTTGGGTAAAGGATAAAGTGGAAAAGAAATATGAAGATTGATTAATGTCCATAAGGTAAAGGAATTGTAAAGTGAAGGGATTAAATGGGTGGTTAAGCAACCTAAAGAGATTTAACCCATAATTAATTCAATGGTGTATTTATGAAAGGTTTTCAAAGAAAAATAAATATTTTCTGACACGATGTTCATGTGTGTTGAAAGGTATTTTTAACGAAATTAATAAGATAAGTTTGGAATGATTAATAAGGTTATTTTGGTAAATAAATGATTTTCCTTAAACAAAGGGCATAGTTTAAAATATTTAATCGGGTGTGTTAAATAAAAAAAGAATTGTCAACTCAAGTATAAAGGAAATTATTTTACAAGATTAAGATGTATTAATTGGGGTAAGTAACATTTTTGGAATAAAAATGGTTTTATACATTTAATTATATATACCTATATATAAGGTAGTTGTATGTGCACGTAGTTATACGTGCTAGAGTCTCATTTCTGTCGTTCGATTCTATACTTCATTCTTGTATTTTTCCACATGGCATTCGACATATTTCCTCATCTTTGTTATGGCAGGTTGGGTGAAATTTCGTGTTTTGAGAGTGTTAAATAGGTAAGTATTTTCTTTTTATTTTTAAGTTAATAGCTATGTATGCTTAGATTCCGGGGACACTTCCCATGGGTCCTTCACGTAACTTGATTTAAATGGAAATCTCATGCTAAACAAGTGAAATGTTAATTAAATAAAACTGGACTAGCAACATTCTGTAGGTTGTTTCATTACACTTCACACCTAATGCTCGGGTTGGATCGGGTTGACCAAGGGTAACCCATAAATTCAGGTCGGAGCATCAGAATTGAACTAGCAAAGTCGTTATCAATATAGTCTCTTCGGCACACCTAGTTCAATACCGCCAGGAGAATAATATTTCCTTCGTGCACTAATGGTCGAGTATCCGAAGGAGAAATGTGGAGTTACACGACTAATAACACCTGAGGGGAATGAGACAAGTATGACATAGCTGCTGCAACATTTGGGTTGGCTCTCAACATTGCATAAAACTCTTAATAGGTAGGGCATGCTTCATCCAGGTCAAAGAAAAATACATTTTCTTTGAGATACCAAAACTATAATACCTCTTCCAAGAGATTTCAATCTAGAGGATGCTTACGCCATAAGGAAACATGGTGCATGTTAAAATCGTCATATTTGGAATTATAGAGGCACAGGGACTCCAAACCCTCAAGATAAGATGCAAATGTTTTGGTTACAAAAAGATCCACTTCAAGGAAATAAAAATGTCATAAAGAGAGAAGTATGAAGTGCGGTGATGGAACCCCCCTTGCGCCCGAAAGCCCTTTTTTATACCCAAGGGTACCCATTAGAAACAAAAGACTCGACTTACCGTCATGACTGTTGTTCCTAAGTAATCCTAAGTATTGAAGAAGTGCAATAAAAAGGTAGGAAAGTGACTTGGACTTGACCAATATTCTAATAGCCAGGCTAAGGGGTATGTCGATCGGCATCCCCCATTTTTAGAAAATTTCTATTTCCCCTTGTTTTATGTACTTATCTGATAAAGACCTTTTCTGCCAAGAATAACCTTTTTGCAAAAAAGCTTTTTTCAGGATTTCTCTGATCTTCTCTTCTTGTCTTTGCTTCAAATAAAAGCTCATCAGAAAATTAAAGTGCATAAAGACTAGGTCATTTAATCCAAGATAAATAAAAAATGCATCTTATATATACTTATCGTAATTATTGCATTTTTCCAAGAATAAGAGGACATGAAAAGAAAAAAAAGAAAAACCATTATAAATCCGGATGCAACCTGAACTTTCCAAAAACCCAACTAAAAACCCAAACTTAGGCACCACAACAAACACATTTCCCTTAATGATGAATGGAAGATACACCACTCCTGGAACTAGAGCTCTTATGAGAAGTGGTCTGTGGCACCATGAAAGACCTGAATGATTTTCTCACATAGTCAAACAATGAAGCCATCCAATCTAAAATGTCTCATAGCCAGGATATCGATATGCGGACCCAATTCACCAAAGGTAAGAAAGTTAGTGATAAAAGGAGGAAAATTAGAAGAAGAAGAAGTGCAAAACATAAAAAGAAGTCATGCCTCTCTCCAGAGGACCTCCTTAAGAAGACATGAAAATCCATTTATCTTCAGTTAAGGGTGATGGGGAACCGAGAAAACATCCCCACCGCCCACCCGGATATGGTAAGAGGGATTGGAAATATGCTGAACAGGAATATCCTTCGATGTTGTTGCACCACCGCCGTGCGATGCGTTAAAGCCATCGGTGCCATAGTACCTCTCCATGATCCCACTGCTGGTTGAGGAATACCCTCCACGTTGTACATAGACGATGGCATCAACCATTTAATCGTAAAGTCTAGGTAATCGTATCCCGCCATCGTGTCCGTATGTAGAATATAGGGTTTTGTCTCCATCTCCAATACCCTCGCCTCATCTGACATCTCTTTCACCCACCTCATGATGGTGGAACCTCCACCTGTTCCTCCATCACCTACCCCACCACCCTTTTACCCATGTACCAGACATAGCCGAGCTCATGGGCTAATAACGTCCTCATCTGGGCATGCATACCCGTAATCCCTGCAACCATTAAGGACAAACGCCAAAGTTAGAATTCATCTATTTCCCAAACAAAGGTCAGTCATCTACCAAGTGCGAACAAAATATGAAATCTATGGAAAGGATGAAAACCAAAGCTTAACCTGGTCGCTCTGAATGCCGCCTGCACATCCTTTAAAACTAAGTACTGGTTCGATTTCATGTTTAGCATTATCCACCTACACAGCCTCGAAAAATTACCTGTCTCACTCACCTTCAGGGATATTAATCCAATGTTTTTCCCAATCACCTCATATAACCACATCTCCAGCAAGCGATACAGAGTATCAAAAAGAAAAAAAATGGGAAGGACAATAAGAAAATAAGAGGAAACTGTATATAAAGATTACCTCCTGAAATAATCTAATAAACTAACATATTAAGACTAATTAAAACTCAAACTCTTTTAACTCTTTGGTAAAAACCTTTTTAAATTTCAATAGTTGATAAAAAAAACATATAAAAAGTTTAATGGTTCGTATGATATCCTTTCTAGTGAATAAAAATTTGAATTGTAATGTGATGAGGAGAAGAGGTGCAAACAAAATATTTGATCCCTCGAAAATCAGCTAACTGGAAAACACCGAGTCCCTTAGTTCCAGAACAACACACATAACCAAGACCACTATAAAAAAATGTTTAAGTACAAATTACGAATTATAGTATGGAAATGAAATAGTCTAGCCAATACAAACAGTTACTAAGGCTCAACTACGGAAGCCCACGACTACTGAATTTGACTAAACAAAACATCTCAGTGACGACTTAGGCAACACACACTCAGAGCTCCACACTCAAAACCAAAGTAATAGTGAAGATGAACACAACAAAAATTAGTATATAATTTGGTTTAATCAAAATAATAAAGATTATAACTAAGAAGTCATTGGACACATAAAATTCTTTCTTTAGTAGATTAAAATACACAGAGATAAAGAAACCTAAAAGTATATCAATTTTTTTTGTAAAATCTAAAATTAGATAAGTAATAACAATGCTATGGTAGAAACAACATAAACACTGAAATGAAATAACCTAAGTTCAGTTTCAGTTACTTAACATTTTAGATAGGAATTAGGCTTACGAAAAGAATATCTAGTTAAACATGAAAAGAGAATACAAGTTTTAACAACATGTTTAAACAAATCTTAATAAACACAAAAAAATCCAATTTTGGGTTTCAAAACTAATTTCTATTAGAATAAGCTTGGGGCAGATATAACATGCACAAGCCCCAATCTTGTTCCAAATAGGTTTTATATAACCAATAGACTCAGAAATTAGTTTAGATAAAAAAAAAAGATGTGTTTGGTTTTAAACAAACAAGATCAGTTAAATCGAACCAAACTAGTATATGATATCAAGTTTAAATAAATTTAAATCTAAAAGCGAGAGAGATTATAAGAATGCAAACCCAAACAACCACAAAATCTGATTTTATGATTATATATAAATATATATATATATATATATATATATATATATATATATATATATATATATATAAAGCTAGAACTAGAACTGTTACCCAAGTGATGAACTCTCAAAGATGCCAAAATTATAGGGGTGAACTTTTGAATTTCAAAGAGACTTAGATCAAACCAAAATAGTAAGCCACAAGAATCGCCTTCAAAAACCCAGTCAGGAAGGTTTAGAAAATAACCTTTCAGAGCATACTCGAATCGTCAAACTAGTAACAAAACAACTCAAATCCTCAAACCTTACCCATATAAATAAACATTCAAATCTCACGATGTTTATATAAAGATCAAAGATGGTGTCTAGGTGTATGGTTAAGGAAGAAAAACTCTCAAAATATTAAAGGAGAACTTAAAAAATTTTAAGAGAGAAGGAGAGAATTTTTTTTGGAAGCTTAACATTTGTTCTTTGAAAATCAAAAGTATCTTTAAAACACAAACCCAAGAATCATATTTATAGGCTCGAATAAAAACCCCTAGTACACATGTAAATACAATGACTTTAATGGCATAAGGGTAAAAGACCAAGGCAGTTGAGGGGTAGGAATAGCAACACATAAAAGAATAGATTCAGAGATACATGCGTCAACAACTAGCCCCTGGCTGAGGGAATAATAGACTTTATAGACCAGATAAAATCTTCGGCGCATAGATGCCACATAGACACAAGCGTGATCAAGTCATATGTGTCAAGCTCCACAATCCCATTGGCCCAGAGGGTTTTCACACGGATCGAACCATTAAAAATGCAACACTACCGTTTTGATGTTGTTAAATTTTGTTTAATTAAATAATAAAAATGTTTAACTGAATGTTAAATTTAATATTTAAAAATATAGAAGAAAGTATAGAAATATAAAAAATATTTTATAAATTCTATAAAATAATACAGCCATTTAAATTATAATATAAAAAAATTTAGGTTAAAATGCATATAAAATGTATCATTACAAAAATAGTTTAAATATTAAACGAATTGATTCAAAATTAGGTTATTAGGTTTTAAAATTAATAAAAAATTATTTTTATCCACACGTTAAATGAAGGAAGGAAAAGTAGAGAGAAAGCAAAAATTTATCACAAAATTGAGCCAAACTAAACGAGGGTATTTTCAATCTCCCGCTTTGGCCAATTTTGGGACAAACCAAACTGAGATTAAAATAAAGACATACAAATGTAGATAGATAACTCAACCATACACATAATGCCTAAAAAGAGAAGAGTACCTAACTCAACTAACAACATGTATCCTAGAAAAGAAGAGTACATATCTCAACTATCAACATGCATCCTATGAGACTCAAGTACATACAATAAAAAATATAGGATGCTCACAAATCTCCTAAACAAACAATAATAAAACTCAAATCAGGAGTCTAGGAGTCTCAAATTCTCCCTTTATTTGTCTCAAACGGATAAAGGGTAGGGAAGAATCCTATAAAACATATGTTAGCACCATAAGATATGAGGATGAAAGTACTAACAAGTAAGCCTAATAGGTATTTAAGTTGGGTAAGCACAAACACCACTAGACATTTGAAGAGCTTAAAAACGATGGTTTTCTAATGGTTTTGTCAATAAATTTGCTAATTGATCTTTCGTATTAAGATATTCAATATTTATTTCCTTTTTCTCGATTAATTCTCGAATAAAATGTTCTCTCGTTTTAATATGTTTTGTTTGTGAGTGAAAAACTGGATTTTTAGAAATACTTATTGCACTTTGATTATTGCAAAGAATCAGGGCAGAAGATTCATTTAAACCACAATCACCCAACATTTGTTTCATCCAAAGAAGCTGAGTACAACAACTGTCAGTGACAATGTATTCGGCTTCTGCCGATTAAAATGTGAAATGAGATTCTATTTTTGAGAGGACCATGAGACATGGTTGAGTCCTAAGTAAAAAACATCCATCCATGGTTCTTTTAATATCATCATTACGATCTTCCCACTCGGCATCCGTATCCCAATTATCTTAGAGTATGTGTTAAAAGTGTAGAGAATACCATAGTTTATTGTTCCGCTTATGTATTTTAAAATGCAGTTAACAACATGTAAGTGGGACTCTTTAGGTTCACATTGGTATTTTAAAGTTGTTTTCCGTTAGGAAAGTTTCTAATCTCTTATTCCAAGCATAAGAGGCTTGTTTTATACCGTAAATATCTTTCTTGAGTCTGAAGACATGATTGGAAAAGAAAGGATAAAGAAAGTCTTTAGTTTGTTCAATATAAACCTCCTCATTTAAAGTACCATTTAAAAATACAAATTTAACATCCATGTGATATAGTTTAAAGTTTAAATTGTAAGAGACAACAAGTGAATACCTAACAGATTCTAATCTAGAAATAGGAGAAAAGGTTTCATCAACACCAATTTCATTAATATAAGAATATGATTGTGCAATTGGTTTATCTTTTTTTCTTAAAACGTTACCAGATTCATCACACTTATTTTTAAATATCCATTTTATTCCTATTATGTTAGTGTGAGTAGGACGAGGCACTAAATACCACACGTCATGTAGTCTAAATTGTCGTAGTTCTTCTTGTATAGCAAACAACCATGACTCATCTATAAAGGCTTCTTTTATATGTTTAGGTTCAACGAAAAACACATAAGAAGAAAATAACGTATTTAAAGATTATGATCTAGTCCTTATTTATTCTCCAACATCTTTTAAGATATTTTTTTTGTGTGATTTTCCTTAACCCAGTTAGGAACATCAGATTGATCCGGTGGAAGAGAGTCGAAATCACTGTATGTTGAATGCTTTTATTAACATTCATTTTCGGTATTGTCAACAGGTGGAGGATTCTCACTTTCTTCTAAGTCATGGGCAATACTATCATTTACAACAATGTTAATAGATTCCAATACAGTTTTTTATTTTTAGGTTTCACATTATAAACACGACTATTTTGATAATAACTTAAAAATATAGCTTTATCTACCCTCGTGTCAAATTTGGATAGGTGTTCCCTATCTTTACAAACATAACATTCGCTACCAAAGACCCTAAAATATTTAAGATTTGGTTGTTTGTCGTACTAGATTTCATTAGAAGTATGTTTATTATTTTTCCTTAAATACACATAATTTATAATGTGACACGCAGTTGGAGTAGCCTCAACTAAAAGTATTTCAATAAATTCTTTGAGTGAAGTAAGATACAAGCCATTTCCTCTATGGTTTGGTTTTTTCTTTTCGTTATCCCATTTTGTTGATGGGTTTTGGCTACATTAAATTCGTGATGGTACCCGTTGATATAAAAAAAATATTCGTCTACGTGGACCACATCAGAAGTGAACACTTATCCTCTTATGTATCTAAAATCCTAATTAGTAGATAGTAACTCAACAAGAATGCCGACCAACACGAAGAATGTCGACCATCAATACCAATGAAGGGTCACCTCCTCAAAAGTCTTATCACACGTGGTTAGCACAATCAGCTGTCACATTCATTATGTACGGATGTAAATGCCTAAATATATAAAGGCATTTCATCCATTGGAATTCCAACCCTTGACCTTTAGGTCACTATAAATACGTTGTATCCCTTTCATAAAGGGCAAGGTAGAATAGATTCTAGGCTATTCTTATTGACAAGAGTACCTAACTTTCTATAACCTTTGAAATCAACACAATCATAATGGGCATAGGATTTCTTGCATAGCTGAACCACTTTAAAAAATCTCTCTCTCTCTCTTTCTCTCTTTTATTTAGCATTGTAATTATATATAAAATTGGATCAAGTCCAGTTTTTTACATCAACAGATTGGGGCCGACGGTGGGAGAGTGTATCTAATCGACGTTCTCAATCTTATTTAAGGAAAAATGAATAATCCAGAGCCTAGTGCTAGAAATGAAGGCAAGCCTCCTGATCCATCTGCTCCGCCAATAGTAACTGACCTATATGGATCCTAGCTAGTAATTCCATAGGTCAAGATGCTATGCAGGAAATAATGAGACGATTGGCTCAACCATTAAAATAAGATCTCCAACCCAATCTAGATAGTAAGCAGTCCCATCACCACGAAGAGAAATACTGCCTCCACCTCCTAGGCATAGCCAATGAAGCTATTTTAGTTCATCTCAGGATAGGACTTATCACCCAGGAATCAGTTCCTCAATCAGAGTCTCAATGTCTTAGGATAACTATTCTTTCTCTTCTGAAAGGCCAAGTGTCTTACAGAGATTGAGCAGAGCCGAGCCCTTTAATTGATTGGGACCCCAAGTAAACAGAAACCCTCCTAGATCAATATCTAGAGACACTCCGCATCCAACTGACCAGTATGAATCCATGATCAGATCAAGATCAAGCATTCTAGGATCTATATATGCTAAGCAGACTTATCAGGAAGAGAGTTCAGCACATACACATAGTCGGGGTTGCCTAGATGTTTCACATAAATCTGATGTGGGTAAATCTTCATGGAAAGGATCAATTCATTGCTTGGAGGATCGTCTAGGAGAGATACCAAATGAAAAGAATTCTTTACAGTGAAGTTTTGTTAAAGGATCCCCTTTTATTCAAGAAATTATGGATTTTCCTACTCTATCTACATTTAAAGCTCCTATGGTCACCCACAAATATGATGAGAAAGTTGATCCAGTTTTGCACATTGAACAATATCAAGTTACCACTGACATTTATTCGGTCCCCGATGATATGATATGTAAAGTGGTCTTAAGTACCATTACAGGTTCTGCTCAGATATGATATAATAACTTGCCCCGAGGATAAATTACCAAATTCAACTAGCATGCCAAGCTATTTATTAGCAATTTCTATTTTGGGGCCAAGATAGTGAAAATAGTAGACTATCTCTTGAGCATAAGGAAGAACGTAGGAGAAATGACTAGGGAATACATCACTCGTTTTAATAACGACAAATTTAAAGTGGTAAATTATGAGGAAAAAATAGCCGTTAGTGCTCTCATGAGTTGGTTGCTTCCCGAGAAAATGTATTATACTATGGCCAACGATCCTCCTAAAACCATGACTAAACTCATGGCTAAGGAAGGAAAAATAATGAACGCCGAGGAAACAATGGTTGCAAAACAGAGTCCAACGATAAAGACTAAAAAGAAAATTAGAAGGAGCTGAAGCTGAAAAAACAGGATAAGGTTAAAAAATATGGAACCTACACTCTGTTGAGTGTTAAAATTCACTCTATCCTTGAGGAGATTAAAAATAATTAGGATCTGCGATGGCCTGAAAGGTTGAAAGGACATACTAATAAGAGGGAAAAATCTAAATATTGTGAATTCCATAAGGATCACGACCATACAATAGATAACTGAATCACTTTTCAAAATGAGATGGAATCTCTCATCCACCGAGGAAAACTCAATAAATTTATTGATCGACATAAAAGCAGAGAAGCTAGAAGAAGATCAAATTCTCTATGCAAGCCCATAGATGACAGGAAGTGAAACCATGAAGTTGAGTATGATGATGATCCCGATCTGTCAAAGAAGCCCAATCAGCCAAAACGAGTGGTATCTATGATCAGTTTTGGCTCATTTTATTGTCATGTCATTACAGGTGGCCATGTAGGAGGGGGAGATCACACTGTTGAAAGAAGAGATTACTTGAGTGAAGCCCAGGCTTCTTCTTATATCCAAAGAATAAATCTGAATGAAGATGATCGGCCTGGGAAGGTAAACAAAGACAAATTGGTGATCGGCTTTCCAAAGAATGATCTCCGTGGGGTATTTTATCGCCATGATGACCCATTGGTTCTCAAATTCAGGATCCAGAATATTGTCATCGCTAGGATTTTGGTGGATAATGGGAGCTCGGCAAATATTATGTTTTATCCTTGCTTTCAAAAATTTAGACTTGAAGCTCAGCCAATTAGAACCTTACCATAGGCCATTAATAGGCTTTTTTTGTGAAAATTTTTACCCTCTTGGGATAATCAAGCTAAAAGTGTTGTTCGACACTTGGCCGGCAAGTCAGATGGAGAAAATATGCTTCTTTGTGATGGATAAAAATGTTCAATCTGCCTGTAACGTGATCCTCGACAGTGTGGGGTTGAAGAGTTTGAAGCTGTACCATCAACAGTTCATCAATGCTTGAAGTTTCCAACTCACTTTGGTGTAGGTGTCGTAAAAGGAAACCAACAGGTGGCTAGAAAGTGTTACTATTCCTCAACTGAGTAAAAGGACTTGACTGAATTAAGAAAAATACCATCACTTACCAGGTAGATGTCATTGAGCCCAAGGGTGAATCTGAAGTTGAAACTTTAGATTCTCGAGATGAGATGGAATTAATCAAGGGGATGATTGGGGAAATTGATCGTGTGGAAAACTGAGCGTCCGTGTAATACGCTAATCGTTGTTATCGGCTTCCAACCACAATACAAAAACCTAAACTATAACTACACTCTTGTGGAGTATAGTGGTTAGTCTGGGTATCGAATCCTCAGGGAACTAGGACGAGTGAACGTAACGACGTTGGATAGACAGAGAAATCCTAACTTTGACTCTAAAGAAAAAGGAAAATTGATTTGGTTTTGAGATTGATTCAGCTAAATGCGATAATGAAAATGAGCAAAGATTCAACTAAATTACTCTACCGAAATGGAGGATAACTGATGATTTCAAAAACTTTTTATTTTAAATGATGAGAGAAACAGGTCGGGAATGCAATCCCCCAACCCTAGTGTAGTGCGATGATAATGTTAATCATAAATTTATCTGGTTGATCTGACCCGGAATTTAGTACTCCCAAGCATTATGTATACGAGGTTCAAGCCCACGTCATACCTAATCTGAGGATGAGTAAATCGGTATCGCGGTAATGACACTCAAATTGTACTCTAAATCATCACGAGTACCCAAAGGTAAACGAGATATAAAGATCCACAATTATAATGTAATTACGCAATATGATCAAAATCAATCATTGAATTCATCAGATTAACTTTATACACATGCACTAACACATTAGGTTGAGTTCATGCATCCCAACCTTTTCAACCTAGCCGGACATATTAAACTGAACGATGCATGAAAAAATAACGTTGTATGCGAGTAAACTCATAATAACACTAGATCGATATACGTAGTTAAGTATTATAAATGCAGAAATTCATTCAAACCATGCAGAAAAATTACCATGCAAGAATACTGAAAATCACAAAAATATAGCTGAGATTACAACTTAAAAACAAACCCGGAAGTGTATGGATCTTGCAGCAATAAATCAAAATTATGTTCCTAGAAGTTCTACTCACTTTTTCGCTATCAAAAACTACTCAAAAATATCCAAAACGACTGTTCCTAAGTTACTACTTACGTATCCACTCTTTTTGGAGAGTTTTAACCTAAAGGGATCCTTTGGAACCAATCAGAATGAAGGAGGAAAATTCGCGCATCAGGACCCCCGAACCGGTTCGCATGTACCCCGAACCGGTTCACCTCCCAAACCGGTTGGCGCCTGGGTTCGAGAAAGTTTGCTGGTCTGGGGTGCTTTTTCTTCCATTCAACACTTAGAATATTTTCCTTGTTTTCTTTCCTTTCTTCCTTGGATTTTTCTTCAACTTCAACGGGTCATAACTCATCAACCGTAGCTCAGATTTGGGTGCCGTTTCTTCCAGTGTTCTCGTTATTCCGAGCTCTTCAACTTTCCAGTTGACTCCTCCTTCGGGATCTGGTTGCAGAATTACCAAAATTCCCTTGAACTTGCCTTCTTATCTTTTCTTTCATTGTCTCGCTTTCTCTTTTGCGCTGCTTGCATAATTAACGTCTAAAACCAATAAGAGAAGCACGAAACATGAAATACTTGCCAACGAAGATTAGTAGCATAAATGTGTGTCAAATCCATATAGGTTACATCACTCGGGTTCACAAATGCACTGAAATTAGGGGAATAAATATACAATATTTATGTTCAATCAAACCCCCCTAACTTAGAACTTTGCGCGTCCCGAGCAATGTAAAATAATCCTAATGAGGTTCAACTCTTGAAGATCACATTTTATTAGGATAAAATACCTTTTTCGCGGGCAAGCGATTGCATTTAGCGCATGCAACAAGCCTTTAAACCCCTAGGTCACCCTAGTAGGATGAGTAGTGTCTCGTGAGGGTTTGCAGAGAATATACCCACAAATTTTGACTCAAAGAAATTTCAACATATGCAAAAATTGTGTAATTCAAACTTTCCAGAAAATAGTCATCATCAAGTCATATTTACGAGTCTCAAACCTTAGTGCGTGTGTGCGAAGCCGGAAATATAACCGCCAATTTCCACCGATTGATCATTACATTACTTATTCGAAAATTCATTTTGATTTCAATTTCTCACGGAATGGTCTCACAAATGAATCACTAGGATTATGGCTATTCTCTCGGCATGCATGATATAAAGAGTAAATGTAATAGAATCAAATTCACGCCGGCAATTAGAAAGACGAAAACTTTGTGGTGAAAGGATCTCATCAAAGGATTACGATTTTAAAAACGGTAACATTGCCTCTATTTTGCGCACTAAACCTCTTATATTATCTTTTGGTGTCTTAACTCTCCACGTGGTAATCAATTTTTGCAATTTGGACTCGGTTAGGACTTTTTCGGGTTGAAGGTTGCATTGGGTAAAATGAAGGAGGTATGGAAGGTTGGAATTGGAAAAGTCATTAATGATGTCCATTTGTGCTTTTTCCGGTCTATTGCTCATTTTTTCTTCATTTTCTATTTTTTTTCTGTTTTTTCATTTCTTTTCTTGTCGTTTTTGTTGAGCATACTATTTTGTTTCTTGCCCCTTTATATGCACTTTTTGGACTTAAAATCTGAATTTTCTCATTTTTCACAATTCCGGCTATTTTGGGTTTTTCGGGTTGTTAAACAAAAGGGAAAATTATTCAGCTCAATTTGGGTTGCAAAGGGTGATTTTTCACAATTTTTTTTTCTGGCCAAAATTTTGGGTGACAAACGAGGGCCTACTTCATTGTCCAAAATGCCAATTGCGTTTCCATATGCGTTTCGAGGTGAATTTAAGTTTATAGGCTAATTTGGCACGTTTTTCAAGGCAATATTGCACACATTTTTTAAAACCGGTCAAAAAGAAAGGATTGAGATCCTTGACAACTTATTAAGCACTAAAAAGAACTTTCAGTTAACAATTAACTCAGATTGATTTAAAAACTGGCAAAACGTGATAGGCTCGAATCTCACCGGGTTTGTTAATCTCCACATTCGTTCGTTAAGTCGTCAATTTTCGCTATTTTCCATCTTTGGTCAATTTCGGCTTTGTGTATGTTGAATTTTACAACTTGAGACTTCAATTCGACCTTTAATGATATTTTTGAAAATTTTGAATTCCAATTTTTATTTATTTTGAACAAAAATATTTTTGGGGTTTTAAAAATTTTATGATTTTTTCGGAAATTTCTGGGCATTTTTGAAAATTTGTGAGGTTTTAGAAATACGCACTTGTGACCCCCCTAACTTAGACTTTTGCATTGTCCTTGAGCAAAAAAGACGAAAATCTAACTCAAGGTGAATGAAAAGTGCGGAAAAATAAAACAAACAAATATTAAAATGCAACAAGACACTATATGACACTCATGCATGACTCAAAAATACCACAATAATCACCCCATACTCATCGGGGGTACGACGACCTCTCATCTCCCCACAAACTCACCCGACCCCACTCACGGGGTTTGATGTTCTCCTTGTCTCTCCCGTCCTAGGATTCTAAGCTAACAATCAGAACAAGTTGGGACCTCGCCCATAGATAAAGGATAGACCGGGAGACTCGTCGTGACTAACTGGAAATGGATCCTCGTGATGCTGGCTCAAATTGTGATCTGTGTGCACTGACTCGGAGGGAACACCTAGGTTTCGTTCAATTTTTAAGATGCATAGGTCGGGCTCTAAATCAGATGAACCACAACTTTTCTCCTCACTTGCCTTCAGGGCCTCTAGTGTTGTGGGTGGATTGTCACAACGAAGGAATTCATCAATTTTTGCTTTCAATTCACTTTCGTCTAAGTGACTACATGAATCCAATAGGGATTGGCCTTCAATAGTAATACTTTCATCCACCTGCCCGAATTATCTTTCAAAATCTTCCATGCTCATGTCTCCTAGTTCTCTCTCTCGAGTAGTGCCTATATCCTCTCTTACTTGATCGATCTCCAACTCCACTAGTTTTCTCTCTTCTAACCCCTCTCTCTCTCTTTCAATTGCGGTCACTACACACCTCTCCCCAACTTTTCTCTCAATGTCACAACTACCACTATTACTTGATGAAATAGGGCATACCCCTAACGTCTCTCTCTTATGGGAGTCCTCATTCTCATGGCTCGACACTAAGTAGGACCCTAGGGCATCTCCACAATCATTTTCCTCAAAGTACTCCCCTACGATCTCGTCTATGAAGCGCACCGCGTGAAGGTCATCTTCTTCCCCAGTATGTTGGGCGACATGGAAGATGTTGGTATCTAAGGTCATGTTCCTAAAGGTGAGTTGCATTCGCCCATTCCGAGTATTGATGATTGCATTAGCCGTAGCTAAGAAAGGGCGCCCAAGGATGATGGGAACATGGTTGCTCGAGTTAAAGGAGGGCTCCGTGTCCCAAATGACAAAGTCTACCGGGAAGTAGAAAGTGTCAATTTGGACAATCATGTCCTCAACTATGCCTCTTGGGATCTTCACGGTTCGATCCGCTAATTGGAGAGTGACCTTTGTGGGCTTGAGGTCGCCCAAGTCAAGTTGCCTATAGATGTAAATAGGGAGGATATTGACACTTGCTCCAAAATCAAGTAAGGATTTTTCGATTTTGTTTTCTCCAATGATGCAGGAAATGGTGGGTGCACCGGGATCTTTGAATTTAGGTGGGAGATCATTGAGTAGAATGGAGCTCACATTCTGTGCTAGAAAGACATTTTTCTTTACCTTCATCTTTCTCCTTACCGTCAACAAGTCTTTAATGACTTTTCCATAAGCTGGATTTTGCTTAATGGCATCGAGGAAAGGTAAATTCAGCTTAACTTGTTTTAGCACGTCTAGAACGTCATCACGTGGGTTTCCTTTATGGAAAGGAATTAGCCTTTGAGGAAACGGTGCCGTAGAGGGTGGTTTCACTACTACCTCGGGCTCACTAGCGTCTTCTTTGTCACTCTCATTCAAGGGGACATCTTCGGCCTCTTTCGTGCCGGGCGAAATCTCCTTGTCTTTAAGTACGTCTCATGGGGGAGGTGACAAGTCAATTACCCTCCCACTACTTAGAGTGGTAATTGCGCTACATTGCTCAGGATGGTCATGGGGTGTCGAGCTAACACTAGTTTGACCTTGGAGAGGTCTTTGGCCCCGGGCAAGAAACTTGCCCTTCTCTTGAACACTCAATGAGGATTGTATTTTAGACAGATTTGCATTTATGTCGCCGATCAGACGATCATATTTGGCATTGGTTGTGGTCTTGTTTGCAATGAATTGATTCATGGTATCCTCGAGAGTTCTTCGCTGTGGTGGAATATAATTTCCTTGAGGTGGCGGTGCTTGCACATGTCCTTGCATGTGTGGAGCTTGTTGAAAGTGTGGTGGTGGAGGAGGGGCAACATGCGAAGGAGGGTTCATTGCGGCATGTTGTTGCCCATAGCTAAAACCGGGATGATTTTTCCATGAAGGGTTGTATGAATTCTCGTGTGGGGCACCGAAATTACCCTTAAAACCTCCTATACCACTAACTTCCTGCAACATTACCCTTTGTAGGCGGGTATCGTCGGGCATTCCTCAGTTGAATGTTCCGCCTCACAAATAGCACACACCTTTACGACTGGGTTTGGCATGGGTCCAGCTGATCCTTTTCCATATACCTCGCACAGATCTCGAAATCCTATCTCAAGAGTCTCTAATCGGCTATCCATCATGAAATTCTTATCTACATGGAATATGTCAGATGCTGACGGAGTAGTGGTCTCTTGTCTATTTCGATTTTGAGTGTTGGGATCAGAAGTGTCCCAGGATTGGGTAGTCTCGGCGACATACCTCAAGTGAAGCTCAGCATCCTGGGCATCTAAATCGATAAACGGACCACTTCCCATTGTTTCAACAAGTTGTTTGGAGTTAAGATTCAACCCATTATAGATAAAAGAGATGACTTGCACTGAATCAAATTCATGATGGGGGCATGAAGCAACTAACTCGTTGAAACGTTCATAACATCGATGGAAGGACTCATTTTCAGCTTGTCTGAATGCTTGAATTTGAGCCTTTATGGAGATTGTTCGATGTGGTGGGAAGAATTTCTTGAGAAATTTCGATTATAGCTCATTTCAGGATGGAATCGAGCTTGGAGGTAAAGACCATAGCCAGGCCTTAGCTTTATCTTTGAGCGAGAAAGGGAAGAGTTTGAGGCGGATTACCTCTTGTGTGCAAGTTTGATCATTTAGAGTATCACACACGTCCTCAAATTCTCTAATATGGAGGTATGACTTTTCAGAATCCATACCGTGGTAATGCGGTAGCATCTGGATCATCCCATTTTTGAAACGAAATTGCCCGGCATTATACGGGATTATAATGCATCCCGGAGTGACAGTACGCTCGGGATATAAGAATTCTCTAATCGGACGGTATGGGGGCTCTTCCTCACCGGCAGGTGCACTACTGTGTTGAGACATCTCTCCCTCACTTACTGACTCGGTGTTCTCACTGGGTGTGCTCGAAGTGTGTCCTAAGAAGGGAAAGGGAGTGTTATCAGAGACTGATTGCGACGGTGTGGGAGGTGGGATCCAAAACTGTGGGGCGTTTGGAGTGTGGGGACTATTAGGATTATACTCAACAATTGGATTTTCGTGAATGTTGATTGGAGTATTATGGGGTGTGGGAGTGGTTTCAGAAATTCGCATTAAAGCTTAGGAGAGATGGTGGTGAATCTTTTTGTGCTTTTTGAATTTTTTTTTTTGGGTCAAAGCTTTGGATTGACTCGATCTAATCCTAAGTCTACCTAATTCCCTGGTAACGACGCCATTTTGATCGTGTGGAAAACCGAGTGTTCGTGTAATACGCTAATCGTTGTTATCGGCTTCCAACCACAATACAAAAACCTAAACTATAACTACACTCTTGTGGAGTATAGTGGCTAGTTTGGGTATCGAATCCTCAGGGAACTAGGACGAGTGAACGTAACGACGTTGGATAGACAGAGAAATCCTAACTTTGACTCTAAAGAAAAAGGAAAATTGATTTGGTTTTGAGATTGATTCAGCTAAATGCGATAATGAAAATGAGCAAAGATGCAACTAAATTACTCTACTGAAATGGAGGATGACTGACGATTTCAACAACTTTGTATTTTAAATGATGAGAGAAACAGGTCGGGAATACAATCCCCCAACCCTAGTGTAGTGCGGTGATAATGTTAATCATAAATTTATCCGGTTGATCTGACTCGGAATTTAGTACTCCCAAGCATTATGTATACGAGGTTCAAGCCCGCGTCATACCTAATCTGAGGATGAGTAAATCGGTATCGCGGTAATGACACTCAAATTGTACTCTAAATCATCACGAGTACCCAAAGTTAAGCGAGATATAACGATCCACAATTATAATGTAATTACGCAATACGATCAAAATCAACCATTGAATTCATCGGATTAACTTTATACACATGCACTAACACATTAGGTTGGGTTCATGCATCCCAACCTTTTCAACCTAGCCGGACATATTAAACTAAATGATGCATGAAAAAATAACGTTGCATGCGAGCAAACTCATAATAACACTAGATCGATATACGTAGTTAAGTATTATAAATGCAGAAATTCATTCAAACCATGCAGAAAAATTACCATGCAAGAATACTGAAAATCATAAAAATATAGCTGAGATTACAACTTGAAAACAAACCCGGAAGTGTATGGATCTCGCAGCAATAAATCAAAATTATGTTCCTAGATGTTCTCCTCACTTTTTCTCTATCAAAAACTACTCAAAAATATCCAGAACGGATGTTCCTAAGTTACTACTTACGTATCCACTCTTTTTGGAGAGTTTTAACCTAAAGGGATCCTTTGGAACCAATCAGAATGAAGGAGGAAAATTCGCGCATCAGGACCCCCGAACCGGTTCGCATGTACTCCGAACCGGTTCACCTCCCAAACCGGTTCGCGCCTGGGTTCGAGAAAGTTTGCTGGTCTGGGGTGCTTTTTCTTCCATTCAACACTTAGAATTTTTTCCTTGTTTTCTTTCCTTTCTTCCTTTGATTTTTCTTCAACTTCAACGGGTCATAACTCATCAACCGGAGCTCGGATTTGGGTGCCGTTTCTTCTAGTGTTCTTGTTGTTCGTAGATCTTCAACTTTCCAGTTGACTCCACATTCGGGATCTGGATGCAAAATTACCAAAATGCCCTTGAACTTGCCTTCTTATCTTTTCTTTCATTGTCTCGCTTTCTCTTTTGCGCTGCTTGCATAATTAACCTGTAAAACCAATAAGAGAAGCAAGAAACCAGAAATACTTGCCAACGAAGATTAGTAGCATAAATGTGTGTCAAATCCATATAGGTTACGTCACTCGGGTTCACAAATGCACTGAAATTAGGTTAATAAATATACAATATTTATGTCCAATCAGAAATAACTAAAAGTATCATTATGGATGACGATAATCCAGAAGGAACTATGCAGATATTCTCAACACTAGAGCCAATCTTTAAACAGGAATTGATTATGTTCCTGAGGAAATAGAGAAAATTATTTACTTAGAGCCATGAGGATATGCCAGGGATTAACCCCAATTTCCTCTGTCATGAGCTCAACATCTGTAAGGATACCAAGACGATCAAATAGAGACGTAGGGTTTTCAGTCCCGAGAAGAACCTAGAGATCCAAGAAGAGGTCCAGAAACTTCAAAAGGCCCTATTTATTGAGGATGCACTACAAGAAAAATAAGTATTAGGGACGACCGTGTCATTTTGTCCCTTTTGATATACCAAATGGGACGGTTGTTAATTACTGTCTCTTTTGATAAATCACAATAGGGACGGTTTTTAAAATCCGTCTCATTTGCTATACCAAAAGGGACGGTTTTTAAAAACCGTCTTTTAAAGTGTATGGGATTTTTTAGCGCTTATTTTTCCCGGACTAATATAAGGGACGGATTTTAGAAACCGTCCCTTTTGGTATAGCAAATGAGACGGATTTTAAAAACCGTCCTTTTTGATATAGCAAAAGGGACGGTTTTAAAATCCGTCCTTTTTGGTATACCAAATGGGACGATTTTTTCCGATCCTTTTGATATTTTCCCTCATTTTCTATGTGCACTTTGGAACCCTTACCAAATTGAACTCTCTCTATCTCTCTCTCTCTCTCGTGAAATTGAAGCCCGCCCATCTCGCGCTCCCTCTCTCTCTCTCTCACGTGTTCTCCCCGCCCCATCCCCAGCCCCCTTCCACCGCCCCAGCCCCAGCCCCCTCCGCCGCCCCCTGCACTGTCCGCCGCCCCAGCCCCAGCCGCCACCCACCCCCTGCGCTACATCCTCTCCCTCTCCCTCTCCCTCTCACTATACATCCCTCTCTTTCTCCGCATTGGGCTTGCGCCGCCCCACCACCCCACCAAGGCACATCAAATCCTCATCGGTTTTGTATTCTGCTGTGCACATCCAATCCTCATCGGGTGTTATTATTTTACAGATCCAATCTAACATCATTTACTTTGTTTTGTTCTTTGTGTTCTACATTTCTAACTCTTTTTTATTCTATTAACCTTTTATATTTTTTGCTATGTTATGTTTGGTAGTGAGCTTCAGCAATTTCTATGGACATGCCATCTTTCAGAGGTAGTCTTATTAATAATGCCATCTTTCAAATGTAGTCTTATGGGCGTGATGGAATTGATGTGTTTTATGGTCACGAGCATATGCGTATTCAGAGTAACAGTCGCGTGCCTTCCGAACTAGCAAGATACGAGGCTTCGAAGTCTAAGACGTGATCAACTGTGAACTCTGTAAGTGTTAATTTTGTTCTTGGCCTTTCGTATTTTTAATTTTGTTTTAGATTTGCCCTTGTGAAAAAAAAGGAATAGATATATACCCATTTCAATTAGATTGGTGTTGGCAATGACCTAGAGTTTCTTAGAGTTGCTTCAGAAACAACAGATAGTGCTAAGTTATATTATGATATACCTATTATGCTATTTTATATTGTTGTTGAAATTGAATAAGTATTGGATTTTGAAATGTAATCAAAATCAATTGTAATCTTCTCAATATGTGTGCATCTTATTTTTTTCTCAGCTACGTGAAATAAAATATCAACAGTTTTGGCGAAAATTGTTACTGCCTCCACCACTGCAACATATGGTCTGCCGAGCAATGTGGGGTAGATGGAACACTAGTGGAATCCAGTTATTATGTTTCATGTTTTTTATTCTTCTTTTGGAAATTCAGGGACATTCCTCGCTTAATTTTGAAGGTAGTCCTTAGTCAAAAATAGTTTTAACTCCCTTAATTTGATTTTATTGTTGGACATCGTTTGACTTTATTGATTTTGTTTAAAATGGATATGTTGAAATTTGGGGCTGGAGTTGATTATGACCATTATGATACATTCAAAAATTGGAACTTTGATGATTCTAACCCATGCATGTGGTCGGGTGTTCACTGTGTCGATGGTTAAGTGCAAATGTTGTAAGTCCCCGTTATATTTCTTCTTCAATTTATACAAAATCCCATTTATTTCAGCGTCTTATTTCGTATGTAAATTTTTTTTTTACTAATCTATAGTAGAATAAGTTTGAAATTGATATGAAATGTTTTGTTCTTGATGACGTACTAATCTCAACGGGCTTTCTTTGCGAGGAGTACTCGCACCAGAGCTTGCGAAACTCACTCACTTAAGAACTCTGTAAGTGTTGTTTCTAGTTGATTATGTTGTGATCGCGTAGTCCCTGGCCTCTCGGTTTGAGTATACAACATGAATTTGCAAAATTTGGACTTGGGCTTAAAAACTTGGCGTTAAGGGGTGAAAACATAAAATAGCCACAAAACGGTCCCGGAAAAGGCACGACCACCTCCCACGGGACCAACGTAACTCGTACGAACCGAGCGCGTAGTCGCCGAACTCCCAGTTTGAGTACACCACGAGAATTTGCAAATATTTAACTTAGGCTTAAAAACATGGCGTCAAGGGGTGAAAACATAAAAAAACCACAAAACGGTCTCGTAAAAGGCACGACCACCTCCCACGGGACCAATGTAACTCGTACGAACCGACCGCGTAGTCGCCGAACTCCCGATTTGAGTATAACACGAAAATTTGTAAAAATTTTCACTTAGGCTTAAAAACATGGCGTCAAGGGGTGAAAACATAAAACAACTACAAAATGGTTCGGTAAACGGCACGAGCACCTCCCACAGGACCAATGTAACTCGTACGAACCGACCGCGTAGTCACCGGACTCTCGGTTTGAGTATATCACGAGAATTTGCAAAAAAATTGGCTTAAGCTTAAAAATAAAGCGTCAAGGGGTGAAAATGTAAAACAATCAGAAAACGGTCCCGTAAGAGGCACAAGCACCTCCCATGGGACCAATGTAACTCGTAGGAACCGACCGCGTAGTCACGGGGCTCCCGGTTGGAGTGTACGACGTAAATTTGTAAAAAAATAGACTTAAGCATAAAAACATGCCATCGACGGGTGAAAACATAAAACAACCTTAAAACGGTCCCATAAGTGTCACGAACACCTTGCACGGGACCATTGTGACTCGTTGGAACCGACCGCGAAATCACGGAGCTCCTGGTTGGAGTGTAGGACGTAAATTTGTAAAAAAATAGACTTAAGCATAAAAACATGCCATCAAAGGGTGAAAATGTAAAACGAGCATAAAACGGTCCCGTAAGTGTCACGAACACCTCGCACGGGACCAATGTGACTCGTAGGAACCGACTGCGTAGTCACGGGGCTTCCGGTTGGAGGGTACAATGTAAATTTGCAAAAATTTAGACTTAAGCATATAAACATGCCATCGACGGGTGAAAACGTAAAACAACCATAAAACGGTCCCGTAAGTGTCACAAACACCTCGCACGGGACCAATGTAACTCGTAGGAACCGACCGCGTAGTCACGAGGATCCCGGTTGGAGTGTACGACTTAAATTTGCAAAAAATTACACTTAAGCATAAAAACATGCCATCGAAGGGTGAAAACGTAAAAAGAGCATAAAACGGTCCCGTAAGTGTCACGAACACCTCGCACGGGACCAATGTGACTCGTAGGAACCAACCGCGTAATCACGGGGCTCCCGGTTGGAGTGTACGACGTAAATTTGCAAAAATTTAGACTTAAGCATAAAAACATGCCATCGACGGGTGAAAACGTAAAACAACCATAAAATGGTCCCGTAAGTGTCACGAATACCTCGCACGGGACCAATGTGACTCGTAGGAACCGACCGCGTAGTCACGGGGATCCCGGTTGGAGTGTACGACTTAAATTTGCAAAAAATTAGACTTAAGCATAAAACATGCCATCGAAGGGTGAAAACGTAAAACGAGCATAAAACGGTCCTATAAGAGTCACGAACACCTCGCATGGGACCAATGTGACTCGTAGGAACCGACTGCGTAGTCACGGGGCTCCCGGTTGGAGGGTACGACGTAAATTTGCAAAAATTTAGACTTAAGCACAAAAACATGCCATCGATGGGTGAAAACTTAAAACATCCATAAAACGGTCCCGTAAGAGTCACGGACAGCTCGCATGGGACCAATGTGACTCGTAGGAACCGACCTCGTAGTCACGGGGCTCCCGGTTAGAGTGTGTACGATGTAAATTTGCAAAAATTTAGACTTAAGCATAAAAACATGTCATCGATGGGTGAAAACGTAAAACATCCATAAAACGGTCCCGTAAGAGACACGAACACCTCGCACGGGACCAATGTGA
The DNA here is from genome assembly GCA_949130495.1 of Sambucus nigra. NCBI lineage: Eukaryota > Viridiplantae > Streptophyta > Magnoliopsida > Dipsacales > Adoxaceae > Sambucus > Sambucus nigra. The sequence goes on from OX422211.1 coordinate 695,387,653, forward strand.
CTCGTAGGAACCGACCGCGTAGTCACGGGGCTCCCGGTCGGAGTGTACGACGTAAATTTTCAAAAATTTAGACTTATGCTTAAAAACATGGTGTCAAGGGGATAAAATGTAAAATAGCCACAAAACGGTCCCGTAAGAGGCACGAGAACCTCCCACGGGACCAACATAACTCGTATGAACCGACCGCGTAGTCACCGGGCTCTCGGTTTGAGTATATCACGAGAATTTGCAAAAATTTTGACTTAGGCTTAAAAACATGGCGTCAAGGGGTGAAAACATAAAACAGCTACAAAATGGTCCCGTAAAAGGTACGAGCACGTCCCACGGGAATAATGTAACTCGTAGGAACCGACCGCGTAGTCATTGGATTCTCGATTTGAGTATATCAGGAGAATCTGTAAAAAATAGGCTTAAGCTTAAAAACATGGCTTAAGGGGTGAAATCGTAAAATAACCACAAAACGGTCCCGTAAGAGGCACGAGCACCTCGCACGGGACCAATGTAACTCGTACGAACCGATCGCGTAGTCCCTGGCCTCCCGGTTTGAGTATACAACATGAATTTGCAAAATTTAGACTTGGGCTTAAAAACTTGGCGTTAAGGGGTGAAAACATAAAACAACCACAAAACGATCTCGGAAAAGGCACGGCCACCTCCCACGGGACCAACGTAACTCGTACGAACCGACCGCGTAGTCGCCGAACTCCCAGTTTGAGTACACCACGAGAATTTGCAAAAAATTAAGTTAGGCTTAAAAACATGGCGTCAAGGGGTGAAAACATAAAACAGCCACAAAACGGTCTCGTAAAAGGCACGATCACCTCCCACGGGACCAACGTAACTCGTACGAAACGACTGCGTAGTCGCCGAACTCCCGATTTGAGTATACCACGAGAATTTGTAAAAATTTTGATTTAGGCTTAAAAACATGGTGTCAAGGGGTGAAAACATAAAACAGCTACAAAATGGTTCGGTAAACGGCACGAGCACCTCCCACAGGACCAATGTAACTCGTACGAACCGGCCGCGTAGTCACCGGACTCTCGGTTTGAGTATATCATGAGAATTTGCAAAAAAAATAGGCTTAAGCTTAAAAATAAAGCGTCAAGGGGTGAAAATGTAAAAGAATCAGAAAACGGTCCCGTAAGAGGCACAAGCACCTCCCACGGGACCAATGTAACTCGTAGGAACCGACCGCATAGTCACGGGGCTCCCGATTGGAGTGTACGCCGTAAATTTGTAAAAAAATAGACTTAAGCATAAAAACATGCCATCGAAGGGTGAAAACATAAAACAGCCTTAAAACGGTCCCGTAAGTGTCACGAACACCTTGCACGAGACCAATGTGACTCGTAGGAACCGACCGCGAAATCACGGAGCTCCTGGTTGGAGTGTACGACGTAAATTTGTAAAAAAATAGACTTAAGCATAAAAACATGCCATCAAAGGGTGAAAATGTAAAACGAGCATAAAATGGTCCCGTAAGTGTCACGAACACCTCACACGGGACCAATGTGACTCGTAGGAACCGACCGCGTAGTCACGGGGCTTCCGGTTGGAGGGTACAATGTAAATTTGCAAAAATTTAGACTTAAGCATATAAACATGCCATCGACGGGTGAAAACGTAAAACAACCATAAAACGGTCCCGTAAGTGTCACGAACACCTCGCACGGGACCAATGTGACTCGTAGGAACCGACCGCGTAGTCACGGGGATCCCGGTTGGAGTGTACGACTTAAATTTGCAAAAAATTACACTTAAGCATAAAAACATGCCATCGAAGGGTGAAAATGTAAAACGAGCATAAAACGGTCCCGTAAGTGTCACGAACACCTCGCACGGGACCAATGTGACTCGTAGGAACCAACCGCGTAATCACGGGGCTCCCGGTTGGAGTGTACGACGTAAATTTGCAAAAATTTAGACTTAAGCATAAAAACATGCCATCGACGGGTGAAAACGTAAAACAACCATAAAACGGTCCCGTAAGTGTCATGAACACCTCGCACGGGACCAATGTGAGTCGTAGGAACCGACCGCGTAGTCACGGGGATCCCGATTGGAGTGTACGACTTAAATTTGCAAAAAATTACACTTAAGCATAAAAACATGCCATCGAAGGGTGAAAACATAAAACGATCATAAAACGGTCCCCTAAGTGTCACGAATACCCCGCACGGGACCAATGTGACTCGTAGGAACCAACCGCGTAATCACGGGGCTCCCGGTTGGAGTGTACGACATAAATTTGCAAAAATTTAGACTTACGCATAAAAACATGCCATCGACGGGTGAAAACGTAAAACAACCATAAAACGGTCCCGTAAGTGTCACGAACACCTCGCACGGGACCAATGTGACTCGTAGGAACCGACCGCGTAGTCACGGGGATCCCGGTTGGAGTGTACGACTTAAATTTGCAAAAAATTACACTTAAGCATAAAAACATGTCATCGAAGGGTGAAAACATAAAACGAGCATAAAACGGTCTCGTAAGTGTCACGAACACCCCGCACGGGACCAATGTGGCTCGTAGGAACCAACCGCGTAATCACGGGGCTCCCGGTTGGAGTGTACGACGTAAATTTGCATAAATTTGGACTTAAGCATAAAAACATGCCATCGATGGGTGAAAACGTAAAACAGCCATAAAACGGTCCCGTAAGAATCACGAACACCTCGCACGGGACCAATGTAACTCGTAGGAACCGATCGCGTAGTCACGGGGTTCCCGGTTGGAGTGTACGACGTAAATTTGTAAAAAAATAGACTTAAGCATAAAAACATGCCATCGAAGGGTGAAAACATAAAACAACCTTAAAATGGTCTCGTAAGAGACACGAACACCTCGTACGGGATCAATGTGACTCGTACGAACCGACCGCGTAGTCACGGGCGCTCCCGGTTGGAGTGTACGACGTAAATTTGCAAAAATTTAGACTTAAGCGTAAAAACATGTCATCGATGGGTGAAATCATAAAACAGTCATAAAACGGTCCCGTAAGAGACACGAACACCTTGCACGGGACCAATGTGACTCGTAGGAACCGATCGCGTAGTCACGGGGCTCCCGGTTGGAGTGTACGACGTAAATTTGCAAAAAAATAAACTTAAGCATAAAAACATGTCATCGAAGGGTGAAAACGTAAAACAACCATAAAACGGTCCCGTAAGAGTCACGAACACCTCGCACGGGACCAATGTGACTCGTAGGAATCGACCATGTAGTCACGGAGCTCCTGGTTGGAGTGTATGACGTAAATTTGCAAAAAATTAGACTTAAGCATAAAACATGCCATCGAAGGGTGAAAACGTAAAACGAGCATAAAACGGTCCCCTAAGAGTCACGAACACCTCGCATGGGACCATTGTGACTCGTAGGAACCGACCGCGTAGTCACGGGGCTCCCGGTTGGAGGGTACGACGTAAATTTGCAAAAATTTAGACTTAAGCACAAAAACATGCCATCGATGGGTTAAAACTTAATACATCCATAAAACGGTCCCGTAAGAGTCACAAACACCTCGCATGGGACCAATGTGACTCGTAGGAACCTACCGTGTAGTCACGGGGCTCCCAGTTAGAGTGTACGACGTATATTTGCAAAAATTTAGACTTAAGCATAAAAACATGTCATCGATGGGTGAAAACGTAAAACAGCCATAAAACGGTCCCGTAAGAGACACCTTGCACGGGAGCAATGTGACTCGTAGGAACCGACCGCGTAGTCACGGGGCTCCCGGTTGGAGTGTACGACGTAAATTTGCAAAAAATTAGACTTAAGCATAAAAACATGCCATCGAAGGGTGAAAATGTAAAACAGCCATAAAACGGTCCCCTAAGAGTCACGGACACATCGCACGGGACCAATGTGACTCGTAGGAATCGACCGTGTAGTCACGGAGCTCCTGGTTGGAGTGTACGACGTAAATTTGCAAAATATTAGACTTAAGCATAAAAACATGGCATCGAAAGTTGAATACGTAAAACATCCATAAAATTTGACTTAAGCATATCATTTGATTACTGATATCTTTTTTGTTTTGTTTCTTGTGTTTTTTTGCAGGATAACATTTTTGGGTTATATTTTATTCGCGTGGAACACATGAACAAAGAAATGGTTTGCGACTGGTAGATTGCTTATTTATTATTGTTGTTGATATGCGAGATTGTTGTTTTATGTTTTTTACGGGCCGTGCGGGATTTTGTGTTGATTAAACAGGTTGGTTTTCATGTATAAACAAAGGAGACTCTGCCGAATTTTTTTAAAAATTGTATTGAATTGTTAATTTAGGAGATTTTTTAATTTTTTTAAAGTCGTTCGGCTTTTGTGTTCATTAAACAGGTTGGTTTTCATGTATAAACAAAGGAGACTCTGTCGAATTTTTTTAAAAACTGTATAGAATCGTTGATATGCGAGATTCTTATAGCTGTGAGGGATTTTTTATTGATTAAACAGGTTGGTTTTCATGTATAAACAAAGGAGATTCTGTCAAATTTTTTTAAAATTTGTAAAAAGTTGTTGGTACGATTAATTAATATATTTGGATATTTTATTTTACTATAATATTATTTCGATAAAATGATTATTTATTGATTGCAGGTTGTGCACAAGAAGTTGAAGAGACGTGATTTTGAGTGTGTCTACTATATGCGGCACTAAGAGAAGTTTTTGAAGCGTGACAACCATATTTATCATCTTAATTTAGGGATGATATTTTTTTTAACAATTGTATATCTTATTAATTAGTATGATTTTGTACTCATTTAAATATTTCGACTTGAATGTAGTTTAATGGAAGAAATTATTATTGGATTCGTGCTTCAATGAATGTGGCTGATATATTGTGTTTTTGATCGGATGATTTGATTTGTAATGCATATTAGGCGTCAATTATTATTTCAACATAAAACATATAATAATATAACTATTTACGATACTTTTTTATTTATTAATTGGGACGGTTATAAAACGTCCCTAATACTTATTTGTATTAATTGAGAATACCTTTTGGGACGGTTTTTACCGTCCCTAATACCCATTTTTGCATCAATTAAAATTACCTTTAGGGACGGTTTTTACCGTCCTTAATTGGGTTGCCAGTATCTCAGTAGTATTAGGGACGGATAAACCGTCCCTAATACTATTGGCGGGAGCGGGGATTTTTTCGCGGGAACACCATTTGGGACGGTAAAATCCGTCCCTAATGTCAAATGCAGAGTGTCCATGAATTAAAATTTAGGACGGTAAAATTCGTCCCTAAAATATTAAGGACGCCTAGTATAAGAGACGGATTTTTGACATTGCAACAACCGTCCCTAATACTCTTTAGGGACGGTTTTTGTACTTTTAGGGACAGTTTTTTACCGTCCCTAATACTCATTTTTCTTGTAGTGATGGGAAGTATCCAGCCTAGTTGTCCAACATTGTAATGGTCAAGAAGAAGAATGATAAATGGAGGATGTGTGTGGATTTCACTAATTTAAATAAAGCTTGCCCAAAAGACCATTTCCCCTTGCCTAAAATTGATCAGTTGGTGGACGCTACGTCGGGAAATGAACTTTTAAGCTTCTTGGATACCTACTTTGGATACAACCAGAAAAATGAAACCTGAAGACAAGGAAAGTACAACCTTTTTCACCAACTGAGGAACTTATTGCTACAATGTAATTCCCTTTGGGCTAAAAATGCAGGAGCAACGTATCAAAGGTTGGTGAATAAGGACATTGATAAGAAGATGGGTAAGAATATGAAGGTTTATGTGGATGATATGTTAACAAAGAGCAAGAAAGCTTTCGACCACATCAGTGATATCAGCTTGACATTTGACCAATTTGAAAAGCATTAGATGAAGCTAAATCCAACCAAGTGTGTGTTTGCGATCCAAGAAGGAAAGTTCATCGTCTTTATGGTCAATCAAATGGGCATTGAAACTAATCCATCCAAGATAAAATCTTTGATCGAAATGCAGTCACCAACCTGCAAGAAAGATGTTCAAAGGCTCACACGCAGAGTAGCATCTTTAAATAGATTTGTTTCTTGAGCAACATATAGGTGCTTACCATTTTTCAAGGTGTTAAGAAACACTTTTAAGTGGAATGAACAATGGGAAGAAGAATTCTAGGAGTTAAATAAGTACATGTGGTCACCACCATTGCTCTCTCGACTAGTTTTGGGAGAGATATTGTACTTATACTTAGCTATTTCAGAGTCAGCAGTGAGTTTGGCATTTATTATACTGGATAATGGAATATAAAAACCAGTTTATTTTATCAGTAAAGCATTCAAGGGAGCCGAGATAAGGTATCTATGGTTGGAAAAGTTGGCTTTAGCACTTATTGAATCTTCTAGGTGTATGAAACATTATTTCCAAACACATACTATAGTGGTGTATACTGATCTACCTCTTCGGCGAGAACTCCACAAACCTAAGAAGTACGAAAGATTGATGTACGGGACAGTGGAGCTGGGAGAGTATGACATTTTCTACAAACCACAGTCTTCATTAAAAGGTCACGATTTAGTGTATTTTATTGCTATATTCACCTATCCAGAGGTTCCCGACTAATAAAACTTGCTTACCGGGCAGACTTCTAAAGAAGATAGTTTAGCTGAAAAGCAAGTTGAAATCATTGCCAATTAACTGAGTCATCTAGAACTCAGGAGCTATCCCAAAAGTATGCAAAAGAGAGAAAGAAGGTATTCCATCATAGAGTTATGTCTGAAGAAATCGTCAATAATGATATTCCATTATGGAATCTATACGTCGATGATTCTTTATGTGCAATTGGAAGTGGAGAAGGTATAATACTCATTACTCTTGATGATATTGATGTTTAATATGCACTTAGGGTTTAAATTCAAAGAATCAAACAATAAGGCAGAATACCAAGATTTAATAGTTGGACTAGATCTGTCCCATTCGTTAGGCATCGAGCAAGTAATAGCTCATAGTGATTCATTGTTAGTGGTCAACCAAGTGCTTCAGCTATTTGGAGTCATGGGAGAATTGATGACCATATACTTCGCAAAAACTATAGAAGTCATTGCTAAGTTTCCAGTATTGCAAATGCATAGGACTCCCAGAATAGCCAATACCTGAGAAGATGCACTTACTCGGCTGGGTTCAAGAACCAGAATTGAACTCAGGTGCACCATTCCAATAGAGATTCTAGCTAATCGGAGCATTTACAATGACTTGATGATTAATTTCCTTACTGTAGATTTTGGACCTTCCTGGATGGACCCAATTAAAGCCTATATCGAGGATGGCATCCTTCCATCTGATCCCAAAGAGATTAAGAAGATCCTATATAAAGAAATAAGATATGTACTAAATAAAGGAGTTTTATACAGAAGGGGGTTGAAGATCTCCTTCCTACGCTGTGTTCATCCAGTAGAGGTGGAATATTTAATTAAAGAGATGCAGTAAGGTTCTTGTGGAGCTCACTCAGTTGGTCGGTCTCTGCTCCAAGGAATTACTACTCAGGGATACAATTGGACGATAATGAGGAGAGATTTTACAGCCTTCGAAAGAAAGTGTGATAAATGCTAAAAGTTATCTACAATTCATAAAATACCCAATGCCATTATCACACCCATAACTTCACCTTGACCATTCGCTATTTGGGGAATTGACTTGGTCAGCCCACTGCCGACCACCAAGGGCGGGCTCAAATATTTGGTTGTTGTTATTAGTTACTTCACCAAATGGTTGGAGACAGAACCATTAGTAGACATGCATTACGATAAGGTGTCTCAGTTCATTTGGAAGAATATCATATACAGATATGGGCTACCACATGCCTTTGTTACAGACCATGGAACTCAATTCGATAATGATGAATTTGAGGAGTATTGTTTCCAATCCAATATCCAAAAACTTCATTCTGCACTAATTCATCCTCAAAGTAATGGTCAAACATAGGTAACAAATAGGAGTTTGCTTAATGGGTTGAAGAAAAGGCTTGAAGTTTCCAAGGGCAATTAGATCAACGAGTTACATTCTGTGCTTTGGGCTTACAAAATCGTGTCGCGAATAGCAACTAGAGAAACACCATACTTTCTTACATTTTGTATTGAAGCCATGGTTCCATCCGAGATAGTCCTACCAACCCACAGTGTGTTGGAATTTGATTCTCTAACTAGTTACTTAATATGATGACTAGACCTGGATATATTGGAAGAAGTCCGATAAGAAATGCTGCCATAGGAAATGCTGCATACTAACACATAGTCACTCATTTATATAATAAAAGGGTTAAGCCCACCAAACTTAAAGAAGGTGACTATGTTATTAAGAAGGTGATCCAGAAGAATAATAAGCTTGAGGCTAATTAGCATGGCCCATCTTATATTTCTACTGTTATCCGACCAGGAACCTATCGGATTGAAACTTTGGAAGGGGAAGAATTCAAAAAACCCTGGAATATTGAGCTTCTCCGAAAGTATTATCAATGATTAAAGGGATTTTTACTGATGATACGAGAAATCATCCACTTTTCGTTCTCGTACCAGAAAATCTAGTATAATATTCATAATAAGTGAATAGAATAAATAAAGAGATGTAGAAGACCAGATAAAGAGTGGTTAGGCCAAGAAATAGGCCTATGTCCGCTGTGTTGCTCCATTATCATTATATGCGCTGCACGGTACAATATAATCAAGCCTAAAGAGGCTTACAAACATGAGTATAAAGGAGAGTACATGACAACGATGATTCCGGATTTTCGGAGCTATGGTGGAGGTTTCTTGAGTGAAAATTCTCGGTCAGAGAGAGAGAGATCACCTCTGAGCTATGTCCTCCAATTAGGAATAATGAGTCTAGGATCCCATTATCCTGAGGTGTTGACCTCTATTTATAGGTGTTGTATTACTGGTAGGTGAAAAGTGGGGTGCGGCCAGTTAATATGATAAGACACATGCAGCAGCCTGTAGTAATCTAGGCCCCGTATAAAATAGGGGTCATGCCCATAACATTGAGGTGTCGCGCCCTTTGTATGTGAGGGTCGCGGCAACAAGTCCTCCTCACTTTCCATTGTTCATATTATGCGACAAGGTACTATATATTTACTATCAATAAGCCCCCAAGTCGCAGTGCCAAGAGATTGCGATTGGGGTTGCGACTGAGTAGTCCAGTCCTCTAAAAGTGTCGCGATACCTCCAAGGTGACGCTTCGTCTTCCCGCTCCCTCCTATATAAATTTTCCATCCGTGGACTTCATTATGTTTCCTAAATTTTTGCGGTCATATCGATAGCCAAACTCTGTTAGTCCATCCTCTTGATTTTTCTGGCAACTTTCGAAAGCTGTGTGTGGTGGTTCCATGGTGTTTCGAGGTGGTTTAAGGTTGAGCACCATCAGTCTCTTCCTTTCTAGGTAATATTTTCAACTACCAACCACTTCAATTGCTGTTTCAGTTCACAATTCACAATTCATCATCTAAACTTCTGAATTTCTGCATTTACCTTGAACTGAATTTCTTCAATGGCCTTAAATTGAACTTGAATCATGTTTTCTATATCTGAACTTATATTATATTTTTATGGATCTCTCAAACTTGAATTATATCTTCTATATTTATTGTAGTGTATTTTGTTGGATTGTAATCATATTTGCTACTTGGATTTGAATATACCTGTTTCTCCCAATTTCTCAACTGATCTTCAATGTTGGCCAAATATGTGAATTTTGTTGGTTAGGATTAGACTTTAGGGTTTCTGAACTAGGTAACCCATTATGCTCTTGACGTTCTTGAGAGGGACTCTTCGTATTCTAGGGTTTTTGATCTTCAAACTTACCTAGAGTAAATATTAACCTTTTTGAGTGAGTGCCCGCGGAGTGACAAAATCCCTTCAGCAAATTAAGGCTGCTTGTAGTGAATATAACGTTCAAATAATTTTAAAAAAATTGTGGTATGTATTTAATAAGGGTTGCTGCCATTATTAAATAAAGACTGCGGCCTGTAGCAACTTAAATTTTTCGACTAGGGTCCGTGACATTTTAGCCCATAATTTAATGACTACGGCATGCAAAAAATCCTTTGCATCTTTCTCCTAAAACAATATTCCGTAGAGATAATCAACTTCTAGGGCTTTAGAACCCAATACTTGGTATATCTGGCCAATTCTGCCCAACATTTTGTTTATCCTCCTTGATACATCATTATTCCTACCACAACCTATGAGAGGCCTTAGGACGATATTGGTTGTGGTTCCTAACTGCGGTCTCTCTGCTTTTCAGGTACTGCTGCAGCCATATGAACTTTGACCCAGAAGAATTTCTGAGAGGCTTTTGGAACATACATTTTGGAGCCTCTCCTCCCGAACTTCCTTCCGTGTGCCCTTTGAAATTTGTTGGACCTTTCCAACTAAAAGATATCCCCAACTGTGTGGCATTAAATTCAGATTCAAGGCCAGACTCTGCGACCATGGAAGAAGAGGCAAATTCTAGCAACCATCCGATGGACATAAATGAGAGTGCCACGGCAGGGGGTTCCTCTAATGTTAGGGATGAACCTGCTGCCACATATGGGAGGGCTGAGAGACTTCTTGCTGCACTTAGCATCCGTAGCGCTATAACACAAGAATGGGTTGATCAGGTAGCTGAGGCCTTCGAGTTTCTTGAGGGTCTACTGTGCTCAACCCCTACCGCAGAACAGAGGCCATGAACGACACTTGCTGATGATGGGGTCTATTTCCCTTCCATGCCTTCATTTATGGGTTATGGCTACCTATCCCTGCTGCCATTAGGAGAATTTTCCAGACAATGACGTTAGCCCTAACCCAATTATATCCCAACGGCTAGAGGGCCATTCTTGCAGTTGTGGTGTTATGGGAGAATCAATTCAAAAGATAATGAGAAGGAGAGATCATTTCTACCGTCCAAAGGAAAACTCCGTAAAGTTTGTAGGGTACTACTACTTCTCAGTATGCGGTAGGGATGAGATCATTTACTATGAAAGGCCCACCAGTGTACAGAACTGGAAGGGCAAGTACTTCTACATATTTGGTGACGGGTGGGAGATCCACCCTGAAGAGAATGAGAGGGAGAGATTATTTAGGATGCCGCGGCAATGGGGGTGTCCCTCCAAACTTGGTAAATACCTTTTGAACTGTGACCGCATCCCTTCTTTATAGTTTATTATTATTCTTATTACGCTTTTGTACTAACCTTCACATATTTCTGCAGTTCTAGAAAACTTGCAACTGAGTAAGCGGCAAGAGAAGAGAGTTGGGGAGGCCGCGACAATTCTCGTTGAACAGAAGAAATTCAGAACACTTGTAACCTCTGCATCTATTTTTAAAGCGGTCTACTTCCCCTACAAATCCATTCCCAAAGAGATGGGTGCTGAAGGTAATGCTGTTATCTAATTTTTTGATTCCGCGATAATTATCTTTAACTTTGGATATTAACTTTGCTTCATTTTTTCTCAGGTGAGGAGATTGATAGGTCTCAGCTAGCTGAGATTAATGAGGATGCAGTTGTACTGAATAGCACTCCTAGGCTTAGGAAGAGAAAAAATGACCAAGTCCAAGGCTCCTGCCACAGTTTCCCCTGGTGGCCATGCTTGAGCCTGCCGCGCCACAAAATCTTGCTACGGATCAAAGAAATACTGTCGCGTCCTCACATCAAGTTAAGGATTTGGACCCTAATAAGAGGCTTGAGGGCACCTTTGATGATGATATCGGGGCTAACCTTGTCGCGTCGGGTCTGATGTCACCATACCTAATCAAGGTGTCCGCGACACTTCTTCTGTACATGAGAGAAATTCTCCTCCCCCTCCATCCATAATGGCTGTAAATATAAATTTGCCTCCTCCATGAAGCAGATATCCGCGACCACAACTACACAGGCCAGATCCTCTTCTTTTTTGGTATAATACTGCCCGTGCCGTCCATAGGATAAGGAAGGCAATGGATGGATACGACTTAGATCGGTTGGCAGTTGAGGACCCTGAGTACGTGGAGTCTTGTGCCCTCCACAGTCTTCTGAGGGTAAATAATTATGGCTTTCCAATATTCTTCATAATTTTGAGTTTTATTTTCTAACTCTCAATACACTTACAGGCCGCGAAAGCTGTGGAGACCCTAAAATTGCAGTATGAGGGCCTCTACAAACTTAAGGAGGCTGCGGATGGTGTTCACGCTGCTGACTTGGAGAAGGATAGAACTGAATCCTTTAAAGCTAGGAAGAAATCTTCGGTCGCGACATTCTAGGCGACCCTTATGGATCTTGAAGCGGGTGTCAAAACTAAGGACGAGGCTGGGGATAATTTCAAGCAATCTGCGGAGTCTCTCAAGGCTTCTCAAGCTCAGACTACAGAAGCTTCCCAGGCCGCGGAGCTTGCAAATGGAAAGTTGGGACTTCTTGAGATGCAGCACGAGGAATTAAAGATCAAAGCTGCCAAAGATGCTGAGGCCCATGCCGCGGTAATGAAGAAGATGGAGGAAGATCTTGTCGCGGCTATTAAAAAACTGGAGGATGACCACTCAGCGGACCTTGTCAGAAAAGATGAGCAATATGATGAAGCCCTTAAATTAGCCATTGCCAACACCATATCATCTTAAAAAGGCTCCGTGGACTTCTTCCTTATCAACAACAGGGATGATATCCATGGCTACCAAGATCTGAGGTATAGAGTAGCAAAGAATTTCCCTAATGCCGTGACTATAATCAAATCTTGGAGTGTCGCGGATGCTGAACATGATGGTGGCGTGGTCGAAATAAAGGTTGTAGCCGAGGAGAGGGCCAGGATGAGGGCTGAGGCAGAGGCCGCAGTAGAAGGGCAAGAGACGGAGACAACTGTAGATAAGGAAGATGGAAATGAAGAAGATGATGCCACCTTCTAGCCTTCCTTTAATTCTCAATCATTAGGGTTGTGTCCCCTGGCATTTTAACTTTTGATATTCAAGCTTGTGGCCTTTGTTTATATAACTTAACACTGATCTTCATTATCAAGGCTGCAACCACTTTTACATGCTCTACTTCTAATGTTCCCAAACTTAATTGTTCGCCCCGATTTAATGTTGACTAATAGAATGAGGCCGCGACACCATAACATAAATGGTTTCTTCACGTAGGTTGTGGTCTCTTCTACTTTATAACATTGTTTGTATTTCACTTGCATGCCTCCATACTTGTATAAATATTTGATTGCTTGATTGATTGAGTGTTTTGCGGCATCAATATATAAATGTTGTTCATATGGGCTGCAACCTATATTCTAATATGGCTGCAACCTGTTGACTATAAATTCCAATGATGCTTTGGCGCTTTTACATTTGAATTGTTGGTTTGAATGTTCATAATAGGCCTCAAAGTAGGTTACGTTCGGATACAATTTTCCTTTATGAACTCAATTTTTCTCTACTTTTCCAAGTCTTGATGCCGCCTTACATGGGTCACGGCTGGTTTGAAACCCAGTCGTGGCATTTTCGCTATACACAATGTCCTTTATATCTATTGCATCTTCTAATATGAACAAGTGGACTATTAAATGGCTGCGGCTATACTGATAGGTCTAGAGCCTTTGCACTTTTCACTTGTATTCTTGTATCTTGTCTTTAAGTCTTCCAAATTTCATTTCGTAGGGCAATGATCCCCTAAGCTGCAGTGCCCATAGAATATGGATTTTGTCTCTTTAGGCCTCTATACATATATGGGATACTATCAAGCCTCTCCAGGCTGGATTATGTTATTAAGACACCCACAGTTAATATACAAGATACTATCAAGCCTCCCCAGGGTGAGTTATGTTATTAAGCCACCTACAGCTAATATAGAGGATACTATCAAGCCTCCCCAGGTTGGGTTATGATATTAAGCCACCCACAACTGATATACAGGATACTGTCAAGCCTCCCCAGGATGGGTTATTTTATTATGACACCCACAACTGATATACAGGATACTATCAAGCCTCCCTATCCTGGGTTATGTTATTAAGCCACCCACAACTGATATACAGGATACGATCAAGCCTCCCCAGGATGGGTTATGTTATTAAGCCACCCACAGCTGATATATAGGATACTATGAAGCCTCCCCAGGCTGGGTTATGTTATTAAGCCACCCAAAGCTAATATATAGGATACTATCAAGCCTCCCCAGGCTGGGTTATGTTATTAAGCCACCCACAACTGCTATACATGATACTATCAAGCCTCCCCAGGATGGGTTATGTTATTAAGTCACCCACAACTGATATACAAGATACTATCAAGCCTCCCCATGTTGGGTTATGTTATTAATCCACCCACAACTGATATACATGATACTATCAAGCCTCCCCAGGCTGGGTTATGTTATTAAGCCACCCACAAATTATATATATATAAAGCTATCTCTGGCAAGATATTACAAGCCTCCCGACTTAATGATGCATCCCGAGAGCAAGAACATGCACTATACCCCCGTGGATAATAACACCTTTTGATAGACGCTCTATATAATCCAGCCGTAATATGTAGGACTAAGATAAAAGCTATAAGGGATGTCGTAGACCAATTCAGATAACTACTCTCGATAGCTACTTTCACCATTTTTTATTATCATTTTCTTTCAAACAATTAGACGTCTTGACGGATGTTGTGGGCCCATTTAGATATGGTTATTCAGTGCTTTCCTTCTGCCTTCTCTGCTTTCCTTTTCTGACTTCGGCTGGCTGTGCCTGCAGATGGGTCCTCTAGTATTTCCGCGACAACAAAGGATGTTGAGACAATAATCCTGGGTTCCGCACCCACTTTGGGTGAGGTTGTGGCCTCTAACATGAGTACCCTCTGGGTCAAGTAGTTGACCGGGGTTTGGAGTGAGGCATGACTGTCGTAGAGATAGTTGAGGTGATTGTACAGCTTAAAATCTCCTCTTTGACTTCTGTGCTCTGGATAGTTTCTCCTTCCATTTTCTTATTTTGTTAGTCTTTAGAAAATATATAATCTGAGACAAAACTAGCAGAAGTGAGTAATCGTAGAAACATTGGATTAATAAGTATAAAGTTGGGATGCAGCGTTTGAACTGCTGCATGATATATTGACGAGGCCGCGACCAGTAAGGCACACAAGTGCACTGCTGCAGCCTTTGAATGACATTCACCATGGTTGAGCTGCAGACCATGAGTCCTTCTCCGATGATTTAGGATCGTTGTATTACAATCACACTAGCAGAGGTCGCGACAAGAAAGGAAGTTGAACTACCTGGCCGCATCCCTTTTTAAGCAGTGAAGGGAACAATCCCAAAATAGAAACCTGGTAACTGAGTTTTTCTCATGGAACACGTGGAAAGTATAGCTACTAGGGTCTATCCATGAGAGAATAACCTCTCAGTGCACAAAATGACACAGTTTTAGTGATAAACCCTAGATCATAGGTCGATAATAACAAAAATAGGAGTAAATACAATCCTTCCATAACCATTCACCTTTTCAGGGCTAAAGCCCATCATGCTTTTCGGCATTATCTAGATGATACGATATCACTGAGGTATGTAAAATAGATCTAAGGTCATAATAGGTAGACCTTAACAGATCTGAACATACGAAATACCCATTTAAGGGTGTAAATATAAAACAGAGCTCAATAACCAGAATTTATTTGTGAGACGATGATCCAAAAGATCCCCACAAATAAAACAAGGTGTTTAAGAACTCAAAACATAGAGAAATAAGGTTGAAATATCTCGCTTCCCACAGACAGTGCCAAATTGATGATACATGAAATCGTCCACTTGTCATTCTCGTACCAGCAAATCAAGTTTAATGTGTATAATAAGTGAAAATAACAAATAAAGAGATGTAGAAGACCAGATATATATTGGTTCAGCCTTTAAAATAGGCCTACGTCCGATGTGTTGATCAATTCTCATTATATGCGCTTCGTAGTACAGTATAATCAAGCCTAGAGAGGCGTACAAATATGAGTATAAAGGAGAGTACATTACAACGATGCTTTCGGATTGCCGGAGCTATAGTTGAGGTGTCTTGAGTGAAAGTTCTCGGTGAGAGAGAGATCAGCTCTAAGCTATGTCCTCCAATTAGGAATAATGAGTCTGGGATCCCCTGTCCCGAGGTGTTGACCTCTATTTATAGGTGTTGTATTGCTGGTAGGTGAAAAGTGGGGTGCGACCAGTTAATATGATAATACACAGGCTGTATCCTGTAGTAATCTGGGCCGCGCCCTGTATAAAATATGGGTCATGCCCATAATAGTGAGGTGTCGCGCCCTTTATATTAGAGGGTCCCGGCAACAAGTCCTCGTCACTTGCCATTGTTCACATTCCGCGGAAAGGAGCTATATATTTACTATTAGTTACTATTGTATTTCTTTTGATTTTATGAGATAAGTTTTAATAAAATATTGATTTCAGTCCCTTTAATTTTTTAATTTTTTTCGGAGTATGGCGATATATCATCACACAAAAATAAGCAAATAAGAAAAAAACAAAAAGTCAGAATGTCTCTTGCCGATCAATAGTACATAACAACTTGCTCGCTCAAATGCAAACTTCATGTATGACTTCATATAAACAAGTCAAGAACAAGAAGTAAATATTACTTTATGTATGGCTTTGTATAAACAAGTCACGAATAAGAAGTCTTATCCGACTATGTTAAAGGAACACAATCTTAAAATACTTAGTCAGCAAAAACAATTTACTTCATGTATGACTTTGTAAAAACGAATCACGAACAGGAAGTTAATTCACTTCATGTATGATTTCGTATAAACAAGTCAAGAACGAGAAGTGTAAAACTTCGTATATAACTGAAAAAGTTATAAAAAAGTTTTACCCAACTAAGTTAACTACAGGAAGACATGCAAATATTCCTAGGATACTAGGATTTAAACATATATTCCTCATAAACTTGGTCACCACTGATAACTAATGCTAAATTTGGATTAATATATCTACGTGCATTAGTAGAATCAATGGCATTACAATCACAACTTAACTGATTGATTAAAATAATCATAAGTTAGGAACACATACATATGGATTCTCATTCATATAAACTATATTACATTCGGATGAATAAGAAAATAAATTAAAATTACTCAATAGGACGTTTCCCTTCAGCTTTGGAGGTCGGCTAAGATGACTGTCTCTTTCCATTCAAGCAAGAGGATCATCCAACGTATAGGGATAATTAATGGAGTTAAAATCCTTTAACATTCTTTTATTTTCACTCCTCGAAACATAAATTAGGCGGGGAGGACGAAGAATACCATGAACATCATGTAAACCAGAGTCTCTAGTACTTAGTGATCAAGCATCAGGGAATGGCATCAATAGGGATCAATGAAGTGTCCAACTTGAAAGGGATATTATCACTATCTAAAACACCGTGCTCATTCCATTACTATAGTTGGTTATTACGATTATGCTTCAACAAAGTCGTACAATTTTTCCAACCCCATTTATAGCCTTTAGATGGGACTGAGCTAGGTGATCATTTACATGACCTAAAGCTTCATTGTAGCTTTTCATCCACACCTCTCTAGGTTGTTTGTGAAATTGAAAGGTCGACCTTTCAACTTGCTATTGAAGTTTATTCAAAATAGTATCCTTCATCTTCAACTTTGTGGACTGGTCGGCAAGTGATTTATCCTTAGCTTCCATCTTTGTAGACCAGTTGATAATAGCCGGATTCTGTTCTTTCAGCTGGGCAGCCTAGTCAGTCATGGTTTTCTTGGTCCTATCTTCCTCAATAGATGGTCGACTAGTTCTTTGTTGTTTGGATGATGATACATGTTTGGATTTCTTTGCGATTTCAATCTCTTCCATCAACCTGGCATTGTCATTCTTCAAAAAGGAGGCACCTTCATCGGCACCACTACTAGGACACTTTTTTAGAGTTGCCAGCTCATTTTGAAGTTTATTATTCTTATCCTCTAAAATCTTTGCAATCTCTCCAGATTCATCAAGTTTAGAATTTAACAAACACTCTTTCCTCATGTATGAAGAAGCATATTTTTCTAGTTTCTCCTCAAAACCCCAGCCTTCACTCAATGCCTTATACTTGGCTTTATACTTAGTATCTAGTAGAGGTTTAGCTTCATTATAGTCTACCTGTAAGTTTTCAATCATCTCATAATATGCAACATTGTTGGCTACTACCTGATCAAGAAGATAACCAAGATAGGTGTATGCATCCTTTGCCTAATCAGAAGCATCTGCACCTAGCAAGTTTGTTAATTCGTCATTTTCAAAGCTAAGTGGCCAGCTTTGAATAGATTGTTGCAGTGTTTGAGTAGATCAGAGTCAGTGGAGGAAATTTTTTCCATCTTGTCAATAAACTAGAAAGATAAAGTAAAACTTGATCAATAATAAAAGGAGACAGAATTGTAGCTTAGTTTAAGAAAGTGACATGTAATTTGAAGAAGAAGTTATTTCATTGATAAATGGCAACATTACAAGTACATCAGAACAAGACAAAAAAAATAAAAGAAAGGTGCAAAATACAAAGATCGGAAATTAAATAAATTTGCACTTTTTTCTGATCATTCTCAGCTTCAGGGTTTATATCCTGATCGGTAAGAGGTGCAGTTAAATTAGTAGGAGCATTATCTTGGTCTGCTGAAAGAACACTTGGCTCAATAGGTAGTGAGGATTCCACCAAACCTGCATTATCATCAATTTAATTATTAAGACTGGGAGGGGAGCCTAGATCACTCCTTAAAAATAGCGCTGAATCCTCAGCAATGCCAACTTCCCTCAATGCTTCCGAGCAATCATCCTTGGAGAATTTATCCTTAGCGTACGATATCTGAGCGAAAGTTGTTGAGATGGACTTATCCCAACCCTTGTTGAAGGATTCTTCTCTGGTTTTCTTTATTTTGGACTTCCCTACAAAAAGTCAGTAGATAGGTTAACTACGTTATCTTCAGCATCCTTTGCCCTGCACCAAGCTTAAGAAGAAGCCAAAGTAGCCACAGTTAGAGTTTTCTCAGCATTTTGCCTCACTTTTTTGGTAGTTTTGAGCTTCTCCTCCCAAGATTTTTTCTTTGTCTCCAAATCTTGCCTGGACTCCTCCAAATATTTCTTAATCCCTTCAAAGGTGTCCTCTACTTCTCCTGAAGAAGAACGCAACTGATCGTCCTTCTCTATCTTTTGGTTGTAATCAACTAAGAACTACAAGAAAAAGCCAAGTTAATGCAAATAAAAAAATATATCAATAGTATCTGACTAACTTTAAATATGAAAATTTACCAAGGCTAAGCTTTGGGTAGCCCTCTCCGATAGGTTGGATCAGGACATTGAACCAACAGTAGCTCTATGGTCCAAAACGGTACCAACTTTAATCAACTTCCTAGCCAATCTAGGACTAAAGGCTATAGACGACCCAATAACAATTGGGACCTTATCAACCAATCCCCGTTGATCGGCATCAATAACTTTTGTAACCTTCTTGTTAATAATACATCTCCTTAGTCTCTTAAGTGGAGAATCATCACCTTTGGTGGTAGGGGGGATTCTTGCCAGCCTCAACCTTCTTCTTTTAGTCATTGGTATCAACTAGTTTCTTGGAACTAGTAGTGGAATCATCCTCTAGAAGTTTGGGAATTTTCCTCTTTTCCATGTTAGCAGAAAGAAGAAGATCAGAATCAAGTGAAGAAGAAGGGCCAACAATAGCACCAACACCAACAAATTCAGTGGTCGAGGAAGTAAACACTAGATTCCTCTCCAAATCAATTAAAATTGCAGGCACAATAGTTGTTGGCCGAGCTATAAAAGAGGTGATGAAATTTTTTTATTCTAGCAACACAGAAGATGATTGGGGATGATCCTCTCCTGTCCGTTGGTTCAGACCCCACAAGAATTTGAATTCTTCCAAATTGAATTCACCTGATTTGGGGCACTTTCTCTTATTTTCTTCTGAAACAAAATAATAAACAGTAATAGCTAGCACATATCAGAAAAGAAATCAGTAAAGAAAGGCAAGGATTAAAATAGCAACCTATCCCATTCCCAGACTGAGGGATTTGGGGATTATGGTAGGCTACTTTATTTTCAAGTGGGGCATGTTGCTAGTTCTTAACTATCAAATAACGAATCCAATTATCCTTATTGGAATCGGGCAGATTTAATGCTAAAGCCCTATTGGCTTGTCTAGTTTTCAAATAATAAGTGTTCACTCCTGTAATATCCTATTTATAGCAGAACATGATTTCTAGAATCCCAATATGGGTCCCATATATTTTATTCAATCTATCATTGACAACCCTCTAGGTGTTCGGGTCTACTCTTACTGGAACGATATCTAAATATTGGCAGAATTAAAGAAGAAAAGGGTTTGGTGGAAATGGGAAACCACACTCAACTATAAATAAGGTTGGGATCCAATGATCCTCAGCCAAAGAATAAACGTCTATAGGATCATGGGGTGTTTATAAATCAACCCAAGATGGGATTTTCTTTTCTACCCTAAATTCCTTTAGAGAATCCTCGTCAACTATGTGAACCATGGTTTAGAAAGAAAGGAAATGAAGAAAAATAGAGAGAGAAATAATTCTTATTGAAGATTAAGGATTCAATAAGAACTATTGAAGGAAAATATGAACGATGGCAAACGATCGCACAAAAACTCAAAAATAGTTGCTACAGTTCAAAGATTTAAGGTAATGTAAAATCTAAAACAAGCCTCCCTCCTTTTAATACTTGTCTCGAAAATAACAAAAGTAATGATTAAACGTACCAACGATTGACATTCTAATAAGTTCGCGATACATAGGGTGTAAAATACCCATTTACACTTTGGCGGTTCATTAAAATTCAAATGACTTACAAAAATACCATCTTTATACAGTATCGGTAAAATTTCACAAGTGCAGTAGGTAGGATACCGACTAAGCATCATGGAAACACTCCGAGCTACTTTCAAAATCAAATGCTCCATACTTTCATACAAACATCAAGCATAGAACATTAGAGGCTTCTTTTGTTACAAAAAAATATCCGTCTATGTGGACCAATCAGAAGTGAACACTTGTCCTCTTACGTAGCCAATATCCTAATCAGTAGATAATAAGTCATCAAGAATGCCGACCAACATAGAGAATGCCGACCAACACGAAGAATGCCGATCATAAATACCAATGAAGGGTCACCTCCTCAAAAGTCGTATCACACGTGGTTAGCATAATAAACTGTTACATTCATTATGTACGGATGTTTATTGCCTAAATATATAAAGGCATTCCAACCCTTGGAATTCCAACCCTTGACCTCCGGGTCACTATAAATACATTGTATCTCTTTCATCAAGGGTAAGGTAAAATATATTCTAAACTATTCTTATCGACAAGAGTACCTAGATTTATGTAACCTCTGAAATCAATACAATCACAGTGGACATAGGCTTTCTTACATAGCCGAGCCACTTTAAAACTCTCTATCTCTCTCTCACTCTCTCTCTCTTTTATTTAGCATTGTAATTATATATATTATCTGTGATTATAAAATTGGATCAAGTCCAGTTTTTTACATCAACTATACCTATTACTTATACAGTATTCTACAACACCAATGTCTTTAAATTCTCCACCCCTATTACTATGGATCCTAGTTACTTGAATGTCTTTCTCAATTTTAATTTTTAGAAGAATTTTTAAAAAAAATTCAAAAGTGTTGCATTTTTCCTTCATAAAAGCTACCCAAGTAAATCTAGTAATATTATCGACAATGACAAGGATATAAAATTACCACACATACTAGTAATCCAACAGGGACCCATTAAATCCATGTGAAGTAATTATAAATTTTGAGAGGTTAAAACATCTTTAACATTCTTGTGAGGGGCTTTGTGCATTTTACCAACTTTACATAGTTCACAAATATAGTGCTTAACGTTGGAAATTTTTGGTAGATCACAAACAAGCTATTAACTAGTTAACCTAGACAAGTTATCATAGTTAATGTGTCCTAGTCTTTCATGCCACAAGTCAAAGTCATTTAACCTAGGAAATAAACTATTTTCAATATTTTTATCTTAAATAATGACATAACAATCATTAGGTGTTCTTTCACCATTAATAATAGTTTTACCTTACAAATTAATAATATTTCACTCAGATTTAGAAAAGTTAACTATGTAGTCAGTGTTGCAAAATTGACTAATACTAAGCACGTTGGCTTTAAGACCCTCAATTTGTAAAACCTCATCCAAATTAGGGAGCTCATTAACCTTAAATGTTTCTTTGCCTATGATATGGGACATTTTACCATCTCTAAAAGTCACATTTCCTTCAATGAAAGTTATTATAGAGGAAAATTTTGATTTATCCCCGGTCATATGCCTAGAACAACCTGAATCTATGTACCACTGAGAGTTTTTATACGTAGCATTTAAAGTTCATACGACAACACTATTTCTCAACTAGTAACTGAAATCATTTTTCCTAATCTAAATTCCCTCTGTACTTGGAACAACAATTTTAGTTATCAAAGGCATTGACTTCGTCAGTGTGGGCTTCTTAACAAATTTTATCTTTATAGGTACCCTGGGTCTATTAGTATTCCTACCTTTTCTATTTAGGTTAAACATTTGTAATCATTTTTTTCTAAATGGCAAGTTTTATGGCAGAAATCACAATGATACAACTGTTTATTAATATATTTGTCTCTAAAAGGTATCTTGGGTCTATTATTATTGGCACCTATCTTGTTTAGACTTACACATTTAAAACATTTTTTTTTCTAAATGGCCAGATTTGCTGCAAAAGTTACAATGATAAATTTACCTACCAGAATAGTTTGCTTAAATCCGAGTTTGATTTTTCACACGACGAATAGACATACTGTGACATCCTTCCTAATTAAATCCTGGGTGATCAATCCTAAATTAAATTAAATTAAAACAGGTTTCTGAGTTGGTTCATTCTTAACATCACTGTCGAAAACTTTTTAATTACTAATCACCTAAGTGAAATTAGACTGGTGCTAAATTTTATCTTTCATTAACCCAAAACAAAATTCTCATGTGGAAGTAATGGATAAACATTCACAATAAACTATGAATCAAACCATATAGAAATATATAAAGAGTAAAATCTTGTCGAGTCAACATTTGGCTAAAAATCCTAAACTGCTAAATAAAATCAACATAATCCAACACTAAAAATCTGAAATAACAACTGCGGACAACTTGTTCCAATATAGAGTACTAAAATGAGATCCTACATTAGAGCTGATTAAATGTAGCGTTTATACAAAGTCCTACTAGCCTCTACAAAGCTGCTGCTATGAGTCCCTAAACAGAATCCTCAAGTCTGGCGTCCCTTTGGCTGGACACCTAAAAGGTTTTGAATTTTTTTTATTATAAGAGTTAGTTCTCAAAACGTTTTAAAAATATTTTGCAAGTGATTATCACAATAAAATGAGTTATTGATTACATATGTTAAGATTTCACGTACACTCTCTTGAGACACCTCACCCCTCATCTATCGTGCACGTCAAAAATCTCGTACTTAGCCCACGTAGTTATACTACTCAAGCTGACTGAATTATAGTATCATAGCTGAACTTATCTACGAACTAAGTTCCCATACCTCCCACTCAGTATGTAATAATAATCATATCGCATGATTTATATACTTAGATAACTTTTCATGCCTTGTTATCTTTCACCATTTTATAATTAAGTCTTCCTACTTAATTTACTTTTAGATGTATTCCCGACATCTCATCATCTACTAACTCTCACAAGTAGATTATTAATACAGTATACATTTCACACTCAACATATACTTATAAATTCATTCATTACTAATATGTCCTCTTAACACACATCAAGGACTCTTGGTTTGCAATGATCCATCGACACCAAGTAAGAGTTTGGTTCAGAATATCACCTCGACCCCAAATGTATTTCATGTAGTGGTTCAAAAATATCACCTTGACCCCACTAATGGCATTTTATACATAGATTGGTTCGAAACTCTTTTGTCACGACCCCAATGTTCTATTTCCATATATTAGTTCAGAATCCTACCTCGACCCTAATATAGGAAATTATACTTTAGGTATTCTCTCCACCTAAGTATCTATATAATTCAGTATGTATACACACAACCTAATAATAGTGTTCGTACGTAATATTTTCTTTTTGATATTCACCGTACTTATTTATTTATGATTTATCTTACTATCGCATTTTAATTGAGTATTCACACAACTCTAAGGAACCTAGTTACCCCTACATTCATTTTAGTAGTTAATCTATCTCTAACCTACTGGTATACTCCTTGGGATGACGTTTACTCTTTCCATAACTCTAGTCCCAAATTCCCGATGCACGATTGGATAGGTTTATCCTCGTCAGTAAATCTCTTCAATCTTACACTCGATGATTTTAACGGACCCCCGCTATATCCCTACTGGTCTTACCTCAGTTCCCACATAGGTACAATATCTGTAGGTCCCCAAAATATAACTTTCAACAAAACACTTTTTGCTTGAGCAGAATTAAGTTAAGGATGAATGCAAATCAACTTTCTCTTTTTGAAAAATCTTTTTCAATTTTATCAAACTGTAATACCCCGTATTTTTGACTATATTTATTTTTGGGATTAATTAATTAATTAGCGTATTAATTGGAAATTAATCCGGGTTAAAAATACTAATGTGATGCGAATTGGTATTTGATTATGTGCACATATGATTATGTATGTATCTGGTACTATAAAATTTGTCGTGAGATTTATATACGGCATTTTAGAAATTTTGTTGAGACGCGTGGGACCGCCGCGTCACGGTATAATATTT
Organism: Sambucus nigra; assembly: GCA_949130495.1. NCBI lineage: Eukaryota > Viridiplantae > Streptophyta > Magnoliopsida > Dipsacales > Adoxaceae > Sambucus > Sambucus nigra. The sequence continues at coordinate 695,412,414 of OX422211.1, forward strand.
TGATAATAAAAGTGAATTTAAAATCTATAATCCGTATGGTCGTTTTGAGTGCGCCAACGCGTCCGGAAGGGTCGAGATAGTCAGAAAACACTAGCCGGGGGTATAGTTTGGGTCCCGGGGTATTTTTAGACCATACCGGCAACTTAAAGGGTATTTTAGTAATTTGGTATTTTTGGGTAATTAAAAGTGACGAAAATTGAGAGTTGTAATCTGATAAGGAATTGACCCAACCAACCCTTTATTAACCCCATAAGCTACGTAGGTTATCATTTAGTCTTCCAACTCTCCCAAAGAAAACCCTAGCCACCATAGCCTTTTTGGAGAAGAAAGCTTGGAGAAGGAGAGAGAGAGAGGAATTCTGCAGAGATTCTTCACCAAACCAACACCAAATCCGAAATCAAACCAAGGCAAGTGATTTATTCCATTTAAATTTCAGAGAATGCTTCTTCCATGTTAGATTATTCATAAACTTTGTATGTTCTTGGAAGATAATGAAAAACCCATAAGATTGGAGTTATTAGTTTGAATTTTGGGATATAGGTTGCATGTAGAATGTTACTGGACGATCATATTATGTGAATTACTGCCTTTTGTAATACCAAAAACGGATTTAAGATGAGGTTCATGACTGTTCTTGAGAAAAATCAGAAAAACTAGGTTTTTGATGAAGATTGATCCATATGTAGCCTATAGTTGTTGAAATATTGATTTGTGGACTTTAGTAATATTGTAGGATTGTTATATGACATTACTATAACGTTATATTTGAGAATCACACGTTAGAAATAAGTTTTGGGACGTTTTCAAATCTGCAAAACGAAGCAGTCCGTAGCCATAGTTGTTCGATCGATCGATCGACATTCATCAGTCGATCGATCGACTAGATCGATCGATCGATATTCTTAGGTCGATCGATCGACCTTCCCAGAATGAGTGAAATTTTCCTTAATATGATTTTAACGGTGGAAACCCTCGGAGAATATGTTTGGAGAACTTATGAATACCCTCACCCTTAAGGAAGACCAGTAGGTGTGATTATTATAGTGGACTTTAATTAGAATGCAATTCGGGGAATTATTCTAGGTTATTGAAATTCGTTAGAGAGGTAACGTTTGGGTTAATAGTACAAATTTGAATAAGTTGATGAAATAAGGTTTGGGGCAGAAGTAAAGACCTTAGGCATAAAGATATCATATGTGAGAATTATGGAAACTTAGTACTCTATTCGAGATAGGTTTTAAGTTTAAAGAATTACGACGTGAGACGTGTCGACTATTTAAATTATATATTATCGGATTACTTGAAATATATAAGTTTGGGATAATGGTATAATGATGTAGAAAATACCTTATTAAAATGGTGATATCTAAGATGTGTGAATGCTTAGTATATAGTTTATGTGTATGACATACCTACCATACTTGCTATCACGGGAGGTTACGTTCGCTTAGAACCCTCTAATCCTTGTGTGCCTACGGGGGGGATATAGACTGGTACCTTGATGAACATAGGTCATTGAAAGACTTATTGTGATATTAATAAGTCCGCGGATCGTGGGAGCGTAGCTATGTGCGTGACCCATGTGAAGGTGACTATGTTCGCCTCCATTATTTGTGATGTTGTTATTTGAGAACTATTCCTGAGAGATTCGGAATATGTGATCCTTATGTACGTGATGTACCGGGATGGATAGCAGAGTATGTGTGCACCGGAGCTTAGTTCTCAGGGTGCTTATATTGTATATTTATGATGTGAATAATATACATTTAATTTAATGAGAACTTTCATGTTAATGTAGTGAACATATATATATCACGGTATTATTTTGAGAAACAAAATGGGTTAGCTAGTAGTATAATATATTGCATATTGAGCATCTGAGTTTATATTAAACCTCTATTAAATTACGAGCGTTGTTATGTTAAATTAACCGAGTAAAATGGGTAGAACCTTTGGTAGTCTAGCTAGTTATGTTGTCAGTTAGCTAGTAGTATGGGTCGTTATAGATGGGTACTTACGTTAGGAGTGCACAGATAGTCGAGAGGTGAGAATTCAATGTGAGTGCACGTCCTAACATGTACTTTGCATTTAATGTTTTAAATGTTTTTAAAGCACTTGCAGGTTTTTAAAATGATTTCCACTTTCGGGCTCTGACCCATTTGCTTTCAAATATTTTCTTGTAAAACCATTTTTAGGTGCCCAGCCACAGGGACACCAAGCATAGGATTCTCATTCAGGTGACGAGCTGTAGCTGTTTGTGGAAGCTACAGGGACTTGCTTTTAGACGCCTCTCTCATTTGGATTCCAGTCTCAGCATCTATCAGTTGTAGGGAATGTTGCCCAATTCTATTAGACATTTTTACATTTCAGTTTTCAGACTCTAGCATGTATTGCTCAGTATTCAGTTTTAGTTATTTATTTCAGTTTACTTATCAGTTGTGGGATTTGTATTGAGGAGTTTTCCTCCAGAGTTTATTTACATATTGTGATGGTTATTCTTTTTACTTCAGTATGGTGAATGGTGTTATTTAGTTATTCATTACTCTTGTTGCATGTTAATCAGTTATAATAAAAATTTGGCACTTACTTTTTAAATACTAGGTGGTTAGTAATAATAAAACGTTTTCGACAGTGATGCTATTAACTGAGCCAACTTGGCATTTTGAATTAATTTTATAAAGGAGTAGCTACCCGGTGTTTAATTAGTCGGGGTGTCACAGGTGGTATCAGAGCATCAGGTTCTAGTGTCCTTTAGGATCTGTACGACTATTATGTTTCCGCTACGTTCCTTTGATATAGAGCCCTATATTTTAGGACTGTTGTACTCTTTTTGTGTGTACGTTTCGTTCTTCAGCTATTTTAAAGTTTAACTGTAGACTTATAAACTTTGTCCTTATTTCAGATGCCTCCACGACGTGCACGACGAGTTCCCAGGAGTGCAATGCCCGAACCCCAGCCCGCTCCAGTTCAGGGCATGTTGAACGCCACTGAGGTTGCAGCTATAGTAGCTCAAGCGGTGAATGCCGCGATTGCCGTGATTCAGCAGGCACCACCTCAGGCGCCGGTTGCCGCGCCCGTCCAGGTTAATGCATTCCCGTCTGCTTGGGAACGTGTACGCGATGCTTTTCAGAAAGCGCATCCGCCAGAGTTTGCAGGAAGCTCAGATGTAGTAGTCTCGAGCCAATGGAGGAAGGATATGCAGAGGCACTTGAGGATGCATGAGTGCTCTGGTGTTCAGAAGCAGGTGCTAGCTACTTTCAAGCTAGTTGGATCTGCGCTGCAGTGGTGGGAGTCCATTACCACCGCGGAGGAGAGGGATACCCTCACGATACAGGAGTTCTGGGTACGGTTCGACCGCAAGTACTTTCCGTCCGCAGTTTATACAGAGATGAGGAGGAAGCTGATGAGTTTGAAGCAGGAGGGCAAGACAGTGGCTGAGTATGAGGCCGAGTTTACTAACCTGTTGAATATCGTTCCAGACGAGATTCCAACAGAGAAGAAGAAGATAGAGAAGTTCACTGATGGGTTAAATTGGAGGATCCGTCAGCATCTGCTAGGGAACCTATCGTTGGCCATGTATTCTGATGTGGTTAACGCTGCACTATTGCACTGCCAGGACCACCGTTTTCATATGGCCGAGGGCAAGCGGTCAGGGGAGTCTAGCCATCAGGGCAGGACTGGAGGACATAGTGCCAGCGGGGCACAGACCGGTCAGGGGCAGAGACAGACTGAACAGGGTACCCAGCAGGGGGATAATAAGAGGTTCCGGTCAGGGAACTACAGGCAGGGACAGGGAGGTTTCCGCCAGGGCCATCAGGGTCCAAACGGCCATCAGGGCCAACAGGGGCAGAATGGGCAGCAGTTCCATCAGGGCCAGCAGGGCCAAGGGAGGAATGGTAACGGCCACCAGGGCCGGGGACAGCAGGGGCAGAGGGGAGGGAACTTCCCAGGGAAGTGCTTTACTTGTGGCAAGACTGGCCATAAGAAGCAGGATTGTCCTGATAGGGGCAGGGCCCCACAGCAGCAGTAGCAGGGTGCTCGCCAGGAGCCATAGAGACCCATGTTTCCCGCCGCTCTTCCTGCACCGCCACAGATGGCAGCTTTGTCACCCATTCCAGCAGTCCCAGCTCAGCAGGGGCAGCTACAGTATGGACGTGTCTACAACGTTCACCAGGCTGCAGTTCCACAGGCACCGCCCGCGATCGAGTGTACGTTTCCTATCCATGGCACTATGGGTCGGGTGTTATTTGATACGGGTGCTACACACTGTTTTATTGCTACACACTTAGTGAAAGCTTTAGGATTGTTAGCTACGGCAGAGAGCACAGTGACGTGTGTCGACTCACCATTAGGGAGTGGGTCACTGATTTTCTTTATATGCCGGGGAGTGGGGGTAGAGATTGGTGGTTTGGTATTACCTGCGGACATGTTAGTATTAGACATGCATGTTCACGATGTGATCATCGGTATGGATTGGCTCGTAGCATATAGGTCCATGATTGATTGCTTCAGCGGGAGCATTGTTTTTGCCATTCCGGGGCAAGAGATGTTTGTAGTGACGATGCCTCGCCCAGAGGGAGGATCGACCGCTCATCTGTATTACATAGAGGAGGATACCTCTAAGGAGGTTGTTATTCCTTTAGATTCTATCCCGGTTGTCAGGGAGTATTCAGATGTGTTTCAGGAGATACCAGGCTTACCACCCAGTCGAGAGATAGACTTCGTTATAGATTTGCTACCGGGTACGAGACCTATAGCACGTGCACCGTACCGTATGGCTCCAGCTGAGATGCGAGAGTTACGGGATCAGATAGAGAAGCTGTTAGGGCAGGGCTTTATTCGTAGGAGTACCTCACCTTGGGGCGCTCCAGTCTTGTTTGTTAAGAAGAGGGACGGTTCACTGAGGTTGTGTGTGGACTACCGAGAGTTGAATAAGGTCACGATACGAAATAAGTATCCGTTGCCTCGAATCGATGACTTATTCGACCAGTTGAGAGGAGCTTCTTTCTTCTCGAAGATTGACTTGAGGTCGGGATACCATCAGTTGCGTATCAGGGAGGAGGATGTCTCGAAGACTGCGTTCTTGTCGAGATATGGTTCTTACGAGTTTCGGGTTATGCCTTTTGGCTTGACCAACGCTCCAGCAGTGTTTATGGACTTGATGAACAGGGTGTTCAGAGATTTCCTCGATCAGTTTGTCATTGTCTTCATTGATGACATTCTGGTCTACTCTCAGACAGAGGAGGAGCACGCCGAGCATTTGAGGCAGGTTTTGCAGAAACTTCGTCAGAACGAGTTGTATGCAAAATATGAGAAGTGCGGGTTTTGGTTGAAGGAGGTCCAGTTCTTGGGTCACATTATTTCCGACCAGGGAATATCTGTCGATCCGGGGAAGGTGTCAGCGGTGAGGGAGTGGGGACAACCCACGACACCAACGGAGATTCGTAGTTTCTTGGGCTTAGCAGGATACTACAGGAGGTTTATTCGGGGTTTCTCGGAGATAGCAGGTCCTTTGACACATCTTACTCGTAAGGGTGTGCCATATATCTGGAGTGATGCCTGTCAGTTGGCATTCGATGAGTTGAAGGACAAATTGACCTCAGCACCTGTGTTAGCATTGCCGAGACCGGGAGTTGAGTATTTGGTTTACACCGATGCGTCTTTGCAAGGACTGGGAGGTGTGTTGCAGCAGGAGAGACAAGCCATAGCTTATGCTTCCCGTAAGCTTAAGCCTCATGAGAAGAATTACCCCACACATGATTTGGAGTTGGCGGCAGTGGTATTTGCCTTACGGATTTGGAGGCACTATCTTTTGGGGGAGAAGTTTCAGCTGTTCACGGACCACAAGTCCCTACAGTATCTGTTCACGCAGAAAGAGTTGAACATGCGGCAGCGTAGGTGGCTTGAGTTTGTGAAGGACTACCAGTTCGACATCCAGTACCACCCGGGTAAGGCTAACGTGGTAGCAGACGCGTTGAGCCGCAGGCCAGCAGATGAGGTGGCAGAGGTGTAGAAGGCTAAGTGGAAGGAATTGGGACACCAGGATGCAGTGGCCCGATCTTTCATGTCTGTGATGACCGTTACACCGCAGATTGTCACAAAGGTAGTACGGGCACATGCCGATGACTCGTTCTGTCAGGAGCAGATAGTTCGATTACTAGCAGAGGGAGCCGAGTCCTATACCGTTAGCTCAGACGGGGGATTGCGCTTCAATGGGAGGTTGGTAGTTCCGGAAGGGGAAGAATTGCGGCACGATGTTATGGCTGAGTCGCACGGCTCACGGTTCGCGGTACATCCCGGAGGGGACAAAATGTACCAAGACATGAGACGGCAATATTGGTGGAGCGGTATGAAGAGAGATATCGCTGAGTTTGTCTCGAAATGCGCCACTTGTCAGCTTGTAAAAGTGGATCATCAGAGACCAGCAGGATTGCTACAGCCGTTGGAGGTTCCGGTATGGATGTGGGAGAGCATATCCATGGATTTTATCACGGGGTTGCCTACGTCGCAGAGGGGTCACGACTCCGTTTGGGTAATTGTGGACAAGCTGTCCAAGGTCGCTCACTTCTTACCCGTAAGGACTGACTACACTACGGGACAGTATGCCCAGCTCTTCATCTCAGAGATTGTGAGACTTCACGGTGTACCCCTGAATATCGTGTCTGACAGAGACAAGATATTTGTTTCGAGGTTTTGGGAGAGTTTCCAGGAGGCCATGGGCACGGAATTGCGGTTGAGTACGGCTTATCACCCGCAGACCGATGGGCAGACAGAGCGCACCAACCAGATGTTGGAGGACATGCTACGCATGTGTATTATTGACTTTGGGGGTGGATGGGAGCAGTACCTTCCACTGGTGGAGTTTGCTTACAACAACTCATATCAGTTCACTATTGGCATGGCTCCGTTTGAGGCATTGTACGGTAGGCCTTGTCGTTCCCCAGCATGTTGGTTGGAGGTGGGGGACAACAAACTACTTGGGGCGGAAGTGATTCAGGATACTTCGGCAAGGATTGAGTTGATTCGGAGTCGCATTCGGGTAGCTCAAGACAGGCAGAAGAGTTATGCTGATGCGAAGAGATTTTTCAGGGAGTTCCAAGTGGGGGACCAGGTTTTGCTCAGGGTTTCTCCGATAAAGGGGATTATGCGATTCGGGAAGAAGGGAAAGTTGGCACCGAGGTATGTGGGGCCGTTTCCTATTATTGAGCGGATAGGACCGGTTGCATATAGACTTGGACTACCGGAGCACTTGCATCAGATTCACGACGTGTTCCATATTTCCTCGCTGAGGAAATACCTTAGAGATAATTTGGCTCATTCTCACATTGCTGTGGAGGACATCGATCTCCAGCCAGATAGCTCCAACGAAGAGGGGCCAATTGCTATTTTGGACCGAAGTGAGATGAAACTGCGGTCAAAGATAGTCCCGTTAGTGCGTGTTCAGTGGCGACATCACAATGTCGAGGAGTCCACATGGGAGCGCGAGGATGAGATGCGCGAACGTTATCCAGAGCTATTTTTAGCAGGTACTTTCTAGTTTCGAATTTCGGGATGAAATTCAGTTATTAGGGGGGAAGTATGTAATACCCCGTATTTTTGACTATATTTATTTTTGGGATTAATTAATTAATTAGCGTATTAATTGGAAATTAATCCGGGTTAAAAATACTAATGTGATGCGAATTGGTATTTGATTATGTGCACATATGATTATGTATGTATCTGGTACTATAAAATTTGTCGTGAGATTTATATACGGCATTTTAGAAATTTTGTTGAGACACGTGGGACCGCCGCGTCACGGTATAATATTTTGATAATAAAAGTGAATTTAAAATCTATAATCCGTATGGTCGTTTTGAGTGCGCCAACGCGTCCGGAAGGGTCGAGATAGTCAGAAAACACTAGCCGGGGGTATAGTTTGGGTCCCGGGGTATTTTTAGACCATACCGGCAACTTAAAGGGTATTTTAGTAATTTGGTATTTTTGGGTAATTAAAAGTGACGAAAATTGAGAGTTGTAATCTGATAAGGAATTGACCCAACCAACCCTTTATTAACCCCATAAGCTACGTAGGTTATCATTTAGTCTTCCAACTCTCCCAAAGCAAACCCTAGCCACCATAGCCTTTTTGGAGAAGAAAGCTTGGAGAAGGAGAGAGAGAGAGGAATTCTGCAGAGATTCTTCACCAAACCAACACCAAATCCGAAATCAAACCAAGGCAAGTGATTTATTCCATTTAAATTTCAGATAATGCTTCTTCCATGTTAGATTATTCATAAACTTTGTATGTTCTTGGAAGATAATGAAAAACCCATAAGATTGGAGTTATTAGTTTGAATTTTGGGATATAGGTTGCATGTAGAATGTTACTGGACGATCATATTATGTGAATTACTGCCTTTTGTAATACCAAAAACGGATTTAAGATGAGGTTCATGACTGTTCTTGAGAAAAATCAGAAAAACTAGGTTTTTGATGAAGATTGATCCATATGTAGCCTATAGTTGTTGAAATATTGATTTGTGGACGTTAGTAATATTATAGGATTGTTATATGACATTACTATAACGTTATATTTGAGAATCACACGTTAGAAATAAGTTTTGGGACGTTTTCAAATCTGCAGAACGAAGCAGTCCGTAGCCATACCTGTTCGATCGATCGATCGACATTCATCAGTCGATCGATCGACTAGATCGATCGATCGATATTCTTAGGTCGATCGATCGACCTTCCCAGAATGAGTGAAATTTTCCTTAATATGATTTTAACGGTGGAAACCCTCGGAGAATATGTTTGGAGAACTTATGAATACCCTCACCCTTAAGGAAGACCAGTAGGTGTGATTATTATAGTGGACTTTAATTAGAATGCAATTCGGGGAATTATTCTAGGTTATTGAAATTCGTTAGAGAGGTAACGTTTGGGTTAATAGTACAAATTTGAATAAGTTGATGAAATAAGGTTTGGGGCAGAAGTAAAGACCTTAGGCATAAAGATATCATATGTGAGAATTATGGAAACTTAGTAGTCTATTCGAGATAGGTTTTAAGTTTAAGGAATTACGACGTGAGACGTGTCGACTATTTAAATTATATATTATCGGATTACTTGAAATATATAAGTTTGGGATAATGGTATAATGATGTAGAAAATACCTTATTAAAATGGTGATATCTAAGATGTGTGAATGCTTAGTATATAGTTTATGTGTATGACATACCTACCATACTTGCTATCACGGGAGGTTACGTTCGCTTAGGACCCCCTAATCCTTGTGTGCCTACGGGGGGGATATTGACTGGTACCTTGATGAACATAGGTCATTGAAAGACTTATTGTGATATTAATAAGTCCGCGGATCGTGGGAGCGTAGGTATGTGCGTGACCCATGTGAAGGTGACTATGTTCGCCTCCATTATTTGTGATGTTGTTATTTGAGAACTATTCCTGAGAGATTCGGAATATGTGATCCTTATGTACGTGATGTACCGGGATGGATAGCAGAGTATGTGTGCACCGGAGCTTAGTTCTCGGGGTGCTTATATTGTATATTTATGATGTGAATAATATACATTTAATTTAATGAGAACTTTCATGTTAATGTAGTGAACATATATATATCACGGTATTATTTTGAGAAACAAAATGGGTTAGCTAGTAGTATAATATATTGCATATTGAGCATCTGAGTTTATATTAAACCTCTATTAAATTACGAGCGTTGTTATGTTAAATTAACCGAGTAAAATGGGTAGAACCTTTGGTAGTCTAGCTAGTTATGTTGTCAGTTAGCTAGTAGTATGGGTCGTTATAGATGGGTACTTACGTTAGGAGTGCACAGATAGTCGAGAGGTGAGAATTTAATGTGAGTGCACGTCCTAACATGTACTTTGCATTTAATGTTTTAAATGTTTTTAAAGCACTTGCAGGTTTTTAAAATGATTTCCACTTTCGGGCTCTGACCCATTTGCTTTCAAATATTTTCTTGTAAAACCATTTTTAGGTGCCCAGCCACAGGGACACCAAGCATAGGATTCTCATTCAGGTGACGAGCTGTAGCTGTTTGTGGAAGCTACAGGGACTTGCTTTTAGACGCCTCTCTCATTTGGATTCCAGTCTCAGCATCTATCAGTTGTAGGGCATGTTGCCCAATTCTATTAGACATTTTTACATTTCAGTTTTCAGACTCTAGCATGTATTGCTCAGTATTCAGTTTTAGTTATTTATTTCAGTTTACTTATCAGTTGTGGGATTTGTATTGAGGAGTTTTCCTCCAGAGTTTATTTACATATTGTGATGGTTATTCTTTTTACTTCAGTATGGTGAATGGTGTTATTTAGTTATTCATTACTCTTGTTGCATGTTAATCAGTTATAATAAAAATTTGACACTTACTTTTTAAATACTAGGTGGTTAGTAATAATAAAACGTTTTCGACAGTGATGCTATTAACTGAGCCAACTTGGCATTTTGAATTAATTTTATAAAGGAGTAGCTACCCGGTGTTTAATTAGTCGGGGTGTCACACAAACCAAGTTGTGACACAGATTTATATGCCAATTTTATCTTGTTTAAGTCCTAAACATGAATTTAGGTGATAGGCAAGTAAAGTAAAATAAAGATACTCACAACTCCGGATGTACGAGGAAAAACCCAAATCGGAAAAAAACATCGGACGACCCAAGTGAGACTATCACTATGAACAATGGTTTTACACAAAGAGATTAGCCTTACTCAATGACTCGATCCCCAAGGGTCTTGACTCTCCTTCTGATTTTTTACCGTTCTTCAATAGTGCCCACGCAGAAATTTCATCATCCACGATGATCGTCCATAACACTCAACACCATGAATGTCACAGTGTCCACCGATACTCTTGATACTTCTACGATGTTGAACACTATGTATGTCGTTTATCTAATGCAAAACTAGCAATCACAAGTGTTCAATGATGAAAAAAACTCAACTTGGTGCAGCAAGGGTCACCTAAACATTTGATAATGAAATCTCGGAACATTGTAAACTCTAAGGATGTGTTTAAGGCTTTAAAACATTAGAAAACATGTGCAAAAAGGTTTCTGGATCGTAAAATTATTTTTCAGAATTCACACACTTCGAGGAAACAGGACACCTCTATTTATAATAAAATTGAGTCAGTGTCAGAATCTCGTTCGAGCGACAGCGGATATCATTCAAACGACATCAAATGTCGTTTGAACGACGTCGTCAGATAGAGTTTTTAATTTAAACAGAGTTTTGATTAAAACCAACTCTTATCCAATTCTCATATGTCCTTATCTGACATAAACGAAGTGTAAAAAATTAAACCTCTTTAAAAATAATTTTTTTAAAGAAAATAACATCCTTATTTTTATAAAATCAATTTCGATTTTCATTAACATTATGCATTCATACCTATGTGATCTCGGAATGCAATTAAACCTTGAAGATGAGAAATTACACCAATCAAACTTCGGCATGATTAAATCTTTGTAGCTTTACCGCAACGTCTTCAATCATTATTTGATATGTCATAGACTCGTGGGATCTGACAATAGAAAATCTATCTATGACTCAAACATGTTTTGTTTCGAGAATAAGTTGAAAATACTTTAAGAATCAATTGGAAATTTAGTCCTTACAAATCTCCCCATTTGACTATTCCGGGATAAAACTAATAGTGAAATGCCTAAGACGGGTCGTCAAGATATATGATGCCTAAATCCCATCCCATAAAATCCAAAATGAAAAATACATCATCAGTATAGGATAAGGTTCTTCAACAATGGACCGACAAGCATGAAACTGTCTCGAATGTCTGAATGTGATGTAGGCTTGAAATCCCGTATCTCTTTAAGCACACCTACACACATAAAACAGATAAATACACAGTGAAGTCTGGTGGAACACATGATATAAATTAATATGAAACTTTTAAATATGAATAATTTGTTATGTGAGTAAACATGATACCAATATGTGAACATAAAACAATATAAAACTAACAAAACTCCCCCTACATCACACACTCTCTCCCCCTTTTGTCTCGAATAGACAATCCGGTGAAAAGATAAACAAATATAGCATGATATACCAATGTGATACCAATTTGAATGAATTCAAAGAGAAGCACATCAGGATAAACACGAAACAACCAGCTAAATATGATCCAACAAGTTCGAATTTGTAGCTAGCAAATAATGAATCACAAATATATATATATATATATCAATCTAAGCATGTGTGATAAATGAAACAAATGCAGCAAAATATGTCAATGATCAAGGTAGACTGTATAAACAGAAACTCAGTACCTAAATATGAATCAATATGCAGCAGGGTACTAAAACATAGTAACAACCTGAAAAAATCAAAATCAGGTCAACTAGGGTTGTCGTTCGAACGAGCCAGGGATGGCGTTCGAACAAGAAATGACATCGCTCGAACCAAGTAGTACGTTGTTTGAACGACATACTCAAACTTTCTCAGACTCCCCAGAAAATAAACAGTGTTGTCCAGTGGAAAAAAGTATGGGAAAATTCTACCTGGAAGTGGCTTAGAATTGCGAAACAGTGGCATAACTTAAGAAAACTCAAAAACAAACAAATTTGATTAACATGCTAACATAATATCGATGTGCCTAAACATGAACATGGAATGCATGTGCGTTAACTAAAACAAATGAATCACAATTCCAACACATCAAAATGGTCAAGAAGTTATAATTGATAGCAATCCATCATCAAACTTTATCATAGCCACATGTGACAATTAAAATGTTAGCTTCATGAACTAAACAAACATCATGCACATAAATTCGGAATTTTGACGATTCTACAAACAATAGTGTCAAGACACGATTTTTCAACATTTAGGATTCTTTGTGCAAACCTGTTTAAATTTTTAATCCATCCAAACTCCCTCAAATCTATATCATATTTTCCTTTTGAATGAACTAAACTAATTTGTCCCATTTTGGCATATGATTCTTTTATTGCCTTATGATTTTCCGGGGCTCTTTTAATCGGTGGCTTTCACGATGAGTCGATTTTACTCTCTCGCAACCCTTTCCCTTGAACACTCATCATATTTTCAATTTAATCCTCACGGTAAACGGTTATTACATGCATAACTCCTCCTTGTCTACTTATTCATAGATGAAAAAATTGATATAAGAATGTCTCACCAAACTCAAATATGCAAGAGTAGCCAAACATTGATATAAAATCGTGCATGTGTTCAAAGATGGCATGTATACAAAGTTGAATCAAAATGCATATCAACTTCGAAACAACCCCATAATACAATGGTTAAGGTCATTCTAAGCATTGATAATAATGACCAAATGTCCTACCACATGGATAATTAAAGGAAGGGGTCCAAGCACACCAATACGCTATATCAAACATGTTAACTCTTGACACAAAAACAAAACAGAATTTTTTTTTTGCCTTTTTCAAAATATTTTGACTCAACTAAAAACAAAGTATTTTTGTGTTTTTCTCAAAAAAAATTCAAATATGATGCAATAAATGAAAAAATATAATACAAAATGATAAGCATGGTAACACACTCAACCTTTAAATTTAGCATGGGAATAATCAAGTGCAACCAAATGAGAACCATGAAGTTTTATTCCTAAAGCTACCAAATCCGACTTCCTAACCCAAGTAGGTGTGTAACGGCGCATAGGGGTGGGGGGAATCGGGGCAACTTTATTCATAAACTTCCTAAACTTTCGAGGAGCATTCCTAAGGTCATCGAAAAACTTTCTAAGGCAACATTTCCTACTACAAACGTGCAAGTGTAGCGATGGTATGGAAAGTGACCTACATGTGGACCTTTTCTAATGTTCCTATGTGGCTCTCTCACACGTGCGGGGGGAATGGGAACAACACGATCATCAAAACCAATACCTCCCCTATCTCTCTTAATTTGTAAGGTCTCTAGAATCATATCCAACTTCTCACTTCTAGCCTCCAAGTTAAACTTAACTCTAGATGAGTCTCTCAAACTCTCCTCTAACTCCTTAATCCTAAACTCGAGTATACGCCTAGACTCCTCATACTCTAACACCTCCTTTTTCAAAGCCTCCATCAAACCTCTAAGGGTGTCTCTCTCTTTATCGACGTATTATAACTTTTCCCTAAGCTTCTTCTCCCATGACCTAAGATCCTCAATTAACGCATCATTATTTTCTAAGACACACTCTTTCAACTAAGCTTGAAATTTCGAGTTAGCCTTTTTCCCCTTCACCACATCCTCAAACAACTCTTGAAATGCCACTTGTAACTCTCCTACGTCGATCTCCTCATCCGCACTCTCATCACCCTAACTCTCTCAGGAGGTACTCTTAACAACCTTGGAAGTTTCATGAACATGAGTATCCTTGGGGGAAGATATATCAGCATCGCTCACATTACATGCCATAAACGCAATAAGGTTACGCTCACTGGGGGAATCCTCTCCATCTTTCGGTTCACTATCATTTAAGGTGGCATTATATGCAATTGGTTTCTTGCCCTCTTTCTTAAGTCTAGTGGGGCACTCCTTAACTTTGTGACCATACCCCTAACACTTGAAACACCTATCAGACTCATCTTAGGTGTGGAGTCTCCATTGTTCTTGAATTTCTCAAACTTTTTGGCATCTTTCGATTGCTTATAAATTTTAAGAAACTTTTTGAACTTTCTTTCTAATAAGAGACATACTCAAATTCGGAATCGGAATCAGAATAGTCATTCGAAACTTTAGTTTCCTCCTTCAGGGCTTTCAAAGAAATGCCCTTTTCTTCTTTGGCTCTTGCTTAGAGGTAACATATCGAGTTCATAGGTTTGTAAGTCACCTACGACCTATTCTAGTTTCGATGAGTTAAGCATACCAAGGGAATTCATAATGGTCACTTTGGCATCAAACCTACTCGGCATCGATCTCAAAATTTCCTTAATCACTCGGTTATCAGGAATCTTCTCACCTAGGTTAAAAGCCGCGTTAAAAATAGTGGACAACCTAGTGTAAAACTCATCAAACGTCTCACTCTCTGACATTTTAATCATCTCAAACTGTGTAGTGAGATTTTGCAACTTAAATGCCCTAATCATGCTCGTGCCCTCGTGATGACTGCCAGTGTATCCCAAGATTCTTTTGATGTTTCACATGTCATGATACGATTATATTCTTCAGGTGTGAAATGTGAGGAAAAAATGTGCAAACCTTTAGAGTTATACTATGCCAGCCTATGTTCAATCTCAGTCCATGACTCAACGGATTTCAAACTAGTGAACTCACCCTCTGATGTGACAGGTGGTGACCAACCTTTTTCAACAGCTAACTGAAAGAGTGCGCGTGCATTCAAATAGAGATATTATTTAATTAAACTCAGTTTTTATCAATTAAATCCTAAACATGCAACTATATGTGATTGAACAAGATGATAACTCATGCAAGAACATTCAAACACATATATGTGAGGAAAAATCCCCCAAAGGGGCAAAACCATTTATTTTCATTATAATATTGTAACATACAGTTTCTCGGATTACAATGAAAATAAAGTGACACAGACTTACCCGCAAGCATCGGATCTGTAGTCGGCGGCTGGAACTTTCCCTTTCCAGGAGGGCAGCAATGAAGAAGAAGAACGATCTTCTCCACAAGGGTATGAACAGACACACGGGTGTGTTCTTGGGTTGCAAACGGATTCACAAAGGTTTGGCAAAGTTGTGTGAATCAAAACATGGGTCTTGGGACTAAAAAAGGTGAAGACTTGAGGTATTAGTACTCTCAAATTCGTCTATCAAAGTCTTGCAAAATGGCTCCCCTGAAGTTGATTTAAATAGGAAAACAAATGATGAGTTTTGCGAATTAAAAACACTGCCAGCGTACAGGGTACCCGAACCGGTTTGGGGTCCCTACGAACCGGTTCGATCCACCGAATCGGTTCGGGCTGGGTTCGGGGAACCTCGCTGGAAAAGGGGTTAAACACTTAGCAAAATTTCCAAGTTTTTTCTTTGAATTATCTCCATTTTCAACGGGCCATAACTTGCTCATCGTAGCTCGGACTGAGGTGTCATTTCTTCCAGTATCTTTATTGTGACAAGCTCTTCAACTTTCCAGTTGACCGGTCTTTTGGATAGTGGCTGTAAAATTACCAAATTGCCCTTGAACTTCCCTATCAAGCCTTATTGTACTGTTTTGACTTCTCTTGCGTACCACTTGCATTACGAGACTAAAATCATGGAACGTGAAGTCACTGAGGCAGATGAGGGAAACATGTTGGAGATGATAAATGCTTGATTCTTGAAATTCGGATTGAGACCATCGTGTGAGATCGTGTAGAGACGTGCCAAATGTAGCGACGTACGACATTTACAAATGAAACATTTCTGACATGATGAATATGTCCTTACAAATATCCCCCTATGTCAATGCCGGTACATACATAATCTGAATTATCGAATAACAAAATTGCCTATACAAATCTACCCTTCCATAAGCCCAAAACTGGAAAGATACAAATGAATAAGACTTCATCGTTTGTTCTTCAAATCTTCAAAACTTTTAAAGCATTTGTCATCAGGGTGTGCAATTCAGTGATCATCAATGGTGTACCTACACACATGAGAAAAAGAAAATACCATGTGACATATCGAGTTTGAAATGAGCTAAATATAGATATCAATTTAAAATAGATCCTCAAACTTAAAAACTCCCCCATAAGATGATAATTCCTTCTCCCCCTTTTTATGATGTCCCCAAATAGACAGATATGAGAAGCAGAAATAGATATACATGGAGAATGTCACAAGGAAATAAACCACTATTTTTGAATTTTTCAAATTTTTTCACACAAAGTATATGAACAAAGAAACACACCATGAACGAGCACAAAACAACCAAGTCTATGATAGTGTAAATGTCTGGGTGTGATAAAATTCGATAGGAAAATCAATGCATACAAACATGACATATGTGCACGATGAATATCGGATACTCCTAACGAATGAACTCAAAATCTTCCTTTGGTATAAAAAAAATATGAAACATTGACTCAATCAAATCAATAATTCAAAGCTCAAAGTGATTTTCACACCAATAACGTCCAAAATAATTTAATGCTTTTTCAGGACTTTCAAGGAAGTGCAAACCCGTTTATATTCTCCAATCAAGCTCCCTCAGATTTATATTTTTTATATAGGCGATTTAAATTCTCAAACTTTGGAGAATTGATGGTGAAACCTAATGTCCCATATTTGGCATGCATTGCTTTTTAATTGCCTTAAAAAAATTTGGGCTCTTTTAACCTCTTTGGACCCCAAATAATAAAATTCCTCCATTTTTTAGGTCCTTCGCCATTTTCAAATAATCACACAGTCTCACCAAAACGGTTTTTACATGCATTCCAATCTTGGCAAGTTTTATCGTATATTATACGTTGTATAGACGGAATTGTGATGGAAACACTCAAGCCAATATGTGATAGACAAGTACAATAATCAAATATAGCCGTGCATGTGTGCAATAAAGGAGACAGGAGTCAAACATGTAGAAAGATATCACTAATCACATCTCAAAGATTCCAAACAATGTAAAGCACATGGATGAAATGATGTAGCGTCTCAAATCTCTATTAAACAGTCACATGGATAAATGGAATGAAATCGTGACTTGGCTATCTTAAATGCTCATCCATAAAAGATGCAAAAAAAATCAAAAATCTTTTTGGATTTTTCAAAATTTTTTGTAAAACTAAAATCTTTTTGAATTTTTCAAAAATAAATATTTGTACAACAAAGAAATAGTACATATAAAATAAACTAGCAATAGGAAGCATATGATATGAACATGAAAAAGCATCCTATCCTAGACACAGACCAACCCCTCAGTCAACTGTGCAAATCCCCAAAGACTTCCTAAGACTCTCAAATCTAAGGGCATATAAAGGTTTCATGAAAATATCGGCTAACTGATGGTCGGTGGGAACGAAACTCAAGGATACGACTTTCTCCTTAACTAACTGACGCATAAGGTGCTCGCGTATCCTGATGTGCTTTGTGCGCGAATGCTGGACTGGATTGTGGGATATGTGTATCGTGCTCGTGTTATCACAGGAAATAGTCATGGTGTCCTGTGAAATCCAATAATCCTCCAACATTTGCTTCATCCATAAGAGTTGCGTGCAAAAACTCTCGACGACGATGTACTCAGCCTCCACGGTGGACAAAGAGATAGAATTTTGCTTCTTGCTCAGCCAGGAGACAAGAGCAAAACCAAAATAGAAACACCCACCAGAAGTGCTCCTATAACCATCTACATCCCCGACCCAATCGACATCCGAATAGGCGGGCAAATGGTCATCGGTATCAAAGGAATACCAAATACCGTATGAGAGAGTCCCACTCACGTATTTAATAATACGTTTTAGAGAAAGTAAATGTGACTCTTTCGGGGATGCCTAATAACGCGCACAGACTGCAAGACTAAAGGCTATGTCGGGACGACTGACAGTCAAATAGAGAAGACTACCTATCATACTCCGATACAAGGTTTTCTCTACGTCCTTGCCTGAAGTGTCCTTACTAAGCTTGCTAGAAGTACTCATAGGCGTACATGCATGCTTAGCAGAGTCTAGACTAAATTTCTTCACTAGGTCTCTAGCATACTTGGATTGGGAGATGAACATCCCATCCTCTAGCTGATGAACCTGGAGACCAAGGAAGAAAGTAAGCTCACCTACCATGCTCATATCAAACTCACATTTCATCTCTTCCTCAAAGTGGTGAGCATGCTGGGAGCACGAGGATCCAAAGACTATGTCGTCCACATAGACCTGGGCAACCAAAATAGCACCGTTATCTCTCCTGGCGAATAACGTCATATCAACTCCCCCTCCCTTGAAGCCACTGGCTAAGAGATAGGAAGTAAGGCTTTTGGTACCAAGCACGAGGTGCTTGCTTCAAACTATATAAGGCTTTCCTAAGATAATAAATGTGCTCCGGGTGCTGAGGGTATTCAAAACCTTTTGGTTGTTGATATACCCGTATATACCCTTGGCCATGCTGAGGGCGCCCTGTGCCTCGTCAGGCCCAGACTACCCCTCAGGGGTCGACCCTTCAATAGGATCGGAACGACCCCTCAGGGGGCCAACCCTTCATCAGGCTCCAGACGACCCCTTAGGGGGCCGACCCTTCAACAGGATCCGGACGACCCCTCAGGGGGCCAACCCTTCATCAGGCTCCGGACGACCCCTCAGGGGGCCGACCCTTCATTAGGCTACGGACGACCCCTCGAGGGTACGATTGTACGAGGCCCAAATTAGGCCAGACTCATTGTAGGAAGGAACTTTGCCCTCAACCTCATATCAAAGGCCGAGGGTGAGATCATCACAGCACGTGGATTGGGAGACGCGTGGAACAGTGCGCGTGAGGCTCACCTGGCACATGGGAGACCGTTATAACAAAATCACACCATCACGTGAGGGAATATTATGTCATCATTTGGCATCTACAGGTCTTAACAGGGAATTGGCTAGATCATCATTCACATGCACCATGCATACTTGAGGTGTACACTACACCCCCCAAGACCTATATATACTTATCACCTACAACCCTACAGGAGAGATCGATCGATAATTGTAACCCTAGAAAAAACTCTGCTTGTACACACAGTAGAGAAAGAAAGTGAGCTTATGTGCATTGTATCCAAGGCCATTAGTGCCCATACTTAGTGGATCACACACTCACAGTGGATGTAGGCCTAATTGGTTGAACCACTATACATCATTATCTTATTCCTCTTATACTCATCCCCTTCTACACACTTAAACACTTATGTTGATACCAAAATTAATATGCTGATGTGGACGAATAATACTAAGACACGTGTCAATCTACATGGCACAATAGTAGCGAGGAAGTTAATTCCTTAAACCATTTCATATTCTCTTCGAGCAACAAGGAAGACATCCCGAGGAACTCAATCATCCCGAGATACTACATGCACTCCGAGGAACGTT
Organism: Sambucus nigra; assembly: GCA_949130495.1. Taxonomy (NCBI): domain Eukaryota; kingdom Viridiplantae; phylum Streptophyta; class Magnoliopsida; order Dipsacales; family Adoxaceae; genus Sambucus; species Sambucus nigra. The sequence goes on from OX422211.1 coordinate 695,432,437, forward strand.
TGATCAACGAGCAACTAAGGCGGTCCGAGCTGCATCTCGGTCGTATCATTAATTACCAGACGGACAACTGTTCAACTATTCATTAAATGTTTATATTCTTGACGCCCACGCTACATTAAATGTATTACCCTTTCATGTACAGCCTCAAGGCTATAAATACCTTGTATCATCCTCATTCAGGGGGGACCGGAATTTCTTGAGAGAACTTGTAATCAAGACTTCTGAAAACATTCAGCAATAACATAACAGTGGATGTAGGCTTTATTCCTAGCCGAACCACTTTAAAAATCTTTATCTTATTTATTTATCTGTGATTGAATAATTAGAGCAATCTAGTTTTTTACATCAATAGATTGGCGCCGTCTGTGGGAACGATTGTTATTATCGTTTTTCACCAAAAATCATTCATCATCAATGGCAGATAATCCAGAATCTAGCAATCGAAATGCTGGAAATCCTCCAAATCCCTCTGCACCACCAGATCTGGCCGGAATTATGACACATCTGGCTCAAGGACAAACCGCCATGCAAGAATCTATGAGGCAACTCATTCAAACTCTTCAAGGCGGTGCATCTACCTATTCAGGGCAAATGAGTGATCATGGCCAATCGCGATCCAGACGTACTGGGTCATATCGCAATGAGGAATCTAATGATTCTTCTTATCAACCTGGGCGAACTTCATCAATACGGGCCACGGATACAGATCAACGTATCACTCTCTCTCCAGAGAGAACTAGCGCTTTAGAAAGATTAAGCAGGGTGTCTCCTTTCAGTCAATTAGGACCAAGGAGGAATATGAGTCCACCTAGAGCTCCATCAAGAAGTTTGCGGCCATCATCAGGTTTGAGAGAGGGATCAGCACAATCACGACCAGCTACTCATCGAGATAAATCTCAGGAAGCTATGTCAGAATAATTGCTCAGACTAGGTAGCCTGAGGAAGGGAATGAAGCATGGAAAGGTTCCATTCAACGGTTGGAGGATAGATTGGGAGAAATGGCTAAGGCGAGGAACCCCTTACAGAGAACTTTTGTTCAAAGGACACCTTTTGTGCAAGCCATTGTGGATTTTCCAACACCATCGAAATTCAAAGCACCTGTAGTGACTCCTAAGTACGATGGAAAGACAGATCTTGTACTTCATATAGAACAATACCAAGCTGCTGCCGACATCTATGCTGTCCCCGACGAGATGAGGTGTAGAGCATTCTCGGGAACTCTTACCGGATCTGCGCAGATATGGTATAATAATCTTCCTTGGGGTAAGATTTCAACTTTTATTCAGTTAGCCGAGTTGTTCATTGGTAATTTTTATTTTAAAGAAAAGCCGGTAAAGCGAGTAGCGCACTTGCTAAGTGTTAGGCAAAAATCAGGTGAAAGTACTAGAGATTACATAACTCGTTTTAATAACGAGAAGTTGGAGGTCATAGATTACGAAGAAAAAACAACGATCACTGCTTTGATAAGTGGTTTGCTGCCTAACAAGCTGTACTACACTTTGGCCAAAGATCCACCTAAAACTATGTCCGAATTGATGGCAAAAGAAGCCAAAATAATGAATGCTGAGGAGGCTATGTCTGCGAAGAAGAATATGGATAAAGAAACTAAGGTGGAGATCGACAAGTCTAAGAAGAAAGATCAGAAAGGTAATGGTGGTGACAAGCATTCCAAGAATAATAGGACGTCATGGGAAGTCCTAAAGAGGTACGATAATTATACTGCATTGAAAATGGGTATTAATCATGTTTTAGAAGAAATCAAGAATAGTGAGGACATCAAGTGGCCAGAAAAACTGAGGACAAATCCTGATCTGAGGAACAAGGCCAAATACTGCGAGTTTCAAAAAGATCATGGCCATATGACCAAAAATTGTATAGCCCTTCAGAACGAGATTGAAACGCTCATCCGAAGAGGAAAATTATCAAAATATGTAGATCGCAGGGGTGAGAGGAAGAATGATGATAGAACTAGAGAAAGATCTAGATCTCCTCGTCGTGCAGAGGAGAAAAAGAAGAGGGACCATGAAGACGATCCATATGATGACCCTGATCTTCCCAAGAAGCCAAGGCAGCCTGAACGAGAGGTATTTTCCATACATTTTGGGTCATTTGATTGTAATGTTATTACAGGAGGAGATGCAGGAGGAGGAGACCTTACTGCAGAAATAAAGGCTTACCTCGGGAAGGCTCAAGCTTGTTCATATATTCAGCGAATAAATCTGGCCGAGGATGATCGTTCGAGGAAAGTAAACAAAGAGAAGATAGTTATTGGTTTTTCAAAAAATGACCTGGCAGGTGTTCTTTACCCTCATGACGATCCTTTGGTGATCAAAATGAGGATGAAAGAAGTGGTGATTTCAAGGGTGTTAGTAGACAATGGTAGTTCAGCAGACATCATGTACTATTCATGCTTTGATAGCTTGAATTTGAAATTATCTCAATTGGAGCCTTATCATAGACCCCTTCTGGGTTTTGCTGGCGAGAAATTATTTCCACTTGGGACGATCAAGTTGGATATATTCATTGGAACTTGGCCTGCTTGTCGAACAGAAAGAATACGCTTCTTCGTGATGGATAAGAATGAGCAGTCAGCCTATAACATCATCATGGGAAGAGTTGGTTTGAAGAAATTTGAGGCAGTTCCATCTACGGTACATCAGTGCTTGAAATTCCCAACAAACTTTGGGGTAGGAGTCGTGAAAGGTGATCAAAAAGTAGCTCGGGAATGCTATTACTCATCTGCCGAGAAAGAGGAACTTGAAGAATCAAGGAAAAAGACCACTACTTACCAAGTGGATGAAGGTACAAAAATTGAAACTCTTGACCCTAGGGATGAATCTCAACTTGTAAAAGGACAGGTGGTGGAATCTACAGAAAATATTATTCTGGACGACGAGCATCCTGAACGAATAACCCAGATAGGATCGTCGTTGGATGTTTCAATAAAATAGGAGTTGATAATTTTCTTGAGAAATAGGAAGAATAATTTTGCTTGGAGTCATGAAGGCATGCCAGGAATAGATCCAAACTTCTTATGTCATGAGCTCAATGTGAATAAGGAGATCAAGCCTGTGAAGCAGAGGAGAAGAGTGTTTAGTCCCGAGAAGAACTAGGCCATACAAGAGGAGGTCGAGAAGCTCCAGAAAGCCCAATTCATTGAAGATGTAAAATATCCAGATTGGTTGGCAAATGTGGTAATGGTAAAGAAGAAGAACAATAAATGGAGAATGTGTGTTGATTTCACTGATCTTAACAAGGCATGCCCAAAAGATTATTTTCCATTGCCCAGAATCGACCAACTAGTGGATGCTACCTCGGGACATGAGCTGCTCAGCTTCATGGATGCATACTCTGGCTACAATCAGATCAAAATGAAACCTGAAGACAGGGAAAGTACTTCTTTTATTACCCCAAGGGGAACTTATTGTTATAATGTTATGCCTTTTGGTTTAAAAAATGCAGGTGCAACGTATCAGCGGCTGATGAACAAGGTTTTTGCCGAACAAATCAGTTGCAACATGGAAGTCTATGTCGACGACATGCTCACCAAAAGCAAGAGGGCTACTGATCATCTAGTTGACTTAGGCCAGACCTTTGATCAATTAGACAAATACCAAATGAAGCTCAACCCAACGAAGTGTACCTTTGGAGTACGAGAAGGAATGTTCCTCGGATACATCGTCAACCAACGAGGTATTGAGGCAAATCCAGAAAAAATCAAATCTCTTTTAGGGCTACGATCCCCAACGACGAAGAAAGAAGTATAGAGTCTTACAGGACGAGTTGCAGCGCTCAACAGATTTGTATCCCGAGCAACTGATAAATGCCTCCCATTCTTCAAAACACAGCGAAAAAGTTTTGAGTGGACTAATGAATGTGAGAAGGCTTTTCAAGACTTGAAGAAGTATTTGGGATCACCACCATTGTTGTCCAGGCCAATAACTGGAGAGAAGCTGTACTTGTATTTGGCAGTATCAGAGAATGCAGTCAGTTCAGCATTGATCAGATTGGAGAATGGAGTCCAGAAACCTATCTATTACACAAGTAAAGCTTTCCGAGGTGCAGAAATCAGGTACCCAAAGCTAGAAAAATTGGCACTGGCACTAATCGAAGCAAGTAGAAGATTGAGGCCATATTTCCAGGCCCATACCATCATTGTGTACACCGACATGCCGCTAAGACAAGCCCTCCATAAGCCGGAAAAATCAGGAAGACTTATGTATTGGGCGATAGAACTTGGTGAATATGATATTGTGTATGAACCCAGATCATCCTTAAAAGGGAAAGCTGTAGCAGATTTTATAGCAGAGTTCACATACCCTGATACCCCCGAGGAACAAAAGGTGCTTGCTGACCAACCTGTGGACGATACAGGATCAACAGACACAGGTCCAGACCAACTAAGGTTTGTAAAAGGACTTGTGGATGTAGGAAAATCATCATATTCAAATCCAGACCAACTCCGGTTGGTGAAAGGGTGTGAACAGATAGTCAGCGAGGAGCGAAAAATACCAGGGGCCAATGAAAGAAAACATCAGATATTTTACCGAGGAGTTCTGTCAGGTAAGAAATTTGAAGACAAGTTACTTACATGGCGATTGTATGTGGATGGGTCATCCTGCACAACTGGTTGTGGAGCAGGAATTATTTTAAATACCCCAGATGATATTGATATGGAGTATGCCTTACGATTCCAATTCAAAGCCTCCAATAATGAGGCTGAGTATAAGGCCTTGATGGCAGGCTTAAATTTAGTGAAATTTATGGAAGCACGGCAAATAATGATGTTCAGTGATTCTCAATTAATTGTGAATCAGATGATGGGAGTATATGCAGTCAAGGGAGAATTAATGGCGAAGTATCACACAAAGGTAATGGAATTGTTGGTAGAATTTGATGCCGTTCAATTGGTGAGAATACCGAGGATGGAGAATGCTAAAGCAGACGCATTGGCCCGATTAGCGTCAGCTACGCGCACCGAGCTACGAAGAACAATACCCATTGAAGTATTAGAAAGTCGGAGTATAGAAGAAGACCTGATGGTGAATATAATAACCCTTGATTTAGGACCATCTTGAATGGATCCTATCAGGGCATACATTGAAGAAGGAGAATTACCGGAGGATAAGCTAGCCGCCAAGAAATTGAAGTATAAAGTTGCTCGGTATGTGTTAACTAATGGTGTTTTGTATAGACGAGCAATTATGGCAGGTTTGCAGAGATGTGTACATCCATCAGAAGTCAAGGAATTGGTTGAGGAAATCCATGAAGGATCCTGTGGAGCTCATGTAGCAGGTCGGACACTTTTGCAAAGGGTGATGACACAGGGATACTACTGGCCGACGATGAGGACTGATTGTATAGCCTATGCCAAGAAGTGTGACAAGTGCCAACGTTTTTCCTCCCTCCGAAGAACTCCACAAGCATTGTTGACACCCATAACTTCACCTTGGCCATTTGCAATGTGGGGGATTGATTTGGTTGGACCATTGTCGACGACCCGAGGAAGGTTCAAGTACCTCGTCGTGGCAGTGGATTATTTTACTAAGTGGGTGGAAGCTGAACCACTGATTGATATGACGTACGAGAAGGTTTATCAATTCATTTGGAAGAACATCATCTGTCGATATGGTCTCCCTCATGCTTTCATTACAGATCATGGAACACAATTTGATAACGAGGAATTCGCTGCCTATTGTCATCAGTCGAACATTTTGAAATTTCATTCAGCACCAGGCCATCCTCAAAGCAATGGACAGACCGAGGTGACAAACAGAACATTATAAAATGGGTTGAAGAAAAGGCTAAGTGAGGCTAAAGCAAATTGGATTAATGAGCTACAGTCAGTTTTGTGGGCTTACCGAACAACTCCCCGAGCAGCAACTGGAGAATCACCATACATGTTAGCATTTGGAAGTGAGGCTGTAATACCTGCCGAGTTGGGTCTCCCAACACATAGAGTGCTGAATTTTAATTCCACAATCAGCAATTTAATGAGAAGACTGGATTTGGATATGCTCGAGGAGGTTAGAGAAGAAGTATCCATCAGAAATGCTGCTTATCAACAACGAACAACTCTGTTCTACAACAAAAGGGTGAAGAAATGCGATCTAAAGGAAGGAGATTATGTGCTGAAGAGGGTCATTCAGAAGCACAATAAACTCGAAGCAAACTGGCATGGACCTTATCGAGTTGTGGAAGTTGTTCGACCAGGAACTTACAGAATAGCAACTCTAGAAGGAGAGGAATTTAAGAATGCATGGAATGCCGAACACCTGCGCAAGTATTATCAGTAATGTAAAATGTAAAGCATTTCCTTCATTATGAATAAAATGAGGATGTTTCACCATTTTCTTTCTGTTGAAAGTTTTTCGGGGAATACTAGTGTTGTACACTACGCTGCTTGATAACAAGAAGAAGACTATAGTTCAAACCCACGATCAACTCCGGTTTTTAAAAGGGCGAGAACAACAAAAAAATACTCATTTGATTAGGAGGCGACAATAGTGTGACCAACTACGGTTGGTAAGATATCTTGTGGACAGTTCAAAAGAACCAAAAAATACTCCTTTGGTTAGGAGGCGACACTAGTGTGACCAACTACGGTTGGTAAGATATCAAGTGGACAGTTCGAAAGAACCAAAAAATACTCCTTTGGTTAGGAGCCGACACTAGTGTGACCAACTACGGTTGGTAAGATATCTAGTGGACAGTTCGAAAGAACCAAAAAATACTCATTTGGTTAGGAGGCGACACTAGTGTGACCAACTACGATTGGTAAGATATCTAGTGGACAGTTCGAAAGAACCAAAAAATACTCCTTTGGTTAGGAGGCGACACTAGTGTGACCAACTACGGTTGGTAAGATATCTAGTGGACAGTTCGAAAGAACCAAAAAATACTCCTTTGATTAGGAGACAACACTAGTGTGACCAACTACGGTTGGTAAGATATCTAGTGGACAGTTCGAAAGAACCAAAAAATACTCCTTTGGTTAGGAGGCGACACTAGTGTGACCAACTACGGTTGGTAAGATATCTAGTGGACAGTTCGAAAGAACCAAAAAATACTCCTTTGGTTAGGAGACGTACACTAGTGTGACCAACTACAGTTGGTAAGATATCTAGTGGACATAAAGTTCGAAAGAACCATTACTACTCCTTTAGTTAAGAGGTGTACATCAGCATGATCAATTACGGTTGGTAAGATAAAAATATCCTCCCATTACAACTTATGTTGGTCGAGAGGTAAGATTAATACAAAAACTTCTTTAAAGAGCAAAATATTCCAAATTGTACCAAGTATGGTTGGTCGGGGATAAAAACCCACTAACTGTAGTTGGTCGACGAGGAGAATTTATCGACCTTGGTTGGTCGGACACATTTTATGAAAAAGACAAAAATTTACCAAATATAGTTAGTCGGGGATAAAAATCCACTAACTGTAGTTGGTCGACGAGGTTAAATTATTAATCTTGGTTGGTCGGACACATTTTATGAAAATATTTGAAATTGAACCAAGTATGGATGGTCGGGGATAAAATCCCATCAACTGTAGTTGGTTGACAAACATTACTTAACCACTTTGGTTGGTTAAAAACATTTTAAACATTTTTATACTCATTACTTTATTATTAAGTGATCGAGCAGCATGACACTTGTAATTCTTTTTTACTAAGTTGGTCCATGAACAGCACAATATTGTTATCTTTTTAACAGATACATATGCATAAATGTAAAGTGTTTGATAAACACAAGACAATACCAATACATATTTACAAATGAAGTCTTTCATTAAAAATTCAAAATAAGTTACATGTAACATGTATGTGCTAACTATTACATTAAGATTCCTATTCTATTGGTTTCTTGCCCTTTGCTTTTGAGACAGGATCTTCGCCAGCAGGAGGATCTTCCAGGCAAAGAGGAGAATTAATAAAGTTCAAGTCCTTCAGCATTCTGACATTCATTATTGAAGGGGTATCCATTAGATGCTCTGGACGAGATACTTCGATTTGGGAATGAAGGCTATAATCACCGAGGTATTTTGAAATTAAGCTACGAGGAATGGAACGAGCTGGGATCCAGGCCATGTCCAATTTGAAAGGTGGCACAGGCAAGTCTAATAACCCTGGAGCATGATAATCCCATAAATAATGCCCTTGCTCCAATTTTAACACACCTAGTGCATTCAACCACCCCTGTTTATAACCTTCTTTGTTGGCATGTTCAATACGAGCATCCAAGTGAACAAGAGCTTCATTATATCCGGCCATCCAGAATTCCCTAGGTTGTTTATGGAATTGGAAGATTAATCTATCCAATTGTTCATGAAGGTTTTTGGCAAAAAGATCCTTGGAATGTAAAGCAGACTTAGTTGCAGTGAGTTGATCCTCTAAGGATAGTTTTTTCTTGGACAGTTCAGATAAAGCTAGATCTTTGGCGTTTAGTTGGAATGCCTGAGTTTCTAAAGTAGATTGGGTACGAGCCTCTTCGACATTACGACTAAGAACTCTTGATCGACTCCGAGCAGCGATTGGAGAACTCTGCTCCTCGGCAACATTTTGAACAGCTCTTCCTCGCCCCCGAGAACCTCTTCCTCGTCCCCGAGCAGTCCCAGAAATAACAGATCTTCTTAAGTCATCCAGTTCTTGCCTTAATTTGTCATTTTCGACCTCTAAGAACGAGAAACCTTCATCAGTAACTGGCACTAAAGCATTGGAAGATGATGCTGCAGATTCATATTGCGCCAGCTTTTTTTGCAAATTATTATTTTCTTATTCCAGGATCTCGGCAATCTGCCTACAGGCCTCAACTTCACCTCTTAGAGTTCTCTCCCTAATATCATATCCAGCGATAATCTTTTGATGGCCTGTTTCAGATGAAAGCTGTTGATATCTATTTTCATAGTCTTTGTGCAACAAAATAGTTGATTCATTGTGTTGATTTTGAAGATCCTCTATGGAACCATGAAGCTCCTCAATCAAGTCATAGTAGGCGACATTGTTGGCCACAGCTCTATCAAGTAAATCCTTCAGGTACCGGTAAGCCTCAACTGCTTGTTTTGAGGCATCATGACCTAGGATGTCGATAATCTCTGATACACTTAGGTCTGTATGACCAGCTTTATAATATCTAGTGCATTGTTGCATCAACTCAATATCAGGAGCTGATATCAATTCCATTCTGGCCAAAAACTAATAACGAAGAGAAAGCAGGAGTTAATAAATAAAAGCAGACAGAGGATCAACAATGAAGAGATGAACAAAGATGTATTTTATTAGATCATAAAGGATTACATTGTTCGATTACAAGTAATGAAAGATAGAAATACCGAACAACTTCACACCTTTTCCTTGTCTCCCAAGACTTTCTCGGGAGGCTGGGATGAGGAGCTCGGTTGCTCGGTGGTAATAACGGTTTGATCAGCAGGAATCTTCTCGGCAGGAGGAGGCATAGAAGGAATGTCCTCGATGACAGAGGGTTGAGAAGCAGAGACTGGGTCACCCATAGCCATAGAAGATTCATCTGAGAGAGGTTCATCTTCTTCTTCTTCCACAATAGGTGGAGGGGGACCAGGGAGGTGCAGTTGGAATAGCTCAGAGTCGTCTTTGACCTTCAACTCTTGCAGAGCAGCTACCCAACTGTCTCGGAAGTATTTCAACTTCCCATACTGGACTTGGGATGTCATTGCAGCAATTCCCTTGTCCCATCCTTTCTCCCAGCCAGCGCTGAAGGATTTTTTAACTGAGAGCTTTCTTTTCAACTTCTCCCAGGAAAGCTTCGCATCCAATTCTTCTTTTTGACTTTGGATATCTCGCAGGGCGAGCAACTCTTCTTCTGCCTTCCTCAGTTTATCCTCAAGCTCTCCAAAATTCTTGAGCTTGTCATCGTATTTCTGATGCTCAACCTCCAAACTTTTCATCTTTTTCTCCAAACCCTTGGAGATATCAGCCAACTTCACTTTCTCGGCTTCGACTATTGACATTTTTTTCTCCCAAATAGCCTTGTCCTCCTTATACTGTTGGCGAGATTCTTTCAAGTATTGGGTCAAACCCAACAGAGCATCCTCTACACCGGACGAGGAGCTAGAAGCTTTAATAGCTTCATCCTTCTTCACAATATTATTGAAACAGTTCACCAGCTGAAAGAGGAGAAAAACAGTAAAGTCAATACAAAATGTAAGCATTCAGAGAAAGAAAGAAAATCCAGAGTATGAGAAATTTACCGAAGCAAGGTGACGAGCAGCTAAAGATGTCAACGTATCCCTAGAAATTCTTTCATCAATTCCTTGGACCTCGGGTATGATCCAAGTTTTTACCGAGCTCATTGCAGAGCTCGGAGGAATGATGGTTGGAACACCAATACCACCAGCAGGTAGAGATGAGGCATTTTCAGCCGGATTAACTGAGGATGATTTCCTCAATCTCCTCAACGGGAGTTCAGTACTTTCAACCAAAGAAGTCTTGGTCGAAGAGATTGTAATTACTTCTACAGGAGCAACTTTCTTGCTCGGAGCCACTGGGGGCTTCTCGACAGCTTTAGAGGGGGCAACATCCACTTTCTTAGTCCCCTCTGGGACATCAGTTTTGCTCTTCTTAGCCCCAACAACAGAAGTAACATCATCAAAGAGAGCAGGAGGAGCTCTTTTCTTACCCATCCTTTGACTTAAAGGAAGATGAGAATCTGAAGAAGAGTCCTCTGGAGTGGAAGCTGGCTCAATAGGGCAAGCAGTATAAGAGGTTGTATAACTCTTATACTGTAGTAAATATGATACAGACCTAATGTGCTCGTCTGCAACGTTCTTATGCAAACCCCAGATAAGTTTCAGATGCTTGATATTAACTTCTGATTCCTTTGGAGTTTTTCTTTTGCTATCAACTGCAAATAAATACATAATGAGATATCAGTCATACATTTTGTTAAACATGATAAAAGCATAATTTCATAAGTAAAATAAAATGAAAAATAAACCTATCCCATTGCCATATGGGGGGCATCTGGGACCGTTGTATACTCCATCTCCAACTAAAGGGGCATATTGCCAATTTTTTATAACCAACCCATGTTCAAAATAATCTCTGTTTGAATCAGGGAGGTTAACTACAAGGGCTCTATTCAAAAACCTAGTTTTTAAGTAATAAATATTATCTAAAGTGGCCCACTTATAGCAGTACATAATTTCAGGGATCCCTATACGAGTCCCATGGGTTAAATTTAATTTGTACACCCCATTAATTATTCTCCATGAATTGGGGGCTATTTTTGCAGGGACAAGATCGAAATACTGACAAAACTCAAGACACAATGGGTTTGGTGGAAAAGAAAATCCACATTCAGCAACAAAAAGACTGGGGAACCAATGTCCCTCAGCCAATCGAAAGTAATCTAAAGGCTCAGAAAAAACCTCTAGAGTTACCCACGAAGGGATGGAAAAATCAGAACGAAATTTCTCAACAGACTCCACAATATAAACCATACTGAATAAAAGAGAAGAAAGGAAAAATATCTTACAGGAAGAAAGGAGGTATGTTGACAACGAACGAAAACAAGGATGAACGCACAAGAGAGAAGGAGAGAATAGAAAGCTTGAATGCAGAAAAGTGGAAAACGTAGAAGACGGTATGGTTACCTAAGAAGTTTAAACACTTTGCATTGGGAAGCGGCGAAATAAATGATTACCAAAAAGAAACTACTGAACTTCCGGCGGCTAAAAGGACAAAAACTGCACGGAGATCGAAGCGCTTATAAAAAATTCAAAAAAAGGCGGAAGCTGCGAAATGAGAAGGAAATTTGAATACAATGTTCCTAGGAAGGTCATTTAATATTGCCATATACCGAGAAAGAATGTCCCATACTCCTCAAAGTTTGAAATATGAAACATTGGGGGCTTCTGTTGATACCAAAATTAATATGCTGATGTGGACGAATAATACGAAGACACGTGTCAATCTACATAGCACAATAGTAGCGAGGAAGTTAATTCCTTCAACCATTTCATATTCTCTCCGAGCAACAAGGAAGACATCCCGAGGAACTCAATCATCCTGAGATACTACATGTGCTCCGAGGAACTCTTGATCAACGAGCAACTAAGGCGGTCCGAGCTGCATCTCGGCCCTATCATTAATTACCAGACGGACAACTGTTCAACTATTCATTGAATGTTTATATTCTTGACGCCCACTCTACATTAAATGTATTACCCTTTCATGTACAACCTTAAGGCTATAAATACCTTGTATCATCCTCATTCAGGGGGGACCGGAATTTCTTGAGAGAACTTGTAATCAAGACTTCTGCAAACATTCAGCAATAACATAACAGTGGATGTAGGCTTTATTCCTAGACGAACCACTTTAAAAATCTTTATCTTATTTATTTATCTGTGATTGAATAATTAGAGCAATCTAGTTTTTTACATCAACAACTTACATCTCAATGGCTGCCATGGTTACTACTGTTTGAGCTCATCATCACTTATCTGGTGGTGCTAGATTTCAGCATCATCAGTTTGGCGTCGTCTGTGGGAATGAGAAGACATGTCTTCCTTTGTACAGCTTGACCTCACTGGGAACTCTGGTGGTGAACCAGTTCTCCCCCTGAGAGGAGATGTTTCACCATTGAAAGAGACCCACTAAGGTTCTCAAGCTCACCAGTCTTTTTTCCAGTTCAGCTGTTCACAGCTCAAACACATGGCACCGGAGATGCCACCACCACCACTTCCCCCACCGGATAATGGGGGAGGACCCAGTTCCAGTCAGCTACCACCTCAGTCTGAGATGGCTGATGTGGCGGCAGCCTTGAAGTCTCTGGCAGCGAGACAGTGGATCATGCAGGAGCAGTTCACAGCTTTGAACCAGAACATACTAAGACCACCGGGGGTCTCACCTGAGATGATTACTCCGACAGATTCTCCCGAATAGCATGAGGCCAGGGGACCACCCCAGGCACCACGCAAAGACCTGCCACTCCCTCAGCAGCGTAGGGATGTTGCTGACCCCCGGCGTCTACGCCTGGGGAGGCAAGGAAACCCTTGCTGTAAGGATAATTATGATGATCTGGAGGGAGAGGAGGACCCCATAGAATGCTGGGAACCATATGAGGTCTCCAATAATACTGTAAGACCTCTCCAAGAGAGCAGAGGGAAGTGCGGAAGGCAAAACCTTGACGATCGCCCGAGAGGCTCTGCTTTCGATCGCCTAAGTAGGGGGTCAGAATTTGAGAGGCTGGGCCTAGTGAATGACCTGCGGGAAAAATTATCCAGGTCAAGAAGTGCCGCGAGGTCTAGAAGGGAGGCAGCAGATGACTGACCCCACGGGGGCCGGCCCCTAGGAGGGAAAGATGGCCAGGGGGAAGTAAACATCCGACACAGACCAGTCGCGGCAGGACCCTCCGTCCATCTCAAAGAGGCGGCAGGGGATAACATCGTCCAGGCTGACCCTACGAGGCCCTGGAATGACTCGATACAACGATTGGAGTATAATATTGGTAATATACTGAAAAGTCAGGACCCTCTTCAGAGGGGATATACCATAGGCTCACCCTTTGTGGCGAAGATAGTCGACTTCCCTACGCCATCAAAGTTCAAGCCACCTGTGGTCACCCCAAGATACGACGGGAGCACAAACCCTGTCCACCATGTTGAGATGTATCAATCAGCAGTAGACATATACTCTACCTCAGATGAGATGAGGTGTCGTTCCTTCTCTAGTACCCTGACTGGGGCTGCACATGTCTGGTACACGTCTCTTCCAAAAAATTCCATTGAAAACTTTAAGCAGTTGGCAAACCGGTTCATCCACAACTTCTGCTTTGGGATGAGGCCACAGAAGAAGACCACCCACCTGCTCTATGTTAAGCAGGGGAAGAATGAGAGTCTGAGGGACTACATAGCCAGATTCAATAAAGAGAAGTTGGAGGTGGAAGACTATGAGGAGATCAAAGCTATGACAGCCCTGATTGGAGGACTCCAAAAGGGGAAGCTGTTATGGAAGCTTACTGAAGACCCTCCGAGGATGATGGTTGAATTGCTGTCAACAGCAGGAAAGGTGATGAATGCCGAAGAGGCGATGCCAGCCCTGATTGGAGGACTCCAAAAGGGGAAGCTATTATGGAAGCTTGCTGAAGACCCTCCGAGGACGATGGCTGAATTGATGTCAACAGCAGGAAAGGTGATGAAAGCCGAAGAGGCGATGACCATAAAATACGAAGACGAAAAAGGAGGCGCTAGTGGGGGTAAATACCCTAAGAAGAACAAAGATGGGAAGAAGAGGTCTACGGATGACAAGTTCGCTGTTTACACCCCTCTAATGGTCAGTTGTGAACAGATTCTCAATGAGATAAAGAGTGACCGATCTCTAAAGTGGCCTGAGAAGTTGAGGGCAACCCCTAACAAGAGGAATGAGAACCTGTGGTGTGAATTTCACCAATACCATGGTCACGTGACAGACAAATTTTTCGCTCTAAAAGATGAGATTGAGAAGATGATGAAAGAAGGGAAGCTCAGAAATAACGTCGACAAAGGTGCCTTCAAGAGGGGCCGAAGGGACGACCCCAGAAAGAAACGAGGCTATGCATGTAGAGAAGGTCCTCAAAAAAGAGGGGACGACCCTTCTGATGATGAGGACGACCCTGACCTCCCACCGAGAGACGACCAAGGCCCTGTCAAGAGGCTTAATATAATCTCGCTCGGAGTGGGAATGATCTCCAGGGGTCTAGCAGGAGGAGGGTCTGAGGTCACAGATAGAAAGGCCCACGTGGCTGAAGCCAAGGCAGTGACGAAGACAGTACACTCCACCTCTCTGGAGGCAAAGTCAAAAAAGAGGAAGAAGGTCGACATGGACACTCTGATAGTGGGATTTTCAAGAATGGACTTTAAAGGCCTCTTAGCCCCACATGATGACCCTCTAGTAATTACTACCAGGGTGCACGGGTGCGAGATGCTGAGGTTCCTAGTCGACGGAGGTAGCTCTGTAGATGTGATCTGGTCATGCTTCAAAGCCTTAGGCCTCAACCGTGCTAGACTCGTACCATACCATCATCTATTGATTGAGTTAAGTGGGGAAAAGGTTCATCCCCTTGAAGTGTATGAGGCCGATGTCAGGATGGGGGACAAGTGGCCGAGATGGCTTACCAAGTAGGTCAGCTTCTTTGTGATGGATGAATAGGTCTTCTCAGCCTACAACATCATGCTAGGGCGTGTGGCCCTCAAGGGGTTTGAAGCTATGCCATCTACGGTCCATCAGATGGTTAAATTTCCTACCCCTTAAGGGGTGGGGGAAGTGCAGGGAGACCTGACGACAGCGCGAGAATGTTACTACAACTCCGCTGAAGAAAGGTAGTCACACAAGAGGGCTACAACCACTTACAATATTGATACCCTAGACCCCAGGGATGAAACGAAGCTAAAGAAAGGACAGGCCTCGAAAGAGGTAGAATCCATCATCCTCGATGAGGATGACCCGAAAAAAACCATCCAAGTCGACAAGTCTCTGAAGCCCAATATCAAGGAAGACCTCATTGAAGCACCGTATACCTTTGACTTACTTAAGTCTATATTGTATAAGTGCTCAACTAATTTGGAAATAGTGACAAAATTGGTTGTCTAACCTAGAATCCAAAGAACCTCCGAATTATTCTCTCTAATCCTCTTCAATGATCCAAAAAAAAGGTATAATTGAATCACACTACACACATTAGAAGTGCATACATTTGTATAAATTGCTTAAAATTGATTGTGTGTTAAATTCCCCTTAAAATGTTGTTTTAATAATTTTTGGGAATTCTTAAACATTTTCAAAATAATGATTTCTTAATTAAAAGTGTGTTTATAAACTTTGTGGGGTTAAAATGCTATTATGAAAAATATGTTTTTCATTAGAATGTTTGATTGGGTAGAATATCAAAGCGCTAGAGACTTCAGGGTGTTACCTGTAATTATTATTGATGCGCGTTTGCCAGCCAATAGAATGCCAACACTTGTCACGTTCCTGATATCTCATTTTGTGTTTGTTTTGTGAGAGAACTTCCTGGTGTATTGTGGATCGTTAGATCAAACCTTATCTATGGCCAGCATGCGTTTTAAGTCTATCCTTGTGCTATCTCTATGGACCAATCAAATTCTGTTTAACCACCGCTATTTTACCACCCTTGGATAAAGTCAACATAAGGAAGACTCGATCTCAACCATTGATTTCGTTCAGCAATCCAGAACCTTCCTTGGCTCCTATATAAACCCTCCTATTCTCAACCTTTAGGAACTTTTGGCAGTCGTCCAAATTGAGAGAAAAAAAAGAGAAAAGAGAGAAGTGAGAGAGAAGAGAGAAAAGAAAAGAGAGAAGAGAGAGAAAGGGAAATGTGTTAGAGAAAACCTAACCCTAACCCTAAACAACTTCAAATCATCTTCAAACCTTTTTATATACAAAACCCCAAACATAACCTTGAGTGTTTGAGAGAGAGTGGTGTTACTGGTTTGTTCATTTGAAGCTGTAACCTCTTGATATGTGATCTTATTACCAACTTAAACATTATTGTGAAGATCTGTATTTCTTTATCATAGAAATCTTAGATCTACACTTTGCATGTTATATTTCACTAGATCTGCATATTTCTTTCTCGTTTTAAGAAAATCTTTGCTGATTCAGATCTGTAAATATTTTATGGTTTCTGTTCTTATGAAACTTAACCTTGACCTAGTTGGATTCTCACTTGGAGATTTTCAATCTCAAAAATATTTTTAAAACTGAGATTGGTTAAGATCTTGACCGATTTTGAAGCAAGATATCCGTGGAATCTGCGATAAATTAAAGGTCAAAAAGGTTTCAAGTTCTGTAAGAAAGAAAGAAAAGAAAATCACAGCATATAGTCTTTATATGTAATTTTCTAGGACTGTCTGTAAAAACTAAGTGTGTGTGAGTTCATGCATGTTGATAGGAATCACATCACAAACACTTGACACACTACTACACTGAAAGTGTTGGGTATAAGATCAAAGATTATTGAGTCAACGCAAGGAAGCTAAAGCAAAAGGGAACTTATCAAACTGGAAGAACATCATCAACAATCAGATCTATGAGAAGTTAGAAGGACACCAAGTGGGGTATATTCCTAAACTTAGAATAGGCTGAGTTGTGTGCATGTATGTTGTATTGTTTGTAACTGCTGTTTGTTTTTAGTGGATTTTTACTTTCGTGACTTAGAAGTCACCGTGGATGTTTCCTCTATTGGGAGAGGTTTTACCACGTTAAAAATTGTGTGTTCTGATTATCTTCATCTACTCATCTTATTCTATAGTGTGCTGAATTTTTGAAACTATCTTAGTTTTAAAACTGATTACAAAGTCTTGGTTATTCTCGTACATAAGTTTTTGTAAACACATCTTGTTGTTTATCATTTTTATTTTCAAAAGAAAAGGGTTTCTTCAACAAACATCTCGGAGTTGCTTATACAGTTTAATCATTATATTAAACGGCATTAGCAACGTTTTTCACTCATTAAACTGTTGAGGAGAAGACGAAGCGTCTTTGCGTGGGGTCATGTAGATATGCCGGGGATCGACCCTGAAATCATATGCCACAAGCTCAATGTGGTAGAGGGATCAAAACCGATAAAGCAGAAGAGGAGAGTTTACTCTAGAGAAAAGTATGAGGTCATAAGGGATGAGGTTAAAAAATTAGAAGATGCTGAATTTATCAGAGAGGTCATCTACCCTGAATGGCTGTCCAATGCAGTCATTGTCCCAAAGGCCAATGGGAAGTGGAGAATGTGTGTGGACTTCACCGACCTCAAGAAGCACTGTCCCAAAGACAGCTTCCCTCTCCCCCGCATTGACCAGATGGTAGACGCTATCGCAGGACACGAGATCATGAGCTTCATGGATGCCTATTCAGGGTACAACCAGATCTTCATGAACCCTGAAGACTCGTAGAAGACAGCCTTCATTACTAACAAGGGGACATACTGTTATAGGGTCATGCCCTTCGGCCTAAAAAATGCGGGGGCAACGTACCAGCGCCTCGTAAATAAAATGTTCGAAGACCAAATTGGGAAGTCTATTGAGGTCTATGTAGATGACATGCTGACTAAGAGTTTGAAGGCAGAGGATCATGTGGCAGACCTGGAGAGGACCTTTAATACGATGGACAAATACCAGATGAAGCTTAACCCGACCAAGTGTGTCTTCGGGGTCGGAGTAGGGAAGTTCTTGGGGTTCATTGTCAACCAAAGAGGCATCGAGGCCAATCCTGAAAAGATAAAGGCCCTTGTTGAGATGAAGACCCCCAACTCCATTAAAGACGTTCAGAGACTCACAGGGAGAGTTGCTTCCTTGAACAGGTTCGTGTCTAGGGCCACAGACAGGTGTCTACCATTCTTCAAATTTCTCAGAAAATCCTTCGAATGGAGTGAAGAGTGTGATGAGGCCTTCAAGGAGTTAAAATCACACCTGGGGTCTCCCTTGCTGTTGTCACGGCCCATGCAGGGGGAACGACTGTATGTGTACCTCCTCGTCTCAGATTCAGCCATTAGTGAAGCAATTGTGAGAGAGGAAGCTGGAGTACAGAAGCCTGTGTATTTTAACAGCAAGGCACTCCAGGGGGAAGAGCAAAGATATCCAAGGATGGATAAGTTGGCCTATGCCTTGATCCATGCATCGAGAAAGATGAAGCCATACTTCCAGTCCCATACAATGGTCATCCTCACTGACTCTCCCCTTAGGCAAGTTTTGCACAAGCCTGAAAAATCAGGGAGGTTAATGGCCTGGTCTATAGAGCTGGGGGAGTTTGACATAGTGTATCAGCCTAGGACGGCCATTAAGGGGAAAGCATTTGCAGACTTCGTGGCCGAGTTTACTTGGGAAGATGATGAAGCCGAGGGTGAGAGCCTCGGGAAGATAGATACCCAACAAGGTGAGCCCACCGACACACCTGCAGATAAGGCTGAGACAAGAACCGCTAGAAGGAAAGTGGCTAAAAACAAAGAGGGAAGATATCTCTTTAGACAGGGGTCACTCACCGAGGGAAGTTTCTCAGAAGAACACACCGTGTGGAGTCTGTTCGTCGATGGGTCCTCTTGCGAAAGCGGGAGTGGAGCTGGATTAATAGTATCAGCACCCAACGGCACAGACATTGAATCCGCCCTGAGGTTCAACTTTAAGGCCTCCAACAACGAGGTCGAATATGAGGCCTTGATAGCAGGCCTCTCCTTGGCCAGATCTCTTAGTGTCGGCCAGATTTTGGTTCATAGTGATTCGAGGTTAGTAGTGAATCAGATACTAGGATCCTACGAGGCCAACGGCGAGAGGATGGCTAGGTACCTTGATAAGGTGAGGTCGTTACTGAACGGCTTCAGAGATGTGAAATTAAAAAGGATACCTAGGCTCGACAATAGCCGTGCTGATGCCCTTGCTAGGTTGGCCTCGGCAACTAGGACAGACATTAGGAGGACGGTCCCAGTGGAAATTTTTCTTCGGACAACTATTGAAGACACTGAGGGAACACTTAGAAATTGCTTAAATGTTTCTCAGGAAGCTTCGTGGATGGACCCTCTGATCAGATACATTAAAGAGGAGGAGATGCCAGAGGCAAGGCAAGAAAGGAAGAAGTTGAGATACAGGGCTGCAAAGTTCACTGTCAATGGGGAAACCTTGTACAAAAAGGAATTTTTACTCCCCTTACTAAGGTGTGTGCACCCATCTGAGGTCCCATCTATTTTGCAAGATGTGCACGAAGGATCGTACTCAAGCCATATTGGGGGAAGATCCTTAGCGAAGAGGGTGATCACCCAAGGGTACTGGTGGCCGACCTTGGGGAAATACGCCACGTCATATGTAAAAAAGTGCGATAAATGCCAGAGATTTGCCACCATCCCTCACCAACCCCATCAGCCTCTTACCTCCATTACATCCCCATGGCCATTTGCAGTGTGGGGGATCGACCTAGTAGGATCCTTACCAAGAGCAGTAAATAACTATCGGTTACTCATCGTAGCGATTGACTATTTCTCAAAATGGGTAGAGGCCGAATCGATGGTCATGATCACAAAGCAGAAGACCTTCCAGTTCATATGGAAAAATGTTATATGCAGATATGGTCTCCCCAACACCCTCATCTCGGATAATGGGACTCAGTTCAAGAATACCTCTCTACAGAAGTACTGTGAAAGGGAGAGTATCAAATAATTTTTCTCTACCCCGGCGTGACCTCAGGCCAATGGGCAAATAGAAGTTACAAACTAGACAATCCTAGATGGAATCAAGAAGAGGATTGAGGAGGTAAAAGGAAGATGGGTCGAGGAGTTATATGCCGTGCTGTGGGCATACAGGACGACAGTGAGGACCTCTACCGAAGAGACCCCATTCATGCTAGCTTATGGCTCAGAAGCCGTCATCCCCATCGAGATTGGGTTTCCTACTCATAAGGTCCAAATGTATGACCCCCATAGAAATACAGAAGAAAGGAGACTCGACTTAGACCTGATTGAGGAAAGGAGGGAAGATGCCGAGATAAGGCAGGCCGCCTACCAGCAGAGGACCGCAAGGTTTTACAATCAGAGGGTGAAACAGAGACTAATTGCGGTAGGGGACTTGGTCCTCAAAAAGACTTGGAAGAAGCCCAACAAGCTCCATCCTAATAGGCATGGCCCATACAGGGTCATCGATGAAGTCGCCCCTGGGACCTATAGACTAGAAAACCTAGAGGGGGAACCCTTTTCCAACCCTTGGAATGCAGATCATTTGAAGAAATACTATCAGTAGTTTTGTAAAGTCCTATCGAACGACAGTTGTAAGAGGTGTTGCTCCGATAGAACACTTGGAAAATTAAAGAGAAATATCTGTGTTTCTTCTCATCTTGTGTTTATCAGTTCTAGTACGCGTGGAAACATCTTCGGAGAATGACCCTCGCCTATAATGAGGTCGCATGGAGGGGACGACCCCACCATGGTCCTCAAGAAAGACGAGGGAGAACTTTGTTTAAAACCATTAAGTTGGTCATTATAACCCTCGGCTATAATGAAGTCTCATGGAGGGGATGACCCCGCCATGGTCCTCAAGAAAGATGAGGGATAACTTTGTTTAAAACCATTAAATTGGTGATTATAACCCTCGGCTATAATGAGGTCGCATGGAGGGGACGACCCCACCATGGTCCTCAAGAAAGATGAGGGATAACTTTGTTTAAAACCATTAAATTGGTCATTATAACCCTCGGCTATAATGAGGTCGCATGGAGGTGACGACCCCACCATGGTCCTCAAGAAAGACGAGGGAGAACTTTGTTTAAAACCATTAATTTGGTGATTATAACCCTCGGCTATAATGAGGCTGCATGGAGGGGACGACCCCACCATGGTCCGCAAGAAAGACGCGGGAGAACTTTGTTTAAAACCATTAAATTGGTCATTATAACCCTCGGCTATAATGAGGTCGCATGGACGGGAGGACCCCACCATGGTCCTCAAGAAAGACGAGAGAGAACTTTGTTTAAAACCATTAAATTGGTCATTATAACCCTCGACTATAATGAGGTCGCATGGAGGGGACGACCCCACCATGGTCCTCAAGAAAGACGAGGGAGAACTTTGTTTAAAACCATTAATTTGGTGATTATAATCCTCGGCTATAATGAGGTCTCATGGAGGGGACGACCCCACCATGGTCCTCAAGAATGACGAGGGAAAACTTTGTTTAAGACCATTAATTTGGGGATTATAACCCTCGGCTATAATGAGGTCGCATGGAGGGGACGACCCCACCATGGTCCTCAACAAAGACGAGGGAAAACTTTGTTTAACACCATTAATTTGGTGATTATAACCCTCGGCTATCATGAGGTCGCATGGAGGGGACGACCCTACCATGGTCCTCAAGAAAGACGAGGGAAAACTTTGTTTAAAACCATTAAATTGGTCATTATAACCCTCGGCTATAATGAGGTCGCATGGACGGGAGGACCCCACCATGGTCCTCAAGAAAGACGAGAGAGAACTTTGTTTAAAACCATTAAATTGGTCATTATAACCCTCGACTATAATGAGGTCGCATGGAGGGGACGACCCCACCATGGTCCTCAAGAAAGACGAGGGAGAACTTTGTTTAAAACCATTAATTTGGTGATTATAACCCTCGGCTATAATGAGGTCTCATGGAGGGGACGACCCCACCATGGTCCTCAAGAATGACGAGGGAAAACTTTGTTTAAGACCATTAATTTGGGGATTATAACCCTCGGCTATAATGAGGTCGCATGGAGGGGACGACCCCACCATGGTCCTCAAGAAAGACGAGGGAAAACTTTGTTTAACAACATTAATTTGGTGATTATAACCCTCGGCTATAATGAGGTCGCATGGAGGGGACGACCCTACCATGGTCCTCAAGAAAGACGAGGGAAAACTTTGTTTAAAACCATTAAATTGGGCATTATAACCCTCGAATATAATGAGGTCGCATGGAGGGGACGACCCCACCATGGTCCTCAAGAAAGACGAGGGAGGGGTTAGTAATATTGTCAATCCAAAAACATCACAGTGCAAATTATATAAGAGATAAGTATGGAAGATAGAAAGAGGCATTATATTACAGAATGATGTTTGTTCTACAAAGGTAAAGTACAAAAATGATTTACACGAAGAGGGTATAGGCTACAGACAGCCACCCTATTGAGCAATATCAGAGGGCAAGGCCTCAACATCAATGGGAGATTCTTGTATGACCGTGACAGGCCGAGCCTCAGACGTGCCCGTGCCTTCGACATGCTGAGATTCCACTTGGGCTAGGGCTTTAGAAATAAGTGGATCGTCCACTTGAACTGCCTCTAGAGCGGGGCGGACGGACGACACTGCATCAGCGAATTTAAGACAACCCACCGACAGGCCATCCTAATTCCCCTCTCCAAGTATTCAAGGACGAAGCCTTGAAACTCGTCCGAGAGTTTGTAGGCCTCCACAGCATCGGCCTCGGCCTTCTTGACAGCCGCCTCAAGATCGGCCTTATGCTGAACCTCAAAGTTGATCAAGGATTCATCTTTCTCCTTTATAAGCAGTTCCTTGGCCTGATGGTCGGCATCATGTTGTCTCGTCAGCTCATCCAAGACCCTGGCATGCTCAGTCCTGGCACTCTCCAGTTTAGCCCTTGCAGTGTCGAGCTCTGTCTGCAGGTCGGCCTCATGCTGAATGGCCCTCTCGTCTTTATGAAACTTCTGTTGATTCTCATCCATCCACTTAGTGGCCGAGGTAAAGGCACAGACAGACTTCACAGAAAAAGGCACTTGTTAAGAGACTGAGGAAATAGTTAGTGAAAAATTTAACTAAGGAGATGAAGTTAAAATAAATACCTGAGCCAGTGTGTGCAGAACACAGTCATACGCCTTGGCCGGGGGCATTTTAGACAAGAAATCATAGTCGGTGGCCGAGGGGGCAGAGAACATAGAGGCTTTGTCCACCCTCAGATTGGCAATCAGGGAGGACGGCTCGGCCCTTAAAAGCTCCAAGTTCTGGGACCAGAAGGCCCCCATGCTGGAAGATGAACCATCCCCCTCAGATGACTCTACCCTCGACTTCGTCCTTCAGTTCGGCCGAGGGTCAACAGGAGTTTCAGGCTCTTTTCTTTTATGGCTATCAGCAGTCGGCTCAACAACCGTCAGCCCCACGGCCTTCGTCTTCCTCGGAGCTTGCTGAGGCTCCTTGGTTTTCTTTTTGCCTAGACCTGATAGTAACCTGGGAGCAGTCATTTCCCAAAGTTTATCCGATATGCCAGAGGGACGACCTGAAAGGAAGACGACACGTCAGAAAAATGCAGAGACAATGATGAAACACTTGAAAAAAGTAAAGAATGGAAAAATAATATAACTCACATAGTTCTGTCAAGGGGCCGGCCCTTAGACCAGCTTCCTTGAGGAACCGAGGGGTCATCATGTCTTTAAACTTTGGAAGTTAACTCCCTCTCCCTCATCCTCTCAGATATTCAACTATGTCTTTCTCTTCCAGACTAAGTTCGGGGTCTGACCTGGCCTTCATTGAAGGGTTAGACCATCTCCTGGGTACCCTCGGACCGTTAGCTACAGGTTGTGCCTCCACAGAAAACTCCCACTCTCCGGAGACAAAGAAGAATCTCTTCTTCCAATCGTAGTTAGAGATTTGTGCCATGTGGAGAAGTTTTTTTTCAGAGCTCCTCGCTCCCAGGTGATAATACCCAGGATTTTTGGATGAGAAGGTGATATTATAACAGGCCACGAATACGTTGTCCGAGGGCTCATCAGTGAAAGAATTTTTCCATAAGGAGACATAACCAAGGATCGTCCTCCAAGATTTGGGAGGAAGTTGAGAGGGGCAACACCGAGGTCTGATAAAATATCTACGACAGTAGGATGTAAAGGGAGTCTGACACCTACCTTGAACATTTATTCGTACACCGCTATCTCTCCCTCTTCACCCTCAAAGACCTTCTCGTCCTCAAAGGGAACCCTCATAGATATGGTTGGAGGAACACCATATGCATGCCTCCACAGAAGAAGGTCACGATCCCTGACCGTAGAAATATAAGACGAGGCATGAGATGTGTCAACTGGGTCATCTAAGTCCTCATCATCCTCAGTCCCCTCACCCTCGTCCTAGGACTCATCACCTGTCAGAGGCCCTTGGGGAAAATCCATCTAGAAGGCATGTGGAGATAGAGTTGTCACGGGAAAAGCCTCGAAAGTAACCATACCCTCGGCCTGTCGGCCTGGGCTGAGGCCAGACGCCTCTCCTCTTCAAGAAGGTCAAGTTCTAATTGGCGACGACACTCTCTCATCCATCTCGCTCGAATAACTCGCAGCTGGACGACAAGACGACCCGAAAGACTTAGAGGATCTTATTATGGTAAGAGGAATGGGAATAATGGGTCGTACCTAATTAGGGTCGGCCCCTCATCTCCTCTCCTCCTCTTCCTCTATTCGCCTAATCTCTACGAAGAGCTTCTCTTTCAAGGATGGGAACTCCTCGGCTAAACTGTATAGCCTCCTAAGCATTAAGGGGGAGACCCTACACTTGGATGAATTTCTAAGCTAACTACAAACAAGTTTGCAATTGACCAAGCTGGACTTTTGGATTGAAACAAAAGAAACCAAGTGTTTTAATCAAGAACACTCAAGAACCTGTCGCCGGAAAACACGCCAGAAAAGTTATGGAACACCCTAAGGAAAATCCTACCCTACA
Source organism: Sambucus nigra (assembly GCA_949130495.1). Classification (NCBI taxonomy): domain Eukaryota; kingdom Viridiplantae; phylum Streptophyta; class Magnoliopsida; order Dipsacales; family Adoxaceae; genus Sambucus; species Sambucus nigra. The sequence continues at coordinate 695,457,630 of OX422211.1, forward strand.
AGCCTAAAATAAGAAAGAAACAAATGAAAGAAAAGAGGACACTAGGGCAGAGGGATTACCTGAGAAGGAAGAGCGAGACTGCCAAACTCGAAATGTTGAAATTTGCAGAAATGGTGGTTTGTCTGTTGGAAAACTAGAGAGAGAGAGCTTGGTCGCGAAGAAGAAAGAGAGAAGGAAAGGTTTAGAAAATTTCTTATATACCTTAGTGATGAGTAGGCCCATTACCCAAGGCAAAGAACAACCCATGAGGAGGACATCATTAGGGCATAAAGCCCCAAGCAGCATGCAGCCGCCATGCCTTGAAAACAGGAACGACATTGGATAAAAACTTGACAGGTGTCACTCATCAAACATACCATACACTTAGTCTCAAAGGAAACATTATCCCTCAGCCATGTCAGCATCATCTATGGCTAAGGGTTGGGGGTGATTAATATACCCGTATATACCGTCGGCCATGCTGAGGGCGCCCTGCGCCTCGTCAGGGCCAGACGACCCCTCAGGGACCGACCCTTCAACAGGCTTCGAACGACCCCTTAGGGGGTCGACCCTTCATCAGGCTCCGGATGACCCCTCGAGGGTACGATAGTACGAGGCCCAAATTAGGTTAGACTCATTGCCGGAAGGAACTTTGCCCTCGGCCTCATATCAAAGGCCGAGGGTGACATCATCACAGCGCGTAGTTTGGGAGATGCGTGGAACAGTGCGCGTGAGGCTCACCTGGCACATGGGAGACCGTTATAATAAAATCACACCCTTACGTGAGGGAATATTATGTCATCATTTGGCATCTACAGGTGTCAACAAGAGAGATCGATCGATAATTGTAACCCTAGAAAAAACTCTGCTTGTACACACAGTAGAGAGAGAAAGTGAGCTTATGTGCATTGTATCCAAGGCCATTAGTGCCCATACTTAGTGGATCACACACTCACAGTGGATGTAGGCCTAATTGGCTTAACCACTATACATCGTTGTCTTATTCCTCTTATAATCATCCCCTTATACACACTTAAACACTTACATCTCAATGGCTGCCATGGTTACTACTGTTTGAGCTCATCATCACTTATCTGGTGGTGCTAGATTTCAGCATCAATAGTTGTTCCACGTAGACCTCCTCCTGTAGAATGCCATTCAGAAAGGCACTCTTGACATCCATTTGATATAACTTAAAGCGCAGATGACATACGATGGCGAGTAGTGAGTGGACAGACTCAAGTCTCGCAACAGGAGCAAATGTCCCCCCAAAGTCTACACCCTTTATCTGTGTGTAGCCTTGAGAGACCAACCTAGCCTTGTTTCTGATTATGGTACCATTTTCATCCATTTTATTCTTAAAAAACCACCTGGTACCTATCAAATTAGTCTCACTAGGTCGGGGGACAAGCTCCCAAACATTGTTCTTTTTAAACTCAAGCAACTCATCCTGCATATCAGATATCCAGTGTTCATCCTTGGGTGCTTTTTTGTGATTCTTGGGCTCGACTTTGGACGTGTAGCAAAAGTTTCTAACGACGTTCTCTAGTTGAGCACGAGTCCTGACCCCAAGAGTGGGATCACCTACAATAGAGGAAGGGTCATGACTCTTATGAACCCAAGCAGGTGTGTCCCCTAACACAGGAGTAGGGTCCACAGAGTGTGAGTGAGGGACAAGTAAATCACTGCCAGAAAAGTCTGCATCCTCACACTAAAGGTTAGGATCAATAACAATCAGAGGTTCGTCATCTTGCACGGTGACGTTTATTGAATCCATAACCTTAGAGCTCTTCAGGTTAAAAACATGGTACGCTCTACTATTCGATGAATATCCTAGCAGAATTCCCTCGTCGCTCCGGGAGTCAAACTTTCCTAATGGCTCTCGATCCCGTAGGATATAGCATTTACTCCCAAAAATAAGAAAATATGCAAGGTTGGGTTTCTTGCCAGTCCATAATTCATAAGGCGTCTTAAGTGTGTGTGGATGCAGGTAAACCCTATTCACCGTGTGGCATGCAGTAGACATTGCCTCTGCCTAAAATCTCCTAGAAACATTACGACCTAGAAGCATAGATCTAGCCATTTCCTGGACCGTCCTATTTTTTCTCTCAATAATCCCATTTTGTTGAGGAGTCTTCACAACAGAAAACTCATGTTTGATCCCAAGGCTATCACAGTAGAGATCTACTTTTGCTTCCTTAAATTCTGTGATGTTGTCACTACGGATCCTATTAATAGTGACTTTGTGTTGATTTTGTAGGACACGGCACTTGGTCGTTAAAAACTCTACAACATCAGATTTCTCCCTCTAAAGTCCTATAATAGAATATCTGGAGAAATCGTCTACCATCACGAGGATATACCTCTTACCACCAAAACTCTCAGTACGAGTAGGACCCATAAGATTTATGTGAATCAGCTCAAGTACTCGTGAGGTGGTAATGGAATGAAACTTCCTATGAGGGCTCCGAATTTTCTTTCCCAACTGACAGGGTCCACAAATCGTGGAAGTTGACTTTCCAAGAGATGGTAAGCCACGTACTAGGTCCTTTTTAGCTAAACGAGTCAAGTCTTTCACGTTCACGTGACCTAGATATTGGTGCCACAAATCCATAGGAGTGATTATGGCGCTTTTGCAGACAAGTGAGGAAGTGGGCACAATCCCATAGCAATTATCCTCGGTCCTCACCCCTTGCACTAAAAGTTTACGGGATTGATTGTAGACATTACACTCATCCCGATAAAACTTTACTGCAAAGTCAGCGTCGCACAGCTGGCTAATGCTGAGAAGGTTTGCTTTCAAACCTTTGACGTACAAAACATTCTCTAGCTTAGAAAATCCTGGTAACTCTACAGTACCTCGTCCTTCAATGCTATACTTGCTCCCATCTCCAAAGGTGACTCTACCTTCCTTATATTCCTCCAGGTAGGTAAAAAATGAGACATCACCTGTCATGTGTCTGGAGCACCCACTATCAAAATACCACTGTGAGGTATTATGAGCTTTTATAGCAACATGAACAACTAGGGATTTCTTATCTTTCTTAGGCACCCAAGAAGTAGTAACCTTTTGTTTACCCTTGTTGTTGTTGGTTTTAGCCGAAATGAGAGAATCATTCACACACGGCAACGACATCCGTCAGAATTCCTCCATCAAACTCTGTGATGTGGCAGCTAAAAATTCAACACGCTCTCTCAGACTGGAAAACACATCATAATGACGAGGTGGAGAAGAATTACGTTATGTCCGACCTAAACTATAGCAAAACTCCCTCAGGTGGCCTTTTCTTTTGCAATATGTACAAAAGAACACAATCTTAGGTGGACATTGGTTTGCTTTTCTTGGTCGAACTCTCCTTCGTGGATTTTGGCGATAACCATAAGGAGTAGTAGTAAACTCAGGGACTGGTCTAGGTGCAATTTGGGACGTGGATTCACCATCATAACCAATTCCCTGCCGATCACCAAAACCTAAAGCGGGGCCGAGGTGCATATTTCCCATCTTCCCAGATATGTCCTCGATTTGTACCTTGACTTCCCCTGCTTTCTCTAGATCATCAGTAAGCTGGGCAACAAGGGCTTCAAGTTTCTTCCGAGTCTCCACGGAGGAATGAAGCTCACTCGTAAGACTAGCCACTTATTTAGTCAATTCCGCTCTCTCTTTCTCAAAACAACTCTCTCTGTCTCTAAACAAACTTTATTTCTCAACACAGGCATAATCTCTTTCTCTTAAGGTAGTGCAGGTGGATGGCTCTCTCTCTCTCTCTCGCTTTTCTTAAATCTTCCTCTAAAGAGGTGATCCTAAGAACTAACGCTTTATTATGCTTTTTAGTTTGAAAGGACTCAGAATATAGCTCAGTGTAGGCGCGTTGAAGATCACTCTCGCCCTCACTTGTGTCATCCTCCCCCTCACTCATATCGCTCTCACTGTTGAGGTGTCCCTGTGAAGCAGCATCCTCATTGTCATAAGAAATACTAGAAGTGCTCACATGACTAGCCATGAATGCGGTGAAGTTATAATCATGCGGTGACTCATCTCCGGAATCCACCGATTCGACCTCACTGTCGTCACTAAGGGTAGCATTAAGGACAACTTTGCCCTTTTCTCTGTTCAGCCTAGTAGCACACTCAAAAGCTTTATGACCCCTACTGTCGCACTCAAAGCATCTCTCACTTTCTTTCTTAGGATGATCTTTAAAAACTTTTTCATTTTTCTTTTCAAACTTATTTTTCTCAAACTTCTTTTTATCTTTAAAATTACCATTTTTCTTGAATTTGAGAATTCTTTTGAAATTTTTAGCAAAAAGGGCCAAATCATCTAAGTCAAAATCACACTCAGAATCTGACATATCTGTCTCTCTTTTTCTATATGACTCTCCCCTCTTTCTTGCCGACCCCTCACTCTTTATCTCTTGGGCATTAAGTTCAATTCCCTTATCTTTAGGCTTAGCAGTTTTAGGAAACATATCAATTTCATATGTTTGCAAATCTCCTACAAGTTCCTCCAATTTTAGCATATTTAAATTACCCATAGAATTTAGCACAGTGACTTTAGGGATAAAACTCTTAGGCAGAGAACGAAGAATCTTTTTAAAAACTCTAGCATTAGGAATATGTTCACCAAGATTAAAGCTAGTATTAACAATATCAGAAAGCCTAGCATAAAAATCATCAAAACATTCAGTTTCATGCATGGTGATGGTCTCAAATTGAGTTGTTAAATTTTGAAGTTTAGATTCTTTCACAGCATTCGTACCTTCATGGATAAATGGCAAAACATCCCATGCCTCTTTTGACGTGGTGCATGTCATTATAAGTCGGAACTCGTCAGGTGTGACGAATACGGAAATGGCACTTAACCCTTTAGAATTGAAAGATGACCATTTAAATTCTTATTCAGTCCATGAGGTGACAGGTTTTAAATTAATCACATTTTCAACAGTGATGGAGGGAGGAGTCCACACTCTTTCAACCAAAATCCAGACACGTTCATCAATGGTTTTTAAAGAAGATCTCATGCGGGCTTTCCAGTATGCATAGTTAGTCCCGTTAAAAATTGGCATTTTATTATATAATTTCTCCATTATGAACGCACTCGTTTTCAAAAATCAATTTTTCTGAAAATTCATATCTTAGAAAAATTTTGCGGAAAATTACACAGTAAAGTTGTGTAACTAGCTCTGATACCAATTTGAAAGAGTGCGCGTGCGTTCAAATAGAGATATTATTTAATTAAACTCAGTTTTTATCAATTAAATCCTAAACATGCAACTATATGTGATTGAACAAGATGATAACTCATGCAAGAACATTCAAACACATATATGTGAGGAAAAATCCCCCAAAGGGGAAAAACCATTTATTTTCATTATAATATTGTAACATACGATTTTTCGAATTACAATGAAAATACAGTGGCATAGAATTACCCGCAAGAGTCGAATCTGTAGTCGGTGGATAGAACTTTCCCTTTCCAGGAGGGCAGCAATGAAGAAGAAGAACGGTCTTCTCCACAAGGGTATGAACAGACACACGAATGTGTTCTAGGGTTGCAAACGGATTCACAAAGGTTTGGAAAAGTTGTGTGAATCAAAACATGAGTCTTGGGACTCAAAAAGGTGAAGACTTGAGGTATTAGGACTCTCAAATTCGTCTATCAAAGTCTTGCAAAACAGCTCCCCCAAAGTTGATTTAAATAGGATAAAAAATGAAGAGTTTTGCGAATTAAAAACACTGCCAGCATACAGGGTACTCGAACCGGTTCGGGGTCCCTGCAAACCGGTTCGCCCCACTGAACCGGTTCGGGCTGGGTTCGGGGAAACTCGCTGGAAAAGGGGTTAAATACTTAGCAAAATTTCCAAGGTTTTTCTTGGAATTATCTCCATTTTCAACGGGCCATAACTTGTTCACCGTAGCTCGGATTGAGGTGCCGTTTCTTCCAGTATCTTTGTTGCTGTAAGATCTTTAACTTTCCAGTTGATCGGTCCCCCGGATAGTGGCTGTAAAATTATCAAATTTCCCTTGAATTTCCCTATCAAGCCTTATTGCACTATTTTGACTTCTCTTGCGTACCACTGGCATTACGAGCCAAAAATCATGGAACGTGAAGTCATTGAGGCAGATGAGGGACACATGTTGGAGATGATAAATTCTTGATTCTTGGAATTCGGATTGAGGCCGTCGTGTGAGATCGTGTAGAGACGTGCCAAATGTAGCAGCGTACGACATATACAAATGAAACATTTCGGACATGGTAAAAATGTCCTTACACTAACAAGACACGCTCATCAATAGATTTTAAATCACTTCTCATTCGCATTTTCCAGTAATCATAATTAGTTCCATAAAAAAAAGAGTGAGAAAACTGTCAAAATTTCCTAAATTCATCCTTACAAGCAAAAAAGGATCAAACACAATAAAATTGTATTTCTAGCTCTGATACCAATTTGTAGGTTCCTGATACGGCGGAAATATTGCGTATTTCACCCGTTAACCTACGCGTTATTAGCCCCCTCGGGTATCTTATTCCCTATATTTATGCTCGTTAACCAGACAACCCTCGGATTTCTATGATAACATGTTTCGCAGGTGTTAATTGAGCTTTTGTAGGTATTTGGATGCTAAGTGTGAAGTCCGGATGCGTTTTGCTCGATTTCCGTACACAACCGCACGCGCAAGGGGCATTTTAGTCTTTTGACATCTTGGGCACCTGGCCCGACATCTACACGGAAGTTGTAGCTCTCCTCGCTAGCTTCGCGTGGCCGCGATCGGTGCACGATTCCGATGCATAACGACAAAGTTACGGCGATTGGAGCGACGTTGGATTGTATGCCAAAACAGGGAGGATTGCAGGCTGCCCTGCTTGGTCGATCTATCGACCATAAGGGTCGATCAATCGACTCTTCTTATTTTTGCCACGAATTACACTGTCGATCGATCGACCAAATGGGTCGATCGATCGATCCCCTGTTTTTCTGCAGATATTTTCTTTTCTTTTCTTTCTTCTTTTCTTTTATTCTAACTTACTATATAAGCCAAATTTTGGTTTTGTAATAAGGGCCAGTCATATATAAGATTTTAGGTTAGATTTAGCTTAGGTTTTTGGGGTTTTGCTTGGTTTCTCTTCAATTCATCTTGGTTTGACATCCATTTGGTTTGTAAGATTGACTATTCATCTTCCCTCTCATCTAATATAGATTGTTTTCCCTTTATTTTTGCTTTCTAGATAACTTTCATGCTTTCATAATTAGTTTTATTGCTTTAATTCTTGCTTTCTTAGTCTAAATTAGCATAATTTAGTTTAACTCACCATGCACCCTTAGATAAATAGGGTCGGGATTGCGTTATCGCCATTTTTGGGCCCCGAGCTCCGAAAACTAGGTTTAGTGCAAAATTGCATTTAATTGAAACCGCGCGTATCAAAGTTGGATTGCTAAGCGTTTATCTTTCTTTGTCATGCAACGTTAGAGTTTATAGCGACAATCCGAATTTAATCCGCGCGTGACCATTTTGCAGTTAAATGTTTAATCTCGCAACTTTGGCTTAAATTCCTTATTGCGTGATGTTTATGCTTAATTGGAAATGCTCGATTAGATTGCTTTCGAGCCTTAACTCTAGTTAGTAGTTGTTTCGATCCGTTTGGTAGAATGCGATCCCGATCCTCGCTTTACTTTAATTTAGCGTAACTTCTCATTTTCTTTAGTCACCATAACCACCTATCACCTTTTACACTTTTATTTCTGAAGTAATTAAACAATTAACATCTGAAATTTAATAATTCCCTGTGGATTCTCGATACCCGACTTACCGCTTTACTTGCTTGTCAAGTGTAGCCGTAGCTTAGGTTTATTCTTTTGCATGTCGAGCGGGAGCCGAAATCAACGATAGTGTCCCTGCACGAACACTCGGTTTCCCTCGCATCAAATTGGCGCCGTTGCCGGGGATTTATTGTTTTAGATAGTAATTGTTTTCTGATTTCGTAGTATTTTTCCTTTCCTATTTGTATTCTTTCTTTTAACCTTTCTTGCAGGATTTGCATACTTCGAGCGCTAAGAGACTTCTATTCGAGGTTGCTCACTTTTTTTCGTGGATTCTCCATCTTTCAACAACGAGGTAACCATGTCTTTCTTTTATAGTAATTACGGTTATTCTAATGATTCATACTTTGGGGATAGTTTTCAAGATTTTCTTGAAAATGAAAGACTTGAAAACGTTTATCGAAATGAAAATCGTCATTGGGAGCTTGAGTTGGATTCATTATTCGAATCCAATGACGATTCTTATTTCATTACTTTCGAAGATGAGTTTCAAACAAATGAGGAGTCCGAGGCTCTTGAGCCGAGGAAGCCTACTTTGGAAGAAACTTTTCTTCTTTATTCCCAAGGTTTGGAAAGCCTAAATGATGCTGGAATGAGACTTGGTTCACTTTGCGATGAGATGAATTCTTATGCACAAAACAAAGAGGAGGTGGAAACTTGTGTTTCACCTCAATTCTTCAAAGAATTTCTCATCGAGTGTGAATCTCTCTCCCTCGAAATTCAATCTCCTTCCGACGATGAGTCGATTGAGATTGAATTTGTTTCATCACCATATTCGTTTTCCGTCATTGAACCATTAGAATTACCGGTTGATTCCTGTGAGTCGGTAGAAATTAAAACTTCTACACTTTTTGCCGACGAGGACTCTTTACCGGACTTGTTGTCGATGGTTGTTGTCCCGATGTGTGCACCATCTCCCATTTCATTTGAAAAACCTTTGGGGGATGAATCGATTTTTCTTGGATCTCTAGTGTACCTTTCCCCCTTGTTATCCAAATCCCCCATCGTCCGCCTAGAATTTCAAATTGGCGATGGTTCATTTCTTTCACCGCCCACATGCCTTCCGTTGTTCAAACGGAATTCCTATTTTCTGGGAGGCATGCATGCTCGGGAGGGTCCACCGTTGATCCTCCAAAGTCAAATCGTGTTTTGGATGGACCCTCAAAAATTTCAACTTTTAGTTTATAGTTAATTGCACATCCCAAGTATAGGTTGTATATACTAACTTCTTTATTTTTGTTTTTCTTGATTTTAGCATAGTGTAATTACTTAATCTCTTTTTATTTCTTTGCGTATGCTTGGTTCTAACTCTTTTGTAGGTTCAACGGACTTGAATTTGCGGAGATATGCGCCCCGGCACGCACTTTTATTAAGAAAACAATCAAAAATCACAAAAACATTTTTTTTTCCTTTGATATTCACACACGCATCCTCATGCAATTGCATTTGTTTTTATTTTTCTTTTATTTTATTTTTCATTTGTTGTCGTGATTATGCGTGTGCGTTGCTCGTGTACATATTTTTGTTTTCTTTCATTTTTATTTTTTTTTTATTTTCTTTAGCCTAGGCATTTTAGGTGTGTATATCTAGGCCTATGTGTATTTTCTTTTTATTTTATTTTTATTTTTATTTTTCTATTTTTGTTTCATATTTTTATGTGTACATATATATATATACTATATTTATATTTATTTTCTTTTTATACCCCATATTTGTCCCCAAATTGCATTTCCCCCCCCCCCCCTTTAAACTTTCAATGCAGTAGGCTTTTTCCTGCTTGGTCGATCGATCGACCCTTGGGAGTCGATCGATCGATCGACCAGTAAAACCGAAACTGTTTCTTTATTTCTCCCCTTTCTTCTTATTTCTCTCCTCTCCTCTCCATACGATTTGTGCCCTAAATATTTCCCCTCACCAAATTCCTCCATTTTCTTTCAATTTCTGCATATCCAAGGTATATCTCTACTTGTTTTACATGAATTTGTAGTTTTTGGTAGAAATGTGTCACAAATTACATAGTTTAAACCCTAGTTTGACACTTGTTTGGATGGTTGGTGTTATCCCCTGATTTCGTCTGTTCCAACTGAATTCATGCATTATTCTTGTTATAAATCCACTCATGAACATGTTTTGATTGCTGCATTGTTGGTTGTTCATGAGTGGGGTTGTTTTGTTGGTTCAAACTCGGTATTTTCGACCTTGACGCACATTGCGCACTCCAAGTGTTCGTCAAAATACCTAAAACAGATTTCAATCATTATTTTGATGCACACTTGGGTGATTTTCATGCCATGTCGCGTTCTGACATTTTTCATCGCATTGTTGCTTGTTTTCACCTCGGTTTTGCGCACTTGCACCACCATTTCAATTTTCACACTACTAACCATAAATTGTGCTTACACTTGCTTGTATTGTGTAATTTGTGTTTTGTAGGTTGAAATGGCACCGAAAAAGTATGCTTCTACTATGTGTGTGCCCGCCGGGGGCGTCGATGGGTTCCGCACAGAACAAGAGCGGGATTGGTACCGTGAACATTTCTACACGTCCGAGCGACCGCTTGGCTTTCATTTTGCATGGGTACTAGAGGACATACCGAGAGAGGCGCGGATACTGTTGCGCCGTCAGGGGTGGGAGCCCTTTCTTTCTACTAATGGGCGCGTCAACGAAGAGTTGGTACGGATTTTCTACGCGACATTAGTAGAGGTGAAGAGCAGAGATGGGCCGACCACATATGAGGCCATGGTTCGTGGGGTGAGGATCCCATTCAGTATTTCAGACTTAGCAGCATTTATGGATGTTCCTCTCCCTGCGGACCCAGTCAGTTTTCTCGATGGGTCTATCTACGGCCGTGGGACATTAATAGAGGCCCTTGCACCGGGCGAGCCTTGGAAGAGGGGTGCATTCCGCTCGGCTGCGATGGAGGACTTGCCTAGACTACTCCACTACATCAATGTCCATTCCTTCATGGTGACGAACAACAGGTCTGAGGTTCGTCACAGGCATGCTGCACTGATCTACACTATGCTGAATGGATTGGGTAGTATCAGTTTGCCCGCTATTTTTCTAGATATGATGTGCGCTACGGCGAAGGAGGTCGCCTGGAGATTTTCCCTTCCTTTTCCTGCCCTTATCACGAAGATATGTATTTCTCACGGTTGCCAGGAGTTAGACGCAGACCGTAGGCATATGCCACTCGGGCTTCTCTCAAAAGACAACATCACAAGAATGCTGAAGCGCGAGTGGGGGCAACCGGGTGGGAAGAGACAGAGGGCAGAGACACCTGACTTGCCTGACGAGGAGGAGGAGATTAGAGAGATGGAGACTGGTGAGGGTTCTCACGTGCCACATACAGAGGATGATGGCCGCTTTGCGGCATACCAGGCAGTGCAGGACCAGCGCTGGGAGGAGACCCAGCTCAGGTGGGCGACTTGGGAGTCGCGCCTGGACCAGTTGCAGGCCGATCAGCGGCAGCAGTGGGCTCAGCAGCAGGCTCATCAGGAGCAATTTCAGGCCGAGCAGCGGCAGAAGTGGACTTTGCAGAGGCAGGCCAGGGCACAGAGTAGACAGGAGTACCGGATGATGAGAGATCTTTATCTGCAGCGCAGTGATTCCGACGCGCCAGTGCCTCCTCATTTTCAGGACCCCTCCGATCCTAGTGGTTCTGGCCACTAGGCTGTTGTTGTGCTGGGTTTCATTTTTGTATTTTGGGACCGGATAGTATTGTACTTTTTATTTTATTTTTATTTTTATTTGTATTTCTTTTATTTCAGAAGTTGTAATGTATTAAGTAATTTTGTATTGAACTTATGAAATGAGAAATGAAAATGTAGTTTGTGGTTGTTTATTGGATTTTGATGTGTGTGACCTTCCATTTTATAAAATCAAAAAGTTCACCATCAATTTATCTAGTATTTGCACTTCAGCCCCTCTATATTATTGTGACTTGTAACATAGATTCTCTTCACTTGATACATCGGTACATATTCTTCATATGCTTTGTACTAACTTGTTTTGCAGCTTCGTTTGGACTTGTACTTATGGAGATCGCTCCAAGTGTGGGTAATATCATTCTTTTCCTAGCTTTGTGTTGTGTTCTTTAATGGACGCATTGGGGACAATGCAACATTTAAGTTAGGGGGTGTAGGATAGTTATCCATTTTGCTGTTTAGTCCGTGGATTGGATTACAATTTAGTTACAAAGCATGTTTTTGTTAAAATTTGAAAATTTTCAAAAATATTTTCTTTCTTTTTTCTCCTTTGTTGGGCATTTTGCCTTGTTTCCGATGATAAATTTTAATAATTGCCCGATCAAATAGACAATTCAACTATGCATGTTCTCGATTTTAGAAGTTATTAGATTCTAGTCCCTAAATCATTAATATTATGAATAACTTCATGAATTAAACTTTATCCGTGAACATATGCACCATTCTTGTTATATTGAATTGGCTTAAGATTTGTATAACTCGGTATGCTTTTGCTGCATTGTATATACTTACACCGAGTGAGATTAGAGACTTATCTTCATTTGTGAGTGTATACACTATTCTTTTCTCATTGAAAACGTTACAGTCGTTGGTAATCTCTTTATTCTTTCATTGACCGTTCATTAATTGAGTTCATCGTTGAAATGTGTTACTTGAGCATGATTTTCATATGTTGTTTTGACTCGCGAATTGCGTATACTTTGTGAAATGATCATAGGCCCTCTTTGATATATCACCCATATGACCTTGACCTCACCTTTATATGTTCCCTAGTCAACCCACTTGAGCCTAAATACTAGCCTTTCGTTTCATTACCCAAAATCCCATAACCAACTCCAAATTGGAGTTTTATACCATATATATTACCTTACATACCCTTGTTTGGATTGTTGCTTGGAATTGAATGTTATTATTGTTGTGTGGTTGCAATTTGAGTATAAAAGAGTAAGAAGTGTCAGAAAAAGAAAGTAGTGAAAAAGAGAAAGCAAAAAAAGCAAAGAAAACAAAAGAAAAAGTGAGAAAAAGGAAGAAAAGAAAAAGAAAGAGAAAGTTGTAAATATTGTTTGTAGTGTTTTAATAAGCTTTGATTACTCTCTCAATTGTTATATCTATGCTCGTTTGGACATCTTTGTCCAACTTTTGATATTGACCACATTTTTCACATTATTCTGAGTTTCATCCCCAAACACTTTGAAACCAATATACTTCCTTTTCATTTCGTACCTTAACCTAGCCATACATTACAACCCTATTACAAGTCCTATGTGATCTTAAGTAGATGTAATTCAAATGTTTAAATAGTGTTGATAATCTGTGAAAATGCATTTCGCCTCTTTTAGTGTGCGGTATCCTTTCACTGAGATTGCAATTTTTATTTCCTATGTAGCGTTCCTCATTCGTGACATGTGTGCGGCCTAGTTTCCATTTACAATTACTCTTTATGCCCGCATGTCCCGTGTATTACCTCCCTTTTCATAGTGAATTCATTTGTTGAGCGTAATGCCCGTGAGGATTGAATTTATGCATGCTTTGATGTTTAGTATCCGAATTATTTAAGTTTTTCGCCAAATCATACTTTGCATATGCTCACTTCCCTCCCACATGTTAGAGTTTCAATTCATTGAGGTGCATTCGATAATGTTAATAACTACGGACTTCTCATGCGAATTCGTTTGCTATGCTAATAACATGTTGAAATCTTGTTCGCACTGATGAGTTTGTTTTACTTGATTGGGCATATTTTGAGGAAACTTTATGATGTTTGTGGGTTTCATCCCTGAAAACCCTCACGAGACGACACTCGTCCACTAGGGTAACCTAGGGGTTTAACGGCTTATTGCATACGCTAAATGCAATCGAATCGCCTGCGAAAGTGGCCTTATCTTTCTATTGCTTTTATACCATACTTTTGTACTCTCTCCTGTGTTGGTTTACTTGTTCTTCTTGTTGCATCTTATTTCATTGCTAGGGACTAGCAATGTGTAAGTTAGGGGGTGTGATACGGCGGAAATATTGCGTATTTCACCCGTTAACCTACGCGTTATTAGCCCCCTCGGGTATCTTATTCCCTATATTTATGCTCGTTAACCAGACAACCCTCGGATTTCTATGATAACATGTTTCGCAGGTGTTAATTGAGCTTTTGTAGGTATTTGGATGCTAAGTGTGAAGTCCGGATGCGTTTCGCTCGATTTCCGTACACAACCGCACGCGCAAGGGGCATTTTAGTCTTTTGACAGCTTGGGCACCTGGCCCGACATCTACACGGAAGTTGTAGCTCTCCTCGCTAGCTTCGCGTGGCCGCAAACGGTGCACGATTCCGATGCATAACGACAAAGTTACGGCGATTGGAGCGACGTTGGATTGTATGCCAAAACAGGGAGGATTGCAGGCTGCCCTGCTTGGTCGATCTATCGACCATAAGGGTCGATCGATCGACTCTTCTTATTTTTGCCACGAATTACACTGTCGATCGATCGACCAAATGGGTCGATCGATCGATCCCCTGTTTTTCTGCAGATATTTTCTTTTCTTTTCTTTCTTCTTTTCTTTTATTCTAACTTACTATATAAGCCAAATTTTGGTTTTGTAATAAGGGCCAGTCATATATACGATTTTAGGTTAGATTTAGCTTAGGTTTTTGGAGTTTTGCTTGGTTTCTCTTCAATTCATCTTGGTTTGACATCCATTTGGTTTGTAAGATTGACTATTCATCTTCCCTCTCATCTAATATAGATTGTTTTCCCTTTATTTTTGCTTTCTAGATAACTTTCATGCTTTCATAATTAGTTTTATTGCTTTAATTCTTGCTTTCTTAGTCTAAATTAGCATAATTTAGTTTAACTCACCATGCACCCTTAGATAAATAGGGTCGGGATTGCGTTATCGCCATTTTCGGGCCCCGAGCTCCGAAAACTAGGTTTAGTGCAAAATTGCATTTAATTGAAACCGCGCGTATCAAAGTTGGATTGCTAAGCGTTTATCTTTCTTTGTCATGCAACGTTAGAGTTTATAGCGACAATCCGAATTTAATCCGCGCGTGACCATTTTGCAGTTAAATGTTTAATCTCGCAACTTTGGCTTAAATTCCTTATTGCGTGATGTTTATGCTTAATTGGAAATGCTCGATTAGATTGCTTTCGAGCCTTAACTCTAGTTAGTAGTTGTTTCGATCCGTTTGGTAGAATGCGATCCCGATCCTCGCTTTACTTAAATTTAGCGTAACTTCTCATTTTCTTTAGTCACCATAACCACCTATCACCTTTTACACTTTTATTTCTGAAGTAATTAAACAATTAACATCTGAAATTTAATAATTCCCTGTGGATTCTCGATACCCGACTTACCGCTTTACTTGCTTGTCAAGTGTAGCCGTAGCTTAGGTTTATTCTTTTGCATGTCGAGCGGGAGCCGAAATCAACGATAGTGTCCCTGCACGAACACTCGGTTTCCCTCGCATCAGTTCCCAAAATATAACTTTTAATAAAACACTTTTTGATTGAGCATAATTAATTTAAGGATGAATGCAAATCAACTTTCTCTTTTTGAAAACTCTTTTTCAATTTTATCAAATCAGGTTGTGACACATATTTATATGCTAATTTATCTTGTTTAAGTCCTAAACATGCATCTAGGTGATAGGCAAGTAAATTAAAGTAAAGTAAAGATACTCACAACACCGGATGTACGAGGAAAAAACCAAATCGAGAAAAAATCTCGAACGGCCAAAGCCAGACTATCACTATGAACAATGGTTTTACACAGACAGATTATCCTTACTCAATGACTCAATCCCCATGGATCTTGACGCATCTTATGATCTTCTACCATTCTTCAATAGTGCCCACACAAAAATTCCATCTTCCACGATGCTCGTTCGCAACACTCGACTCCACGAATGTCTCGGTGTCCACCGATAAGGCTTGATACATCTACGATGTTGAACACGATGTCTATCGCTTCTCCACCTCAAAACCAGCAATAACAAGTGTTCAATGATGAACAAAACTCAACTTGGTGCAACAAGGATCACCTAAAAATTTGATAATGAAATCTCGGATCTTTGTAAACTCTAAGGATGTCTTTAAGCCTTTAAAACCTTAGAAAACATGTGCAAATAAGTTTCTGGATCGTAAAATTATTTTTCAGAATGCACGCACTTTAAGAAAGCGTGACACCTCTATTTATAATAAAATTGATTCGGTGTCAGAATCTCGTTCGAACGAACGATAGTGGATCTTGTTCGAACGACATCAAATGTCATTTGAACGACGTCGTCAGATAGAGTTTTAATTTAAACAGAGTTTTGATTAAAACCAACTCTTATCCAATTCTCATCCATCCTTATCCGACATAAACGAAGTGCAAACAATTAAACCTCTTAAAAAACAATTTCTTTAAAGAAAATAACACCCTTATTTTTTATAAAATGAATTTCGAGTTTCATTAACATTATGCGTTCATACCTGTGTGATCTCGGAATGTAATTAAATCTTGAAGATGAGAAATTGTATCAATCAAATTTCGGCATGATTAAATATTTGTAGCTTTGCCGCAATGTCTTCAATCATTCTTTGATATGTCATAGACTCGTGGGATCAGACAATAGAAAATCTTTCTATGACTCAAACATGTGTTGTTCTCAGAATAAGTCAAAATTACATTAAGACTCAATTGGAAATTTGGTCCTTACAATATCATCCCTAAGTTTCCCCCAAGCATTGGAAAATTATTTGAACTCAATCAACAAAAGAACCCAGAATCAGCCTGGGTCGATCGATCGACAATCATCAGTCGATCGATCGATCGACAATCATCAGTCGATCGATCGATCGAGCAGGTCCAGGTACACTTCGTCTTCTTTATGCGTTTTCTCATCATTCCCAATTATCCAAACTCACATGATAACACAACAAACTTACAACCAAAGATTTCTAACCATTTCTACATACTCTAGGATGATTTCCAACGATTTAAACATAATAAATCTTCACAAAATTTAGCCTAGAATAATTCAAATTCTCTAATTATTCAAGAACCCTAAAAATATGTTCTTCCCATATTTTAAACCATAATCCCATATTTTAATTTGTATTAACAATCATTGTTCCTCTAATTTTCAATTCTCTACAGATATAAATTTAACTACATGTGATTTTTACCCAAACATGCAAGTAATCAATTCCTTTTCTCAAAGAATATTCATCAAAATCAATTATATGAAAATCCTACGCAAGGATATTATAACTCAAAATAATTTGCAAACAACCACTTGCCTTAATCAGGGATGATCTGATTTCGTGATCCTTGTGGTGATTGGTTGTCTTTCTCCTCCAATCTTCCTTCCCAACTAGTATGTGGTGCAAGAACCCTTTGAATCCTTCACTAATTCCTCCTTAGGCTTTGAGAATAATCTATATTCTCTCTCTAATGGATTTCTTTTGTGTTATGAGGTTTCTAACCCTAACCCCACTTTTAATCAGCTAATAAAACACTCCAAAATTCGTAGGTCTCTCACCCGCATATGCCAAAAGTCTAAAATTCCCTGTACGGTCTTGATTTAGCCCAAAAAGCCCCGGTACCCAACTAGTACCCCTGGGTATACTATTCTGACTAATTTGACCCATTTGGAATCATCTGTGACCTCTAAATCATCATTTGAGTCAGCAAAAATATTTTTCATATCTCATCCTCAATTTAGTCTACACGCGACACTCGGTTGTGGTAAAATCAAGTACGTCCACATCTCTCGCTATGTCTTACAAATTAACTATCAATATTTACTCTTCACACTTAGTAAATTTGAATCATAATATTAATCAATGTCTATCTCTATATTAATATCTAATAATCACAATTATTTTTTATTCACTTAATAATCATCATTATTATTAAATCATATTAAATTAGTCTTCTCACGTAATTTAAATTAAAACGTATTTTCTATTTAATTACCCAATTAATTAAATTCTAAATATGCAGAAATACATGGTATTACACATACGAACAATGGATGGTTCTGGATAGTCTTTAATGGAGTTAATAAAGTTTGTTTCAAAAAAATCTTCTCCATTGAAGTCAATTCCTTTCATGTCCATATGAGCTTTTCTAAAATAAACCATGTGCTTAACCAAAAGACTAGAAGTGACGTAAGAATCCAATTTTTTCAAAGTTTGATTTAATTTAGATTGAGATTCTTCAAAATCGCTTAGGATAGCCTTGTGCTTATCTTTTAACAAGTGATGGATTTTAGTTAACATTGAAATATTTTTCGCAAGTAAAATATTATTAGATTCAAGCTCTTCCATTTTCATAGTTGATTCATCATAAATTAGGAGAATTTGATTATTTAAGTCATTAATTTTAGAAAGCAACCTAGAATTGATTTTCCCTAAGTGTGTGAACTTTTGCAAAGTTGATTTGGATATTTTCTCAAAATTCAAATCATCATAAAAATTACTATTAATGGATTCAGTCCTAAGGTTTGATTGATTATATAAGTCAGTTTCATCATCATAATTTGAGTTACAATCGTACAATGTCTTAGAAACAGTGGTAGTAGCGTATTTGTGCTCATGAGTCCTAATATATAAAGTATCATTATCAATAGATATCACGTAGTTTTCTACAATAGTAAACAACTTATCAAACTCATTTTTAGACTCATTAACCCATAGAGGTAAATGTCATAATATTGTTATCATTTTTAGACTCATTAACCCAGATAGGTAAATGCTATAAGATTGTTATACCATTCACTATTGTTACTATCAGAACTATCATCCCATGTTTTAGGTATATGGGCCCTATTCGAAGATTTCCATTTTATTTTTGAAAAATACTTATTAGCATAATGGCCAAATTCATTATATTTCCAACATTAGATATGACTAATATCTTTATTAATGTCATATTTTCAAAGGTTTTCTTTTCATATTATTTTTTATGAGGCTTGTTAGTCTAACATGGATGACCTTCTATAGAAGCAAATTTGTTCCTATATTTAGAAAATTTCTTAAAGTGTTTAGATAAAAGGAAAATTTGATTATCTAATGACTCAAGAGAGAAAGAAGAGTCATCTAAATTATATAGTGAAGATACAAACGCAAATCTATTTACACTAGATTTTAAGACTAAAGATGGTTGTGTAGTGTGTGCATGTGCTTTGCCTCTTTGATATTTTTTAAGACAGTTCGTAATTCATACGTTTTCAGTTTATTACACAGTAGTTGAGGAGTCATACTATGATTATCGATTTAATCTATAATATGTATCTTCATATCAAAACTAGCAGGTAAAGACATAAGTATCTTAGCTCAAATTTCAGAATCATCATACATAATTCCATTAGCATGCAATTGATTAACTATGTCTTGCAGTCTAAGATATAAATCATCAAAATTTTTATAATCTTTCAAGAACATTGTGTTATATAAGTTTAAGAAAGGTTGTGATTTAGCCTTTTTAAACCTTGTGTCACCATCATGGGTAGACATTAGAATGTACGAAGTTGACTTCGATGTAGTGCAAGATGAGATTCGTTTAAACTCAGACTCAGCCATAACTTGGAAAATGGCATTTACACTTTTATTATTATATTGTGAATTTTTCTTCTCCTCTTTTGCTCATTCATAAAAGGGATTTTCTTACAAAAGTTTGGGCATCACCTTCACCATTAGGTTTAGTAGGGATAGTAAAAACAGTTTCAATGATGTCCCATACCTCATCTCCAAGCTATTAGTTGTGTGCAACCATCCTTAATTTCCACTAAGCAAAGTTAGAACCATAAAATATGGGGGGATGTATAAAACTACCATTATAGCCTTCCATTTAAAATTAGGTTTTAAAAGAGTTCAGAAGCTTAAGTAGAAAGTAAAAACGTTAAGAAAAAAGTAATCTTGTTGCTCTGATACCACTTGAAATAATCTAATACACAAACGTGTCAAGGTTAACTAAAACTCTTTTAACTCTTTGATAAAAATGATTTTAAATTTTAATAGTTGATAAAACACACCACTTACACAAAGTTTATGGTTAATAAACTTTATGGTTAATAAAAACTTGAATTAGAATGTGTTGAGGAAAAGAGGTGCAAAAACAATATTTGATCACAAGGAAACCAGCTTACTGGAAAGCCTCGGGTCCATTAGTTATAGGAACATGCAAACACCCAAATCCATAATAACAAATGTTTATGTAAAAATTGCAAATTACAATGTCTAAATGAATTAATCTAGCCAATACAAACAGAATACTAAGGCTTAAACTACACAAACCCACAACTACTGAATGTGACTAGACCAAATAACTCCTTGACAACTTAAGAAATACTTACTCAGAGCTTCACACTCAAAACCATAGTACTAGTGAAGATGAACACAACAAAAGTTAGTATATAGTTTGGTTTAATCACAACAACAAAGATTTTAAATATTAAGTCATTAGATACATAAAAGTCTTTTTTTAGTAGATTTAAAATCAACAGAGATGAACAAACCTAAAAGTATATTAGTTTTGTGTAAAAGCCAATATGGGATGAACAATGAATATAATATGTCAGAAACAACACAAACACTTAAATGAAATTACCTAATTTCAATTTGAAATACGTGATAGCTTTGACTGGAATTAGGCTCATGAAAAGTAGATCTAGTTAAAAATGCAAAGAAAATAGAAGTTTTAACAACAAATCTAAATACTTTTGATTAAACCCAGAAAAAAATGCAATTTCGGGTTTTAAATATAATTTCTGCTAGTACTAAGTTTGGGGCAGATATAACATGCACAATCCCTAATCTTATTCAAAACAGGTTCTACATAAAAAATAGTCTTAGAAACCAGTTTAGGAAAAAAAAAGGAGATGAGCTTGGTTTAAAACAAAGAAGATTAATTAAATCGAACCAAACTTGTTTATGATAGTTTAGATTGTTTTAGATCGAAAAATGAATAGAGATTCTAAGCATGCAGACCTAACAACAAAAAAATCTGATTTTGTGATCATATACATAACTATAGGTATTGACATATAAATACGTATATAATCAACGTATATACATATAGGTATATAAAAAACTAGTAATAGAAGTGTTACCTAAGTAACGAACTCTCACAGATGACAAAATCATAGGGGTGAACTTTTGAACTTCGAAAAGAGTTAGATCAGACCAAATTAGTAAGCCACAAAAATCAGCTTCAAAAACCCTGTCCAGAAAGTTGAAAAAAAAAACTCTTAGAGCATACTCCAAATTGTCAAACTAGTAACAAAAAAACTCAAACCCGCAAACCTTACCCATAAAAATAAACACTCAAATCTCACAATGTTTATATGAAGAACAAATACAGTGTTTAAGTGTATGGTTAATGAAGAAAAACTCTTAAAATATTAAAGAAGAACTCATAAATTTTAGAGGCAGAAGGAGAGAATTTTTTTTGGCAGCATAACATTTATTATTTGAAAATAAATAGACTCCTTTAAAAGAAAAAACCAAGCCTCATATTTATTGGCTCGGAGAAAGACCCTTAGTAAACAAGTAAATCCAAATACTTTAAAGGCACAAGGGTAAAAGACCAAGGCAGTTGAGGGGTAGGAATGAAAATGCATAAAAGAAGAGATTTCAGAGGTATATACGTCAATAACCAACCCCTGACTGAGGGCATAATATACTTTATAACCCAAAAAACTCTTCGGTGAACAGATGTCATGCAGACACACGGATGATGAAGCCGCGTGTGTCAAACGCCACACTCCCATCGACCCAGTGGATTTCACACGGATCAACCCGTTAAAATTGAAACGTTGTAGTTTTGATGTTGTAAAATTTTGTTTAATTATACAATAAAAATGTTTATTCAAATGTTCAATGTAATATTTAAAAATCTAGAAAAAATTATAAAAATATAAAAAATATTTTATAAATTCTGAAAAATAATAAAACCACTTTAATTATAATATATAAAGTATTTAGGTAAAATGCATATCGAAATTTATAATTACAAAAAAAGTTTAAATGTTAAACCAATTAATTCGAAAATAGATTATTAAGCTTTAAAATTAATTAAAAAATGTTTTTAGCCATGTGTTAAATGCAGAAAGAAAAAGTAGAGAGAAAGCGAGAGTTTATCAAAAAATTGAGCCAAATCAAACAAGGTTATTTTCACCTCCAAATAATACATGGGCCTCGTAAAAGTTTGTCAGCAACATCGACTAAAAACTTAGAGACAAGCTTAATGGGATGCTAATGTGAAGTTCCCCTAGTCATATAAATGAATCCCCGAAGTGATCCTCAAGTAAGGAAGAAAGAACAAATGGATAACATCACCAGTCGTCGCCACAATGAACCCTCCCAGTAAAAGAAAAATAAATAAACGAGTTGCCTGCCTCTCCTTTCGCCCATTAGTCTCATCTATATTCCTAGACAATATGGTGTCCTTATGCACCGATATTCGAACACACTCCCCAAAAACGATTCGCCTGTATCTCCTAAGGCTAAAATACCTCGACCAAATGTTGTATTTATACTTTTATATAATTCGTATTCATGAGAATTATTAATAAAAGAAGAGGGTTATTGTTTAAAAGCTCCCATACTTTTATTTAGTTTGGCTTGGTAGCTCTTATGTGAATTAAAGAACTTGACGGGTCAATTTGCGAACTTAAAAAACGTAGGGCTTCGTACAAGAGTTCATTTATTCTAATGATTTCCCCTATCGTTCAAACAAAGAAAGGGGTCATTTGAACGAGCATGATGAAATCAATCCTGCCATTTACGTTGTCAACATGTGAGCCTTTGATCAAAATGTTGTGCAGCTCTTGGAGCCTGATGGTTTGGATGAATCAGTATGAGCAGATTATATGATTATGTGGGTTTTTGCTTGTGTATAAGGGAGAGACGTGGGATAACAAACCCACAACTAGTGCCATCTTCTTGGCCTCTTTCTTGAAAACTCTCAACTCCCTTTCCCTTTCTAAGTCGTCTCCCACCATTCTGAGTATTGTCAATCATTCTCATACCATAGAATACCCACCTCTATACATTGCCCCTACTTTGCAAGCTCTCATCTTCATTGAGGGAATAGTAGGGAAACTTCAGGGGGAACAACTTTGGTAGAACTTTGAAGGAGTCAAGGCATTCTCGAGCTAAAGTCTTTGAGCTAGGAATTTAGGAGCTTTCAAGTCATCCATTACTAGTTCTCCCCTTCCAATCAATGGTAGGTTTTTTCCCAATCTTTCATGGTTTTTCCTAGTTACGAAATGGAGGTAAGAAGTGCTTAGGGAAGTTATATGCCATATATATGTAGATATATTCATAGCATGTTTTGTCTTGCAAAAAAAGAATGATTTTTTTTTTAAAATAAGCCTAAGTAAATTTCTATTACATAAAGAAGATGGTATTTTTAAACCTTGATAAATAGGAAGAAAGCATGTTAAATTTAAAACTCTGATTTATGTAGAATAAATGCATCATTGAGGTATATCTAGGGCGAAAACCTCCTATAAACTTATAGAGACATGTAGTATGCTAAAGGGTGTTAATATTTTTTTAAACAAACATGTAAAAATGGGCCTTTTTACCAAACTAATAATCAAGGAAAAATAACCCCAAATTTTGTTAATGTGGTAAAGTTAGCATAAATGTTGGAACTCACATGAAATAATAAAAGAAGACTATGAATTTTACATGGATGGTCTTAAGCATGATGACTAGGATTTAATGTGGAAAAATACTAAGGGAAGGATATAGTTTTGAACTTAAGATGATAAATTTGACACTTTGAAAATAGTTAAATATTGTGCTACTAAAGAAATAAAACAAGCAGATGTTTTTCACAAAAACGTAATCAAAAGGGGGTAAAAAAGGGAATTTTGAGCAAACTTGAGGACCATAAGGGTAGGATACCTCTTAGGACCTCTTAGGTCTAGTTTTGGGGTGTAAAACAGAGGAAAAGTGAGTGGACATTAGATGAATGTTAATCACATAAAGAATAAGTATTCGGATGACACCGGGAAAAATTAAGAAAGGCCCGGAGCCTTAGAGTGACAATAGCAAAACCAGTGGTCAGAGCATATGGTGGCGTCACCGGGGGTGAGGAGACCGTTAAAGTACATGATAATTGGACAATTCTAAAAAGAAAAAATAATAAAGAAGGAAAAATCTAGGGTAATATGAATAATTCAAGCAAATAACCAAATTAAAGTAATAATTGAGACTAATGGAGAAAAGGTGAATTATAAGCCTATAAACCCGGTAAAGGGTTGTAAAAATGGGTTAGTATGAGTATGAGATCATCGCTAGGTGCGTGGCATGTAGTCACATTATGATCAATTAAACGACATACGTTAATAATCGAACAAAAGAAATATTCATTGCATCTTTCTACAATCAGTAGAAAAATGTGTTGCTTGATATTAACTTCCTGTTAAGCACTTGCTCAAACCTACTTTTTTTAAATTAAAAAAAAACACCCCACCCCAGGTACCTCGAGTAGAAATGTTGGACAGGACGCGAGAAAGGCCCCAGGGGGAGACCAACACCGTTAGAATGCTATGTACCACTTTCAAAAACATTAGACTTGATATTTGCACTTTAGACATTTAAACTTATTTGGGCCTCGATCGTAATTTGTAATAATACAGGATGGTATGAATTGCTTTAGTTTAATTAGCCTTTCAGAATAAACACAACATTTTATAAATAAATTATGTCAAAATTATTTATCCTATAGTGGTCACCGTTTTTCAAAGTAAGAATATAAAGAATCACACTTCTAAATAAATTAAGGTTTTTCTTGAATGAACTAATTAAATCTTCCCCCTACCCTTTTAACTTCCCAACTCAGTGTGGGTTGAGCCAACGGTGGTCCAAAACCGGGTCGGGACATTACAAATGGTATCAGAGCAATAGTATCTTCAGGTGTGACAAAGTGTTTACGTTTCCTTAATGCGTCTCCCCTACTTAATGTACATATAATTATTTTTACTACTTAGTAGATATCTTTCACTATCATTTCATGCATACACTGTGTATTAAACTCTTCATTGTTGCTTAGATTCCTTCATGTCGTGACCTCGTAAGTGGTTTCGGCTCTGTGAGTTCTAACGTATGGACCAAGCTGTACGACAGCTTGGTGACTCTCTGTCCCATCAGTAGGCCAATAGTATCCAAATCGTCGAGAGCACCACTTCCACATCACTCCTCAAGGAATTTAGGAGGCTAAACCCACCCACCTTCAATGGGTAATCGGGCCCCTATGCAGCCGAGGCAAGGATTGACGAGGTCGCAAGAGTAATGGAAGTTCTGTGTGTGCCAATTGGGCAAAAAGTCAAGATAGCGACATTTCAGTCGATTCAGTAGGCACAGAGGTGGTGGGCTACGCACTTGGGCAATTTGGAAAACCCGTTGGATTGGGATGGTTTTCGGGTTTCCTTTCTATATAAGTACTTTCCCTAAGCATATGTTGATGCCAAAAAGGATGAGTTATCTCAGCTAATCCAGGGCAAGTTATCGGTCAATGAATACTTGGAACATTTCGAGACCCTATCAAAGCATGTGAAAGCATTAGGAACATATGAAGCTGAGAAGACAAGTCTCTTTGTCAAGGGCCTTAATTTGGGCATATGTTGGATCATGGCAGGTATGGATCTACCCAACTCAGGACAATTGTAAAGAAATATATTAAGTTAGAGATTTATGACAAGGATAGAAAATCTATTAGGGAAAATAAGAGGATCCAAGTGACTCTCACTCGAGTGGTCACAAAATGTCCCGTAGCGGGGCTCGAGGTTTCTTTGCAAAGCTCAAGGCAACAATAGGGGTGGGTTCCTCTTCAGCTCAATGGACCAGTGACCAGAACCCTATCACCCCCACATAAAGGACTTGCTTCAGTTGTGGAATTTTGGGGAATATGAAGAGGGAGTGTCCCCAGCGATTATCGGGCAGCCAACAGACCGCTAACATCGCACTGGGCCGAAATTCCAACTATACCGACCCCATTCAATAACACCAACCGTTTTCCTTTAGGTACCAGCAGCTGACTATCACAGTGTGGATGGGTCGCATCCAATTCTTGGGTAGGGTGGCCGTCGGCAGGGCTAAATTCCCAATAGCCAAACCAATATATTTAATCCCTGGAGAACCGACACAAATTCCCAGCAGACTGCACCTCCTAATGTCCCTAAAGTGATGGAAGGTATGATTCTCCTAAATAATACTTGGGTAAAGGCATTGTTCTACTCTAGAACTTCGCACTCTTTCATATCTAGTTCTTTAACCTTTAGTCTGGGTTTGGTAGTAGACTGATTCCATCCTCCCATCTTTATCGGTCTCCCAGTGGGTGGTCGCATTGTCCTCGACAAGGTTTGTCGAAAGTGTGTAGTCATGGGGGGAGACTTTGTCTTAGAATACGAACTGCTCTTTGTCGACATAGATGGATTCGAGGTAATCTTGGGTATGGATTGGCTGGTACAGTTGATATTTCGCCTTTTGCGTATATGTCGTTGTAGAGTAAAAGACGGTCGATCAAAAAATCCCTTTTGGTACCTACAAGCACACTAAATTATATATTGGCAAGTAACGGGTCAATCCGCGCTCCTTAATGTGAACAAGAGAAAATTGAAAACAAGTATGATTTTTAAAATAATTTTGAAGGGATATTTATACTACTAATTATGAACTAAACTTAAAACTACACTAATAAATAAAGAAAATGATAAAATGAGATAAATATGAGTAGAAAACAATTATGAGATATTTCAAGGGATTAAACTTCACCACTTA
The DNA here is from genome assembly GCA_949130495.1 of Sambucus nigra. Classification (NCBI taxonomy): domain Eukaryota; kingdom Viridiplantae; phylum Streptophyta; class Magnoliopsida; order Dipsacales; family Adoxaceae; genus Sambucus; species Sambucus nigra. The sequence goes on from OX422211.1 coordinate 695,484,186, forward strand.
ACGTGTTTATTTTCATTATTTAATTTGTCTATTTGAAATGCCCCAAAACATATATAAATTCACAAATCAACTCTCGTTGCAAATGTAAATTTACATATCATCCTTTAGAAGATTAATATTTAAATCTCACATACCCACAAAAATTAGATTTAAACATTTTCTAATAAATCACCCACTAGGGAAAATTTACTAAAAACATTTAAATCATAAAAGAAAAATAAGTTTTAGACTTGAGAAATTCAAACTATAATATCATTAAAAAATTGCCTATCGCTAGTTTAATTAATGAATAAATATTATAATTTGAATTTACGATTTTCTCTCGAAAATAATTCACCCTCTCTCGAGGCGTAAATATAAATTGTAAAATTTTAATATTAATATTCAAAGGGGCATAATAAATAAACAAACCAAAAATAAAAATAATTAAGTTAAGGGTTCCGGTACACCCCTTGAATGGGGGTATTTAGCTTCTCATTATGGTATTATTACATATAAAATGTAATAATCACACAATATGAGGCATATAAAATAAAAAATAATGTGAGAAAAATAGTCAAACCAAGTCTCCTTGAAGTCAATAATAATTTCCCAAACATCAATAATTAAGAGCACCCACAATTCTGAAATATTACAACACTCCAAAAAAATGGGTTTACAGTTTGGTTAGCAGGTTGATGTGGTGGGTACCAGGGTCAGGAGGTTCAGACCGGGTCTTGAATGGGTTTCTACGGGTTGAGCAGTTGGTTTATGGGTTGTCGAGTGGATCGGGTTGTATTAGGTTTCGGGTTCGGGTTGGGGATATGGGTTTGGGGTTAAAGGTATAAGGAGAGCTTGGTCGGGTAGTGAACTGGTAAGGGACAAGGGGTTTTGGGTAGTGAACTGGTAATTGTATCTCTCTTGTGTGTGAAAAGGTGAGTAAATGTAATCAAGTTCAATCCTCTCACACACATATAAGAAAGAACGAACATATAGAAAGAAAAATGATCTCATGAAAGAAATCTAATCACTATAGTGAGAACGTCGAGTTATTCACCACGTTGACTTTCATTTGCCCGAACACCTAGGGGAAATATGGGTGTTTACGGGTGAGGGGAAATGAAATGGGAAGGATATAATGAGATAGGTAGGATAGGATGGATGATGGGTGCGATAAGAAAGTTTATAAATGAAGAACAAATGTATTTATTACATAAAAACTAACTAAAAACTTTTCTTTTCTTTTCTTTTCTCTCTTTTCTCTTTTTTTTTTGAATTTTCTTTTCTTTTTTATTCTTCTTTGTTTTTTGCTATTTTTCTATTTTTTCCTCCCTTTTTTTTATACTCTCAACACTGAAGATATTTTACATTTGGAATATCACTCTTTTTCAAAAAGAATTTGATGGATGATATATAAATGGGGCGGGGTATATGGATGATGTGGGAATATGAAAGAATAAGGAAAGGTAATGGATGAAGTGAATGGTAATTGGATATGGTAGAATATCTAGTGACCGGGACAAATTTCAAGACACGTGTTTCTTACAACTCGAAAGTGATGTCATTCTCAGTGATCAAGACAAAAAATTTATGAAAAATAATGAGATTATACAATAATTTAAGTGCGGATCCAAAAGAAGTTGAATCAACTTGTGACTCAGAGATTGCGTAAAACACTCAGAACGGGTGAAGGACACAAATCTCACAAGCTAAAGTATCCACTAGTGATCCTTAAGCTTCTTTTGAGAATTGTAGTACTTTTCAACTCAAAATCGTAGTGACGTGATAAGAGCACAAATTTTTTAGTCTAAAAATTCATGCTACAAATGCCGTGTTACATACTACATAAGCTATTTAGAAAAAAAAACATCCTCTAGCTTGATTCCTAGACTTAAAAGACGGATGATAGAAAATTCACGTCAATGAGTGAGATGAAAAAAATGCACGGAATTTTAAAAATAAGATTTAAAAATCAAAATTTTTCAAAAGAGGTACGATTTTGATAAAATTCCCCACCCCCAAACAAAAAGGAATATCGTCCTTGATGTTAAGGAAAATGATTTTTAAAATTGAGAGCAAAAGGATAGGAAAGAGATTACTATAATCAGTTGCTAATGAAATGGGCAGATGAATCCAAGAAGAAACATGAATAAATGGTGAGATAACAAAAGGGTACAAGTCTATAAAGCATAGGGTCATGTGAAACACCACCCCCAAATAGGATGAGACTCATACAAGAAATCATGGGTTGCCTCCCGGTAGCGCTAAGTTTAATGTCATCAGCCAAACCGAACCATTCTCACCATAAAGATAAGATCTATGAAAGTGCAGGGTGGTAGAAAAAATGGGTAATGATAATCACCCCCAAACAAGACTGAAGCGTCAGTCTTGTAGGATAAAGGCTAAAGAGGGTCAATGCACTTGAATGGAAAAGTGCTTCACGCGATGCACAACATCGGTGGACCATGGGCGGGTGGGGACTAGGGTAAGGATAAGAAAGTCATGGGTGATTAAGAATCGATCACGAGCCTCATTGAGACAAAAGGTAAGGTCAACGAGGACCCTATAAGCATGATGCTCTAGTTGGTGAGGAAGGCAATATGTTTTTGCAATGGAAATGTGGTGGGGCTAATAGAAAGAACACGACCGTTCTATAAATGGATGATGATAAAGATCGCGTCGTGACATGCCAGGGAGCTGTCGATGGGAAAAATCAACACCGCAAGAGAGTGGCGGGCATGGAGTAACAAGCTCAGTGTCACGCAAGTGGAGAGTATAACCAAATATACTCTCATGGATGGCAGGATGGACGATGGGTGGAGGATGAAAGTAAGGGCCTAGATAAACATATGTGAACTGTGGAGGTATAATGACTAGGTCCAAACAAGGTGGTGGGCTGGGTGTGATACACGGTGGGGAAAGATGATCCAACTCAAGTGTAGGAGACACACACTCATGGAGAGGAGTAAAGTAATACTCACAAAGGAGTGTGGTGTCTAAAGATGGAGTGGTCAACTTCTCCACCAATGTGTCACCTTCCATATTGGTGAATGGGACTAACGAGGCATTAAGATCCGAGATATATGGATCACCATCAATATCAGACTCAAAGTGAGCCAAACATCCCTGTATAGGAACCATAGCAAGGGAGGTGGGAACCATATCCGATTCAATCTCGGTGCAGTGGGGGGCACTCGTAGCCGGAGCTAACCTAGGACAAATTGGTTCCTCGGGAACACACGTGATGGGATCAATAGGTATAAACTTGGGAATATTTTTGGATATAACAGGAGTGGGAATGTGAACCTCAAGTGTGGGTTCTTTTGGATATGGAAGGTAAGGGAGAACCTCGACGTTAGGTTATTTTGGATTATTAGGGTATGGATCAATCTCACTAAAGAAGGGTATGTTAACACAATTTTCAACTTGGGGCTCGGACCATGGAATGGTCTCAACATCGAGATTCTCGGGGTGGTAGGGTTGGTCAAACTCAAATTCGGTGGCACAAGACGACGCATCATCACTCCACGTGGGGGGAATGATGGGTTGACTTGGAATGAAATCCGACTCATTCGCACACTCAAATTAATTTAACCTTTGTTCAAGCCTTTGAATAGCTTGAGTTTGAATTTTACTTGCTTGCTCTTGCTCAAGGATGAACTGGTGCAAGAGTCTTTCGAGAGCGGAGGTGGATGATGGTGGGGAAGTGATGGTTGGTGGAGGACAATGGTGGATGGGTAAGGTGGACACAACACACTAGTATCATGAATAAATGGAGAATACTCATAGGAAGTGTGGGGAACGGGGTCAAGTTCATCATACACGAAAGGACCGCCTTTGTGATGGACAAATAGTTGATACTCATGGGGTGCGTAGTGAGGGAACTGATCGGGATAGGGTGCATAAGGTTGCCATAACGACTGTGGGAACATGTGAGGATCCACAACCTCGGGTTTGGATTCGTATTACGTGGGAGGGTGATAAATCCACCACGAATAGCTTGGTTTCTCACACCACTCGGGATTGGATATATCATGACAATAGTCCGAAGTGGGTTTCGAAATAGTGTCATATGGATACACAGGTTACATGGTCAGTTCAGATGGATAAGGAAGATATGGACACTTATAGGATAAGTGATAGCGTGAAAACAATGTGTGCACAACAAAGCATGTGACTCGTTGATACTCGTCATCAGAGGCGATGAAATGTGATATGCGTGTGTGGATGACGCATGAGTATCAATGGTGTGTGGTTGAGAGTTAAAGCCACGAAGTAAGGTATGGAGGTTCGACTTGGGCTCAACCTCAAACATGCTATGAGAGAATGAGAAATGGCCAAAGCAATCCCGTAAATGATGTTCTTAGGCCATGACGAGAAAATATAGTTTTTTTATTTTATTTTTAATTTTTTCAAAAGGAAAGATAACATTTTTGGATTTTTGTAAAAACAAAGGAAAAAATATTTTTGGATTTTTGTGGAGAAAAGATATAAATTTTTTTTTTTTTAAAAAAAGGATAAAAGTGGGCTCAGTATGAAACACACTAGGATGGAGCACACAAAACCGACTACCAAAGGATTAGAATCAAACATGCACAAGCGAAGAAAAATCCTAACTAACACGTAACCACTTTTTATCTTCAATTAAGTGAATGGGTAGTCAAATTTTAATTACTCCACGGGCGAGAAAAAGCACGGAATCTTATACGTCGCCTGTGAAAAATTGTGCTCCTATTTGGATTTCTAGATGATTGATTTTAATTAAGTGATTGCACGATTTAATAAGCAAGTGGAGTTAAGTGATTGAGTCGGGTGATAAAATCCCTTCTCGTTTCAATGACCGGGTTTAGGTCTTAAGTTCATTAATTAATCAAACCATTCAAAGTAAGACTATACAAAAATATAAATCACTTAGGAGCAAATAGTCAAACAATAAATGGACTCGCTAATAGGAGAGACGTGGGTGATAAATAAATGTACCTCCTATAGCGTTTACACACGTAGGGTGAACACCGAGTTGAGTCGACCGGGGGAAGTTCGTCAAACTTCAGTCGTCCCCGGGAGTCCTACCGACCCAATGTAGAGAGGATTCAATTTTACTTCGCCTTTGGACGCTCTCTTGTTGGTGCAATTAAAACAAATACACAAATTTTAATTTTCTATTCAAATTAAAAATAAACAAAGTGAAATATGATGAAACACACACACAATTTAAATTTCACTTAAACCAATTTAATTAACCCAAGTCCTAGAAATTTGCCTAACAAGATATTTACTTCATTTTAGTAAATTAGGCCAAACCAAATTTTAACACATTAAATTAACGACTTGAATTACTACACATTACCCAATATTTAATTAGCGCCAAATTAAATTAAGCAGTGATTAAACCAAATTTTATCTTTTTACCTAAGCATGCATTCTAGGTGAGTATAGAAAAAGATGAAATAAACAATAGATCACTACGCCGCGATGTACGAGGAAAAACCCACAACGAAAAAAAACCTCAGACGGTCCTAGCCTCAAATCCACTAAGTACGAAATTTAAAAATACAAGCAAGATGACTTACAACACTCGACTCAATCCCTCTCAAGCCCCGACGCGTCTTCTTGTATCAACCTCTGCCTAGTGAATAACCACGGAGCTCCACCGCGATCTCAGAATCCACCGATCGGACTTTATATGGTCACCGTCAACCACACATGGTGCCTTTCACCACATGAGAATGCCGTAGCAAAACAAGCTCTTCTTCTTTATGGGATTTAGAAGCAAACCCAAACTTCTCTTCAAACGGATGTAGAGATAAACCGGTGCCAAACACTCCAAGCAAAGTACACACACACACACACACACACACACACACACACACACACACACACATATATATATATATATATATATATATATATATATATATATATATATATATATATGGAACTTGGATTAAACAACAATTGGGTGTAAACAGGTGTTTAAAAGATTTTTCTTGAAGAATTAAACACTCAAAAACAATGAACTTTTTCCCTTTTAATTTCTCTCTCAAAACACTCTCTTAGAGGTTGTAGGATGTAAAAAAGTTAAACCAAAAAGGTTGGTTCCCGCATTATTAAGTTCTGTCAAAAGTTAGTGGGGTAAAGAAGTGGGAAACATGACAAAAACTGCTTAAAACTGCCAAATACCTGTTCCCGCCAAATCTCGTTTGAACGAGATTTTCGTTCGAATGAGGTTTCTAACGAAGTTCCAGTGTGAACTCGTTAGAAATCTCGTTCGAACATGATGTTCATTCAAACGACTCTCCAGTGGCCTTATATGGAAACCCGTTGGCAAACTCGTTCGAACGACATTTCGAACGAACTTCTAAAAAGTTGTGAAATTTCGATTTTTGCCCAGAAACTTTATATACTTTATTTTAAAGTTTTAATAAAAATCTTTCTGTAAATAAATAACAGTTTTAAATAAACGTTCACCCAATATAAAATGTTCCAAGCTCATATATATATATTAAAATGCATTCATACCTTAGGAGCAATGGAACCATGTTGATGACGTAGAAACGAGGCACTTTAAACTCGGCAATTTGATGAAGTTTTATACTCTTGGCCGCTACGTCTTCAACAAACACGTCATAGGCTTGAAGGATGATCAATTAACTCCATCCTATAACTCAAACATTTTTGTCCAGAATTGAGCCAAAACTACAAAGGACTCAATTGGAAATTTTTGTCCTTACATCTCTCTCTAACTTGTTCGATTTCCCTTTAGCTTTTTAATTTATTTAATTATTACAAATAATTGGTGTCCAAAGCACCACGAATAAATGTACAAGGCCTCAATATCCTAATACAAATAATCTATGTAAAATAAAAAAAAATTATATACAAATGAACAAATGTACAAGTCTTCAAAACTCTCCTCAACTCGAAAAGTTGGCAACGGCACTTCGTGAAAAGTCAATCGCCAAAGTTTGAGCAAAGTCCAAAGCTTAAAAAGTCGACAATGGTGCCATTTGATATTTTTCCTTTTCTATGTATGTCATTATAGGGTAAAAGACAGTCAATCAAAAAAACCCTTTTGGTACCTACAAACACACTAAATTGGATATTGGCAAGTAAGAGTCAATCCTCGCTCCTTAATGTGAACAAGAGCAAATTGAAAACAAGTATGATTTTTAAAATAATTTTGAAGAGATATTTATACTACTAATTATGAACTAAAATTAAACTACACTAATAAATAAAGAAAATGATAAAGTGAGCTAAATATGAGGAGAAACCAATTATGAGATAATTCAAGGGATTAAACTTCACCACTTAGCGTATTTATTTTCATTATTTAGTTTGTCTATTTGAAATACCCCAAAACATATATAAATTCACAAATCAACTCTCGTTGCAAATGTAAATTTACATATCATACATTTGGAAAATTAATATTTAAATCTCACATACGCACAAAGATTAGATTTAAATATTTTCTAATAAATCACCCACTAGGAAAAATTTACTAAAAACATTTAAATCATAAAAAAAATAAGTTTTAGAGTTATGAAATTCAAACTATAATATCATTAAAAAATTGCCTATCTCTAGTTTAATTAATGAATAAATATTATAATTTTAATTTATGATTTTCTCTAGAAAATAATTCACCTTCTCTTGAGCGTAAATAAACATTATAAAATTTTAATATTAATATTCAAAGGGGAATAATAAATAAACAAACCAGAAATAAAAATAATTAAGTTAATGGTTCCATCACACCCCTTGAATGGGATATTTAGTCTCTCATTATGGTATTATTACATATAAAATGTAATAATGACACAATATGAGGAATACAAAATATAAAATAAAGTGAGCAAAAATAGTCGAACCAAGTCTCCTTGAAGTCAATAATAATTTCCAAAACATCAACAATTAAGAGCACCCACAATTCCGAAATATTACAACACTCCCCAAAAAAATGGCAAAACTCTAAAATTTATTTCACAATAATCTGCCTCACACTCAACTCACTACGTAAAAAAAAATATAAAAGAAGAAATAAAAAATGTATACAATACTACACCAAAAATGAGCTCCAAAAAATGGAGCTCCTAAGCTAAAAATGTTTCTCTCTCTGTGTAGTTGCTACTGTCCGCATTTTTTTTCCTTATCTACTTCTCCTTTTAAATTGAAGAGAGGGTCTTCTTGAAATTAGAAGTGACATGGGCATAAGGCTAGGGAGGCGAGGGGTTTTTGCAGGAGATTTGCTCGAATGCGATTTGGTAAAGGCTCGGGTTCGAATTTGGTGAAATGGGTTTACGGTTTGGTTAGCAGGTTGATGTGGTGGGTACCAGGATCAGGAGGTTCAGACCGGGTCTTGAATGGGTTTCTACGAGTTGAGCAGTTGGTTTATGGGTTGTCAGGTGGATCGGGTTGTATCAGGTTTCGGGTTCGGGTTCGGGTTCGGGTTGGGGATATGGGTTTGGGGTTAAGGGTATAAGGAGAGCTTGGTCGGGTAGTGAACTGGTTGGTAAGGGATAAGGGTTTTCAGGTGGTTTCGGGTTTGGAATTGGGGGTTATAAATGGGTTCCTGAGTTGGTAATAGTGGTGTGTGGTTTTGTTAAAGGATTGGGTAGGAGAGATAGTGAGATGAGTGGTTGAAGATGATGATGAATAGTGAATAAGGTGGGGAGTGGTTGTGTATGGTTAAGTGTAAGATTAGCTTTGTGTGTGTGTTTTTATTTAGACCCTTAAAAATAAAAAATAAAAATATTTAAACTAAAAATAAATCAAACTAAATGAAAATAAAAATAATAAACCTAAAAAAAATAAATAAATATTAAAATTAAAAATCTATTAAAACTAAAAAAAACTAAAATCCTAAAAAAATGTAAAATCTAATAAAACTAAAAATAAATGAATTAATAAAAAAACTAAGCCTAATAAAATAAAATCAAAACTAAAAAATCAAAATCAAAATCAAAATAAAATTACACTAAATAAAAAGTAATATAAAAAACAGAAAATAAATCCTAGAAAATTCTAAATAAATTCTAAAAATAAAATGACTGAAACTTAAAATCTAAGAAAATAATAAAAGTACAAACACAACACACATGAGGTTCGGGGTAGGTTTAGACTCGGGTAAGGTTACGAGGGAGGTAAATTAGCTCCATTTGAACTGCAAATTGCCTCGAAATAACAGTTTTGACACCGTAACTGCAATGAAGCTTGCACATTAAACAATTACGCACGTAATACCCAAATTGCCGAGAATTAACAAGTAAAATATGTCTATTCGGGGTATAAAATGTACACTTTTAGGTGCTTATCAACAGTTTAGAGCCAAAATCGACTGCCATCGACACAATGTCCTTATATCACTTACGGACGGGTCCCACCATCGTTTCAGTAGTGAGCAGGGAATCGATTACCCTTGCAAGTTCACTAAAATCGATAAGCGGAAAAATTATTTTGGTTGGCTAAGCAGTATGGTCGACTAAGAAGGGTCAAATGGCATGGTTCTTGACTATCCTGTGGTTCGGGAATTCCCTGCCGTATTTCCGGATAATCTTCTCAGCTTAGCGCCACTATGAGAGGTGGACTTTGCAATATAAGCACATTAAGGCATGTCACCAATCTCAATCCCACTGCATAGAATGGCCCCGATCGAATTACAGGAATTACAGACGCAATTGAAGGAATCAACCCGAAAGGGGTTCATACGTCCCTATGTTTCTTTGTGGGGATCCCCGTTCTTATTCGCAAAGAAAAAGGATAACTCTATGAAACTATGCATCAACTATCGATAGCTAAATAGGGTGACCGTAAAAAATAAGTACCCTATTCTCCATATCGATAACTTGTTCAATCAGTTGAGGGGGCAGGCAGATTCTCAAAAATTGACCTCCGCTCTGGGTACCACCAATTACGTGTTAAGGAGGAAGTCATTCCCAAGACAACATTCTGAACATGGTACGGGCATTATAAGTTTATGGTGATGCCCTTGGGATTAACAAACTCCCCATCAGTATTCATGGACTTGATGAATAGTGTCTACCAACTTTATTTGGATCGATTCGTTGTAGTTTTCATGAATGACATCTTAATATACTTAGCGTCTAATATAAATCATGAACGACACATCCGAGCGACCTTGCAAGTGCCCCAGGAGAAAAAATTGTACGCCTAGTTTAGTAAATGTAAATTATGTATGGAAGAGGTAAAGTTCCTTAGCCATGTGGTCTCCGGTGTGGGTATCTCCATAGACCCGACAAAAGTGGAAGCGGTATGGGGAGGCAATCAGCCAAGAACAGTCATCGAGATGAGCAGCTTCTTAGGTTTGTCGGGTACTATCGCAGATTTATGCAAAAAAAATCCATGGTAGACATGCCTCTCATAATGCTCACTCGAAAGGATGTGCAATTCGAGTTGTCCGAGGACTGCGAGTTAGCATTTCAAGAGTTTAAGGACAGACTGACTTCAGGACCTATTCTCATCCTCTCAGAATGGGACAAGGGCTACACTGTTTACTACGATGCTTTAGGCTCAGGACTTGGGGCAGTATTGATGCAGGATGGTCATGTGGTACCATACACATCTCACCAGCTAAAGGTGCATGAGAGAAACTACCCCACCCACGATTTGGAGCTATCCATCGTAGTATTTGCATTAAAGAGTTGGAGGTACTACCTATATGGGGAGCGATTTGAATTATTTTCTGATCACAAGATATTTTAGCATATATTTACTCAACGGGATCTAATCCTCCGATAAAAAAAGGTGGATGGTGTTAATGGAAGATTATGACTTTTCACTGGAGTACCACCTAAGGAAGGCCAATGTGGTGGTCGATGCTCTCACTCAAAAATCTTGTCTCGGCTCTCCGCAATGAAATGCCATTACTAAAAATGTTCAGGGAACTACAAAAGTTTAACTCGCATGTGCAACGGGGTTATGAAAAGGTTACCTTTGGGGTGTGGTGGCCCAACCCCTCATCCAACATAGAGGATTGGAAGCATAGTCACGTGATCCTGAATTTCCTAATATAATGACCACATTTGGAACATAGAAGTGTTAGACACCCTCACCATGGACACAGATGGTAGGATTTGACACAAAAGGAGGTTGATTGTACCTATCACTGAGGAGATACTAGATGAGGTGATGTCAGAAAGCCATCACTCAGATTTCAAAATATACCCTGGCTCCACCAAAATGTGTAAGGACCTATGTAGGGATTTCTAGTGGTCCGACATGAAGAAAGATAAGGAAACGTATATGGACAAGTGCTACACCTACCAACAAGTAAATGCTGAGCCCAAGAAACCGACATGGTTATTGGAACCAGTACCCGTTGGCTGAATGGAAGTGGGAGAACATAACAATGTATTTCGTTATAGCTTTACCACGATAGGAGAGAGGTCATAACGCAGTATGGGTTATAGTAGATCGGATCCCCAAGTCGGCCCACTTTTTACCACTTAAGATCATAGACAGTGTGACTAAGTTCCAGACTATATATTCGAGAAATACTCAGGCTACATGGTGTTCTTTTATCAATCGTATCGAACAAGGATGCCTAATTTATTTCTCGATTATGGAAAAAGTTTCAATAGAAGTTGGGTATGAAACTAAACAAGATTACGTCATTCCACTTAGAGATCGATGGGCAGGCATAGAAGACAATACAATTCTTGGAGGACAATCTGAGAGCTTACGCACTCGATTTCCAGGGTAGTTGGGTAGATACTTACACCTGCAAGGGTTTGCCTACGACAACAACTATCAGGCAAGCATTGAGATGGATCCCTTTGAGGCCCTCTATGGGAGAACGTGCCACTCACCAGTTTGTTGGGAAAAAGTGGGAGAGAAACACCTTACTAGTTCAGATTTGACTCAAGAGATGACGAATAAAGTATGAATAATTCGTTAGAGAATAATGATGTCTCAGAGCCAACAAAAGAATTATTCTGGCAATCACTGAACACGCTTAGAATTATGTGTGGATGATCATGTAATGCTAAAAGTGAGGGCCAGGAAGGGAAACAAACATTACGGAAAGAAAGGGAAGCTAGCCTTACGTTACAACGTCCCCTTTGAGATCCTCAAGAAAATTGGAGATATGTCGTATCACTTGGCTCAGCCTCAATAATTTTCCCAGGTACACAATGTGTTCCACGTATCCATATTAAAGAAGTATCTACACAATCCTCACCATGTGATTGATTGAAATTTTATTGAGTCAGCAGAGGACATCACGTTTCCCATGAGGTCGGTATCCATTCTAGATCGCGAGAAGATATTCTTTCTTAAAAAGGTCATTTCATTCGTGAAGGTTCTTTAGACATTTCAAGGTGTTGAGGGTGAAACTTGGGAGCGTGAGTTTGAGATGCGGGAGAAACACCCGAAACTCTTCCCTTAGCCACTTAACCTAATTTTGAGGACAAACTTTCCTAATGATGGGAGTTTGTAATGCCCCGATCCAATGTTGTATCTATATTTTTATGTAATCTGTAGTCAAGAAAAATATTAATAAAAGAAGTATGTTATTATTTAAAATCTCCCATCCTTTTATTTAGTTTGGCCTTGTAGCTCTTATGTGAATTAAGGAAGTTGATGGGTCAATTTGCAAAACTTAGAAACTTAGGGCTTCGTACAAGAGTTCAATCGTTCTAATGATTTCCCCCTATCGTTTGAATGACGAACAAGGTCGTTTGAACAAGAAGGATGAAATCAAACCTGCCATTTACGCTAGCAACATGTGAGACTTTGATCCAAATGTTGTGTCAGTTATTGGAGCCTGACTGTTTGGATGAATCGGTATGAGCATATTATATGATTATTGGGGTTTTTGGTTGTGTATAAGAGAGAGACATGGGATAACAAACCCACAACCAGTGCCATCTTCTTGGCCTCTTTCTTGAGAGCTCTTAACTCCCTCTCCCTTTCCAAGCCATCTCCTACCATTCTGAGTAGTGTTAATCATTCTCATACCATAGAATACCCACATCTACACATTTCCCTTACTCTAGAAGCTCTCATCTTCATTGAGGATATAGTAGAGAAACCTTGGGGGGAACAACTTTGGTGGAACTTTGAAGGAGCAAAGGCATTCTAGATTTAATGTCTTGGAGATAAGAATTTAGGAACTTTCATATCATCTATTACTAGTTCTCCAATTCAAATCAAAGGTAGGTTTTCTTTCAAGCTTTCAAGGTATTTCCTAGTTTTGAAATGGAGGTGAGAAGTGCTTAGGAAAGTTTTATGCCATAGATATGTAGATTTATTCATAGCATGTTTTTGTCTTGCAAAAAAAATGGATTGTTTTTAAATAAGCTTAAGTAAATTTCTATTACATAAAGAATATGGTATTTTTAAACCTTAATAAATGGGAAGAAATCATATAAAATTTAAAAGTATGATTTATGTAGAATAAATGCATCATTGGGGTATTTCCACAGCAAAAACCTCCCATAAACTTGTAGAAACATGTAGTATGATAAAGAGCGTTAATATTTGTTTAAACAAACATGTTAAAATCGTCCTTATTACCAAACTAATAATAAAGGAAAAACATCCCCGAGTTTCGTTAGTGCTTAATGTAGTAAAGTTAGCATAAATGTTGGAACTCACATGAAATAATAAGATCAAACTATGAATTTGACAAGGATGGTCTTAAGCATGTTGAGTAGGATATAATGTGGAAAAATACTAAGGGGAAGGATATGGTTTTAAAAAAATGATAAATTTTACACTTTGAAAATAGTTAATTGTTGTGCTACTAAAGAAATAAAACAAACGGATGTTTTTCTCAAAAACATAATCAAAGGGGGTAAAAAATGATATTTTTAGCAAACTTAAGGACCCTAAGGGTAGGCCACCTCTCAGGACCTCTTCGGTCTAGTCATGGGGTGTAAAACGGAGGAAAATTGAGTTTGGCAAAACTATTAAATTGCGACGTTTAAAACAAAACCATGGATGATGAAGTTGATAAAAAAGTGTTATGAGATAATGAGAACATTGGATGAATGTTAAACACATAAATAATAAGTATTCGGATGACACCGGGAAAAACTAAGAAGGACGGCCCAGATACCTAGGGTGAAAATCTCAAAACCACTGGTCAGAGAATATGGTGGCGTCACCGGCGATGAGGAGCCCATTAAAGTACGTGGTAATTGAAACATTCCGAAAATAAGAAATAATAGATAAGGAAAAATATAAGGTTGTATGAATAAATGAAGCGAACAACTGAATTAAAGTAATAATTGATACTAATGAGGAAAAGGTGAATTATAACTCTTTAAACCTGGTAAAGGGTAGTAAAAATTAGGATAGTGTGAGGATGAGGTCATCGCTCGGGTGCATGATCTATAGTCACATCATGGTCAATTAAACAACATACTTTTATAATCGAACAAAATAAATATTCATTTCATCTTTCTGTAATACGTAGAAAAATGTGTTGCTTAATATAAACTTCCTGTTCAACACTTGCTCATACCTACTTTCTTTATTTTAAAAACCCCACCCCACCCCAGGTACCTCGAGTAGAAATGTTGGACAGGACGTGAGCAAGGCCCTAGGGGGAGACGAACACCATTAGAATGCTCTGTACCACTTTTGAAAACATTAGACTTGATATTTGCACTTTAGACATTTAAACTTATTTGGGCCTCGTCTGTAATTTGTAATAATACAGGATGGTATGACTTGTTTTAGTTTAATTATCCTTTCACAATAAACACAATATTTCATAAATAAATTATGTCAAATAATTAATCTTATAGTGTTCACCGTTTTGCAAATTAAGAATATAAAATGTCATACTTGTGAATAAATTAAGGGTTTTCTTGAATGAACTAATTAAATCTTCCCCCTCCCATTTTAACTCCCTGTCTCAATTGTGGGTTGACCCAACGGTGATCCAAAATTGGGTCAGGATGTTACAAAGGCAACCGAAACTGTAACCACAGAAACATGCAAAGTCTAATCTACCACAATCTGGTGACTGTCTCACTCGAGACAAGTCAAATGGTGAAAATTTAAAGGCGTAACCGTCCTCTCCCCGACACCCATGTGGAATGTATGGGTGGTGACCCACTATCGCTCCCCCAAAGCATACCGCACCACTGTACAGCGCGGTGTCTCATCCAAATCCCCAGCCAGAGGGCCAAACCCAACAGCCTCTACCATCAAATTCATTATTGAGGGATCTTAGTCCCGCACTTTCTTTATCCTTGTCGAGCCGTGGTAGTGTATACTCAATGAAGTAATGTCGACCTCCACATAAATCAAGAAAACCCTCCAATATCCCAAGGTTGAGAGCATAAATATGACAGAAGGATTCAAAGTAAAAATCACTTACATAGCCATTCGGGTTCTTCACCCTTACAGAACGATTCACTGACTCCCACAATTGAACTCTATCATAAAAACAGGCTCAAAACTATCATACGCATTCTCGATCCCTATTAATAGCATCTCAGCCTCATGCCATTCCAAACTTGCCCAGTCGTCAGTGGCCATTCAAGCGTTATCCATTGCACCCTCTATGATTTCTTCAAAGAAATACTCTCAAAAACTAATTGTTAGAGAAAGAAAAGAAGAGGTTCACTTGAGTGAAGTTGTGAAAAAAATGAAGAGGGATGCCCCTTTTTTATATGGACCTAAGGGGTATGCCTATCGGTAGTCCCCTAGTCATGCCTACTGGTAGTAATCCTTCATCTCTATCGAGAAGCCCAGGAGTTTGTGCCCTATGCTGATAGGCACCTCTATGACTATACCTATCAGCAGTCCCCTCAGAATTCTATCATAAAATTTTAAAAAATCCAAAAAATCCTCGCAATATCGAATTCATGATAGCCTCAAGAAAATTTATTAAAAAAATGCAAAACCACTTATAAAACCCTCACAAGCATACCCCTAGTGGCATCAAAATCAAAGTGTGCCAACATTCACATTGCCAACACCCTTACCAATGGAGTCAAATTGAAGAACGCCCCCCCGTAATTAACTATTTAGCTCCACAAAATCGATCTCGACCCCGACCCTCGAAATCAGTCATCTCAACTCTTTCGGTCCACATATTGACCTAGGTCTACAAAATTGACATTAACCTCTAAATCGCTCATCTCAACTCTTTAGGTCGGGAAAATTTACTTAGGTCCGCATAATCGACCTCGACCCTCTGGATCGATCATTTTAACTCTTTAGGTCTGCAAAATTGACCTAGGTCCGCATAATCGACGCCGGAGCTCTAAATCGATCATCTCAACTCTTTAGGTTCGAAAAATTGACCTACGTCCATAAAAATGACCCCGACCCTCTAAATCGTCCATCTTGACTCTATAGGTCTGAAGAATTGACATATGTCCGTAGAATTAACCTCGACCCTCTAAATCAGTCATCTCAATTATCTAGGTTGGCAGAATTGACCTAGATTAGCAAAATCAACTTCTACTATCTAAATCAATCATCTTAACTCTTTAGATCTCAAAATTATCCAGACCCTCCGAATCGATCACTCTCAATTCTTAAGGTCTACATAATTGACCAAGATTTGTAAAATCGACCTCAACCCTATAAATATATCACCTCAAATTTTTAGATATGAAGAATCGACCTCGACCCTCTAAATTGGTCACCTCAAATGTTTAGGTCCATAGAATTGACCAAGGTCCGCAGAATTGTCCCCAACCCTTTTAATCGATCGTATTAACCCTCTCAAACCCCCAGTAAAAGCCTTGATACTCCAAAACTCTTAAACATCGATGAGGTATCTATTTTTCGATGACCTCCGCCTATTCCATGCTCGCCTGTAGAGGATGTATATAGACATCTCATACTAGTACCCTCTAAATACCTTCTTAGGTCCATAACACATAACCTCACACCATAAGACTCCAGGTCCTACTCAAAACCCTTATCTAGAGGTAACCATACGCTCCCAAGCCTGTTTAACTTTGGTTAACTCTTCAACATGAGAGCACTCATTACTCCCTCATAGGTCTTGAATAACCTTTCCTATGGTCCATACCATGCGCGAATTGGCCTCACAGCTCGCGCATACTCACTTTTTTTACTTTGAGAACCCCCATCCAGAGGCCATCGGCCGCTTTCGAGCCTCGTTTAACTTTAGTTAACTCTCGAACCCGGGATTCTCCCATAGAGTTTCATATGGATTTGAATACCTTTTTCATTTTATGCTCGGCTTTTCAAAAAATTCCATTTCGTACTGTGTATAGGTACCCCAAACCCCTGCCTATAGGCGGGGGTGTACTTTACTTTACCAGCAAGCTAGGAGTATGCTGATAGGCAGGCCAGGGCCTATGTCGATCGTCATCCCCCGAAAACCCTAATTTTTACTATTTAATAAGGTCATGACCTCATTCCCAAGTACCCTTTTTTCAATAATCAGAACATTCCTTCCTCGAAATCAGTGCACCGTCACTCTAAAAACCTAAATTTTCAACATTCATTTCATCTTTCTTGGCTCACTTTTTTCCACTTATCTCACCCCTACTTCACCATCATCCCACCAGCATAAAATCAGCCTACTACTTTTCAGAAATCAGTAGTAAAGTATTCTAGGAGGTTTACTCTCACTATTTTCTAATTTATTTAATTAGTGTTTTTTATTCTGTTTTCTTCCAATTTTATATCTTTTAGTCTTACTGAATTATCTCATATTAACTAATATTCTTTTTGTCACTAGTATTCATATAATATATTTCTCATAAAATAAAATAAAAGGCAAAAAGAGGGTTTACTTATTAACTCCAAAAGTAGGATTTCCCCACTTTTTCCCCACTTTTACACTTGAGCACGTTTCTTCAAAAACAATTAAAGAGAAGTCCTAAATTTGGATCAATGGGTTAAACCCCACCCTTGTGATAGTCGAACTACGTGGACTTTGATTTCCATTATGGTTATATTGGCATCCAGAGTCATTTTCTAGATTCGGGTCCTATTTTATTCATTGTTTTGTCTTTGTTTACATCTCATATTTAGTAGTATTGTGTATATGTATGCGCTTATATATTATTGTTCCCAGCCGAGATTTTATATTATTCATTTTCTTTCATATAATACTTAGGATGACTCCTCTTCATCCTTCCCATGGCATCTCACACATTGTACACATGAGTCATACCTTTGAGAAAAAGGAGAACATTATAATAGCCCATAAGAGACCGAAAGGGCGGAATGGGTGCCTAACACATTCCCAATCCTTAAGTTAGTCCCCAGACTCCCGATTCATTTGGTTTTGTATGCTTCGGTTTGCCTTTTTGTATCGTTCTTTTAGGGACGACTACATTCTTTTTTCCTATTTTGAGTAAAATAGGCTTGAGAATCCATTCTCTATAATTTTCTCCCCTTTGAAGATAGTCGATTTATATCTGTGGCAGCCCATGAAGTTCACGAGAGTGGCAAAAAGAGTACTCCTATCCTAGAATCCCCACATGCCGGGAGAGATTTCCTTATTTTCTCTTCCTTTCGAGGCTAGGCCTCATTGGAGGAGTCCTTGAATGGTCGTAGAAGAAAATACGGGTGGTTATTGTATGTACTTAATTCAAAGTCAAAGTGGAAGTTACTTGGAGCCAAAAAGATTTATTTGTGGGTAGTTATTATAGAGAATTAATTACTTGTTGCCAAAGGAACTTAGTTATTACAAACAACTATAAATTCAGCCTTTGAGGAAGACAAAAAGGATCTCCAAACGATTAACCAAACTTATGTCTTTATATTTTATTGTTTAAATTTTAGCACCTTTTTTGTACCTTTTATCCTTTATTTTTCTACAATGCAATCTTACTTTCCTTCAATTCAATGCAACTTTATTTACATTCCAACATTTATATTTCATCATTTACTTTCAACCAATCTATATTGCTCATTTTTTTATATTGAAATATCTTATTAAGTTAGACACGCCCAGAAACCTACAAATATTACGGATGGATGATTTCATTTCCAAGAAAAAAAAGATCAAGGAGGATAGACATATATTTATAGGCAATTTGTACTTATAAATGGGGGTGAACCCTGATGGTTGGGGTAAGATTAATTGTATTCATATCATAATTATCTGAACTCTCATATAATAACCCTAATACTCCAATCGTCATTCTATATTATTAGTTAATATAAAATTTTCCTTTTTTTTTCTGTGGACGTAGGTAGGATGATGTGTCAAAGCACATAATTATTTGGGTCTTTTTTCACACTACATTACTATTTTGGGGCTGATTAGTAGTATTGCAATTAATGTGGGTTCAACCACCCTTAAAATTTGGCATCGTCTATGGGAAGACCTTTGAATCCCCACCACTATGAAATATTATCCCTACAATACTTTTAGTTCTTACCAATATCATTATTCGCATGCTAGAAGTCATATCCAATCCAAGGTAAGAATTTTTAGGAGTGAAAAGACTCCTTCGAGCTCCTCTCCACCTCCTAGTGATATAAGGTTAAGGGGACACACACCCAAATGGTTTGGTCCTAGTCGGTGATGCTATAACCAGTCTATAGAGAAACTTGTGGGGAAGGTAACGTCATGACTGGTTAGTCTCTTTTAAGAGAATCTAGTATAGCATGATGAAGAGATTTTACATTTAAGGAGGTAGTTCATCGGGTAGTCAAACAAGCACAGTTCTAGTTCTCACAATTTGGAGCGACACAAAAAGAGGAAGATTTGTTCCCCTGGGCGCAATGGATACAATCAAACTGACAGGGCTTAAAGATTAAGGAGCCCTCATACAATGTCGTCCCTCCAGTGACACGTGATTCACCTGCTCGCTTGGTCGGTAAAAAATCGAGTGTTTGTGTAAGGAAACTATCATTTTTTGCTTTTTGACCTCAATATAAAAACTTTAAATTTAACTACACATTTTACGAATATAGCGGTGAATAGGGTATCGAATCGATAGGGAATATACATTATAATTTAATTGATTTTAAACTTCAAATTAAATGTAAAAGATTATTTTGGGGATTTTAGTGTTAACATGGTTTTATTCGTAATATAAATGTGAGGGGGGTTGTGGATCTCTTTTTCGACCTCTGAAATATATGGATCGGAGCTAGAATGATGAAAGTTGTTTCAATGGTTCAGACTTATGAAGATAAGTAATCAAACATATAAGGTATAACCCTTAGATGAAAGATGAAGACTTTAATCGTGAGAGTGGAACCTCTTAGATGCATTGCATCTCATACTAAGAGTTTGAATAAATATAATGCTTGAAATAATATGACAAGCCTCCATAGTATTAAATTTAATATTTATTAAACTATGAATACTGTTAAGGGACTGGATAAAAGAAATTTTACCACTCTTAAGTGTTTTTAAATGAAAAGAATTATTCTGAGTAGGAACATTTGAAATGGATTTATAGTAATTAATCACGCTAATTAATTAAGACTCCCTACACTTAGGTTGGGTTGGGTAGTCACAACCTAGTAACATCGTTTGGGAAATGAATCCAGACAACATAATTATTGGAGACGAGTAATGACTAGTGTGCTTTCATTATAAGTACATCTTATAGCTTGTTTTCTTTCTTTGACGTTCGTCTATCTTGCATCTTGCTCCTCTCCTCTATATATAATATATGATAGGCCCTCATCCCGCTGGACAATAGACTATGGAGTTTGATGAGATCATATCAATCTTAGAATTCCTGTAGCCATGGAGTTGTTCTATTTTAATTTATGTCATTTGTTTCCCTTTTCTTTAGGGTGGTATCAGAGATTAATATCATTTTATTTATACTTGGAATTTGAGAGAATTGTTGTATACTCTTCCCCGTTTTGTGACTTTTTCATATAAAAAAAATCTGAGAAGGCCCTTTAGTGTGTGCTTTAGGTAAAACCAATTTTTTCCAACTTTTAGTTAAATCCAATGTTATTTTCTCAAACCCTAAACATGCATCTAAGTGGTTTAATCTATTAAATAATTAAAGAATACTGTAAAATAACCCATTTCAGGAAAAAAAATCTGGTAAAACCTTTTTAATTTCACTATGAACAGTAAATCGCAATTTATAACATAACAATATCTGCAAGGAATCTACCACATCAAATTCACATAGACACGCAGTCTAACTCAACAAAGGACTCCCACAAGAACCGTCAAGAATCGCAGGTCTCTCTTTAGCAAGGCACACCCGCAAGCATCCCCAGTCACCACAGTCAGCAATTGTGTAATCATTGATGAACTATCTTCCGAAAAACAAGTTTAAGATCACAAACTATAGAATTGAGTAATTTGATCTTGAATAAACTCCGGATGCTAAAGAACTTAGTGGGAATTTCGTAAATTGTTCTTATGAAAATGTCTTAGCAGTAAGGTGTATTTATTTTTGAGTAAGCAAGAGTCCAACGAAAATAAAACATGAAAACCGAGGCAGCAGCTCATTCGAACGACATGCCCACGTCGTTCGAGCGACATGTGCATGTCGTTAGAACGACATACACTATCGTTCGAGCGACAGCAAAAATGCGATTTTCCTTTTAAATTAAATCCTCGAATTTTTTTAAATTATTTTAAGTCAGAAATATTTGAAATACATTTTCGCAAATATTAAATTTATTCCAAATATTTAAAAACCTTTAACTCATCCATCATTTAATCAAAATTCTAAATCACATCAATTCTCTTAAGCATTCATACCTGAGTGGTCTAGAACAAACCGAGTATGAAGAATGCAACTTGACTTTATTTCTTCTTCAAATCTTTTAATTGCAAACTCTTCAATTGTGAACTATCGTAGGCTTCAACTATTCTCAAATTAAAAACTAGCTTAGACTCAAATTGTTTTGTCCGCAAATAAGCCAAGTACAGACAAATTGACTCGATTAGAAATTTGTTCCTACAAATCTTCCCCTTTGGCTATTCCGGGATAAAATTAAAAAAATGCTATAAGCCGTAAAACATATGTCCTATCCCATAAACCCAAAATGATAAAAATATAGGAGATGAAAAAAATTGTAAAACCGACAAGCATCTGAATATGAATATGTCTCTGAATGTGATGTAGTAATTAATATCTGAATTTATGAATATATATAACTACACACAGGAGACCTAAAGAAATACCCAGGTGAAGTATGGAGGAACAAAAATATATCAATAAATTTGAATAAATAAACTCCCCCTACATCACATATCTCTCCCCCTTTTTCCCTAGAATAGACAAATCGTGGGATAGACCATATCTAATAAGAATAAATAAATAATAATAGCATGGCTAGATAAATAAATCTCAATATTAGAAAGGAAAACAAATCATGACAATGGATAGATAGGGATATCAGTAAATCAGGATATAACACAAGTAATAATGGAATAAGACTGCATCATTAAAACATAATCCATGTCATCAAAACTCAATGTGCTGATATAAAATGTCCATAAGTAAATGAGTACATTGTATTAGAGAAAGAATATATACATCATGTCCAAAATAAAAATACAATGTCTCAACTACATAAAACTAATCAATAATGGAGTATCATCATCACTACCACCCTCATCCCCAGTGTATGTAGATGCATCATGTCGTAAACCAGAAGAACCTGCTCCTCTGCTCTGCTTTTTCCAACTCATCTCCTCAAAGTACGTCATTATCTGGGAATCTCTAATTTCACGATCCTCGGCCTCAACATCAAATATGTCCATTATAGTGTCAAACATCCTGGCCTGAGCTACCACCTGTTCCTGTAAGGTAAAGAAATCCTCCCCGGTATGGCATTTGGGTGCAGATGCAGAAGTGCAAGACTGAGTCGCATCAGGACTGGGATTAGTGGGACTAGCTGGTTGCGAAGTTCATCCATCTCTTAAAGAGGTTCCCTTAGTGAATGGGTATCACTCTTACCTCAGCACTCATATGACTCTCTGTACGAGTGAACGTAACGTGATCAATGATAGCGGCATCTGAGAGAAATGGGTCATCCTCTAAGACTGGAACTCCAACATAAATGCAGATCCGTGTAATAAGAATTCGATAGGTAAGGGCATGATGAACAAGGGTGCAACCAACAATGGTAGTATATGCCATCACATGGAGCAAAATGGCAGGTAGGTCGATATCCAAACCCTGAGATACAACATATATGAAGTAAACTGTGTGAAATCCTATCTGGGTATGATTTATCCTAGGATAGATAGAATATGACACAAACTAGTTAAAAACTCGAAAGGTTGGGTGTAGTTGACAATGAAACATCATAGTTCCCTCCGGACGAATATCCCAGAAATAGTGGTGGAGAATATCCTCATAAGATGGACCATCGTCAGTGATCCTAGGGAACATAGCGTCAGGGACGTGAGGCATCTGTAGCATCTCAGCTATCAGATCAGCGATGATGACGATAGGAACTCCACGTATGGATGTCTGAAATCCCTCCGAAGTATGGATAACACGATAAAAGAACTATCATACTATATGGGTATATACGACTCCATAGGCATCAAATAAGTAATCTCAACCCCTACCTAACATCCAATGAGGTATGGCAAAGTGATCGAACTCAGAATCCCAAAAAACTCTCTCCCCAACAACCGATCGGATATGAAGTCTGAGCATACAGTAGTGCTCGTAATCAACATGTGTAGCCCATCTCATGGTAGAGTATGGAGGTCGACTATCCAGAAATCGTTGGGCACGAGCAGATTTAGGCTTCTTAATGAGATGGCCAATACAGGTACCTCTATGTCTGGGAGGTATAACTAACGGGATAGTAAATGATAATGTGCAGTGTGAGGAAATATGGGTCAACCGACTCCAAAATACTATGAACCTATCGCCGTTCACAAGTCCACCCTAACCACCACGAACACCAACCATAACGGAAACAAAAACAATCACATAAAAATACTTAGCTAAAATATCCCAACAAAATGACACAAGTGTGGCTATCCAAAAAAATCCAAAGAAACATATATTAACAGAAAAAAATTTAAAACAAATTTCTTGGTTGAAATTTGGAATACACAGAGGGGATACAAAAAGAACTAGCTCATATTCGACATTGTCTGCCCCAAAACTTAAAAATTTTGAGTTAAAACAACATAAACACCCTACACATTGATTTGATTTGAAAAAAACTTAACACCAACAACAATGTAGGAGTGCAATGTGTTTTAGTCCAAAAATTTCAAACCCTATCTCAAACGTGATTAAGATCCCAAACCAGAAATGAGAACGAATAAGACACATATTCAGTAGAAAAATAGTGTAAACATTGTGTATATTCATTTCACTTAAAACATAGAATCATATACCAATAGAATCCTAACAAATATTTATCAACCCAAGTAGAAAAATTAACAAAAAAATAACTTGAATCAATGAGAATCGATATCTGTGAAGTTATGGGGACAAATATAGTGACAATGGTAACAAATACCAAAGCTCCAAACTAAGAAAGAAATCCTCTAACACAAAAGATCATTCAAGCTTCAAATCAGCCCCGATAAGCCAGAAAAATGAGGTAACACGAAGCAGGGGATCAATAGTGCAACATGAAGATTCAAATTAGTGATGAAAGGATCAACTCCAAGGTTCAACTAGGTTGACTATGGCGGATAGAGCTTTTCGCAGAAAGGAAGATTGAGAGAGAGAAATGGTAAAGTGAGAAATGGACAATTCGTCCGAACGAGATGTTTAAATAAAACCCTAACTTAATTTGAACCTATCGCTCGAACGACATACAGAGTCGCTTGAACGACACTTCTCGCGACATGGATAAGTTGCTTGAATGACGTACTTACGTCGTTTGAACGACATAAAGAAAAACTCAATTCCAGCTCAAAAAATGTTTATGTTTTGTCCAGTGAAAAAATTTCCTTAAAACGTTTACTGGAAAGACAAAATAATATTGAAACAGACTCAAAATAGAAAAAATAAAATAAAACGATGTGAGTTTCATGCCAACATAGAATCAATGTGCTCAAACATGGACATGGAGTGAATGGTTATGAACTACAACAAATGATTCATTAATTCAACACATCGAAGCGTTCAAAAAGCTCTAATTGATAGCAATATGTCAACACACATTGTTTTAGCCATATGTGAGATTTAAAAATGTGCTAAATGAATTAAACAAGCAAATACACACAAATCCGAAAATTTGATGATTCTTCAAATAATAGCGTCATGATGCGATGTTTCAACACTAGGATTCTTGGTGCAAACCCGTTGTTTACTTTTCCATCTGAACACCCTCAAATTTATATATTCTTTTTCAATTTCTATTGAGGTTTCTAATTTTTCTCTCCTTAGTGAAATTATATTGGCCCTAATTTTGCATATGATTATTTTTATTGACTTTATTTTTCTTTTGGGCTCTTCTAAATGGTGGCTTTCATGACGAGTTAATTTTGTACTCGCAGCCCTTTCCCGTCAACACTCATTTTTTTCACATTTATGCATTCTAAGTCCGCATAGTAAATGGTTATTAGATGCACACCTCCTCCTATGTATACTTATTCATAGATGACAAAATTGAGATAAGAACGTCTCACCAAACTCAAAGATGTATGCGATGTCAAACATTCATATAAACTCGTGCATGTGTGCAAGAATGGCATATATACAAAGTCGAATCTAAATGTATATCAACATCAAAACAACCCAATTAAAATAAAGGTTAAGATCATTAAACGCATCAATAATTACGACCAAATGTCCTAGCCACATGGATAACAAAGTGACGGGGGTCCAAGAACACCAATATGCCATATCAAACATGAAAGCTCACAACACAAAAATTGAAAATCTTTTTGTGTTTTTCAAAAAAATATTTTTGACCTAAAAAATAAAATCTTTTTGTATTCTTCAATAAGACTCAAATAAATGAAAAAAATTACTAGATACACGTCATAACCCTAAACAAGATATATCACGATAACACACTATATTATGATAAGCTGACCAACATGCTCAACTGAAAGATGAAACATGGGGAAAACCATGGGCAACGACACACGTATCACCAAGCCTAACACCTAACGCCTTTAAATCCGATTTCCTAATCCAAGTAGGTGTGAAATAACAAGTGGGGCTTTGGGAACCGGAATGAATTTATTCTTAGACTTTCTAGGAGCGTTTTTAAGATCGTAGCAAAACCTTCTAAGATGACCTCTCCTACCACAATGAGTAAAAGTTTAGATACGGCGAGGAGTGTTTGCTATGGGGCGATTACTTCTAACATTCCTATGTGGCTCTCCTAATGTTCCTAGGAATATCTCTCCTTACAATTCTCGATGGCTCTCTTGCTTGCATGGTTTTGACTTTAGGAAGGGGTGCAACATGTCTATCGAAGCCAATACCACACTTGTTATCTTTGATTTGGAAGGTTCCTAGGATTTTATCTAACTTTTCAGACCTAGCTTCCAAATCAAATTTAACCTTACTCGAATATCTCAATTTCTCCTCAAGCTCACCTATCCTCGACTCAAGTAAACGCCTAGAATCCTCAAACTCAAGTAGTTCCTTTTTCATAGCCTTTATCAACCCTCAAAGACTATCCCTCTCACCCTCAACATATTCTAGCTTATCTCAAATTTTCTTCTCACGCGCCCTAAGATCCTCAATTAAAGCATTGGAATTATTATTTTCTATGGAACTTTCTTTTAACTTAGCTTCTAATTTCAAGTTTTTCTAATTTACTTTTAAAGTTTCTTCATATAACTCATTAAAGGCAGTTTGCAAGTCTCTCTTATCCTCACTCTCATCATCACTCACCTCACCCTCACTCTCTAGGGCATCATGTCATGTGTCTACAGAAGAATCATGCAAAGGTATGTCGTCATCACTCACCTGATTAGCCAAAAGGGTGGGAAGGTATCGCTTACTAGCATAATTTTTTTTCTTTTGAGTAACTCTCACTAGGGGTAGAAACACGATTTAACGGTTTATTAAAATTCTGTCTAAGTTTGGTGGGGCATTCAACTTTCCTATGGCCAAACCCCTCGTAACAAAGACACTTCTAACAATCATCCTTTTTAACAAAATTGTTAAGAGCATACTTCATGCGTGATTTCCAATTAGAAGTTTCAAACGCGTGAGTTCTAAAATCATCAAAACCACCGAAAGGCATACCTAAAGTCGTCGGATCACAAACACAATAAAATAGTGCAACTCGCTCTGAAACTAATTTGATAAGGCCATTTAATGTGTGCTTTAGGTAAAACCAACTTTTTCTAATTTTTAGTTAAATCCAATTTTATCTTCTCAAACCCTAAGCATGCGGTAAAATAAACCATTTCCTAAAAAAAAAACTTTCGGGTTAAACATTTTTAATTTCACTATGAACAACTTACAACATAGAAAAATATGAAATGAACAAAGAACAATTGAAGCTTGGATTAAAGAAGAATATGATGAATAGTGACTTACAAAACCATTTGGGTGAAACCCTAGGAGAGATAGAAGAAAAATCCAAAATCCCCTCCCAAACCATTCTTCCTCTAACCTAACTAGAAAGCATGATAAAAATAAGATAAAAACTATATGTCTTCAAATACATAAAAACCCACTTAATAGTAAGTGGTAAAAGACATACAGAGAAAGGAAAAAAATGAATTATCCTAATAATCAAGAAGGAGCTCCCTGGAATGATCATAACATGTACGCTAGGAGCCAGATTAACAATCGTCGGAGGCCATGTGAAGCCGACTCGATGGCCTACAACTTTTGTGAAGAGTTCGGGCACGAAGGTCGAATGATGAAATGACTCAAATACCCTTAAATTTGCATTTTACATTGAATACTTATCGAAAAACACCAATTGCATCGTTAAGCGTTCCAATACCTACAAAAACTCAAATAAAACTTGGAACAAACACACACACACACACACACACACACACACACATATATATATATATATATATATCGAAACACAAGGTTACACAGTAAATGAGAATAAATACGAAAATTAACGAACACAATTGTACTAAAATGTGTAAAGATAACAGACGCTAATATACAATATTCGTGACTAATCACACCCCATAACTTAGACATTCCTAGTCTCTAGTGATGAAAAACAGAACCATGCCAACAGAAGGCGATACAAAATGTATATAAACATAAAATATATAAATGACACTTTTACGGGCGAACGATTACATTTAGAAAATGCAATGAGCCATTAAACCCCTAGGTTACCCTAATGGACGAGTGTTGTCTTGTCAGGGTTTTTAGGGATGAAACCCACAAACATCAAATTTCCTCAAAATATGCCAAGCTCAACAATAACTAAATATTTCCACATATTATTAACAAAGGAAAAGAAAATTTTTCCCAATAATCCAAAACTATTAACATTAAAAGAATAACTATATGGAATTAAAACCTCAAATGTGAGTGGTGTCAGTGCACATGCAAAAGGTTTTGTAATCGTTTGAGCCTTAAAAAATGTGACGATTGGAAAAAATGTGAGGAAAGAAATTCAACTTTGATATATTAAATAAGCGTGGCTTGTGCCTTAAAAAAGTTAGAGTCACTCTTAATGAATTGATTTTTAAAAATTGTTTGATGTGAAACACATGTTTTCACAGAACATTCTAAATCATTAGGAGGTGGCTATAATTTGATAACCTCGGTGTTTTTCATTTTTTGTACGATTGGAAGAAACTATGTGAGGGAAGCTTCCATTTCTACTAGGCCACGGGCCATTCGGGACACATTTTCTTTCATGTTGTTCAATATTTGATCAAATCCTCAAATTTGTCATATGTATCAAAACATTCCCGATTTTCTATAATCCCACAATAATGGTCCTTAATTTCTTCATTTTTTTCACTTTACAAATAGTCACAAAACGAAATTAGGATGGGGGCAAGTTCTTCATAACAATTAATTTAAGCACTATTATGTAACACCTGCTAAATTCTAGCATCGGCCGCCACCAAAACTAAGATGGATGCGAGTAAATAAAATACCATTCTTAGCATGTGACAGATATGAGACATATAAAAATAATTCCACAAGATAAATAATTTAATCAATCCCAAATGGAAATAACCAGCTATGAGATAAAAGATCCATCACCATGATAAACTCCAATAATATAAAAATGAATAAACTCCAATCGAATCCAGAATGAAATATTTGAATAAAACCCATAAAAACTTTGGAACTGAATGGCCCAACAAAACCATAACTGAGTCTCGAAATAAATGCGAAGGGAAGAAAACTAAACTTAACTACTAAGCATAAGTAAAATAACTCTAGCTCCACCTCCAAGAAAATCTCCAAACAAACCAATGCAGTTTCTCCAAAACTTATTCCTGAAAAGGTTAGTCAATGCACGAGGTCAGTGCCCCGAGCATGAATACACACTACTCCCCTCAAATAGGATCCTTGAATCCCGACAGTATCATTATACGAGATAAACATTATAATAGAATATTTTAATTAAACGAGATATGAATATAGGCGATCATAGTAATTCACTAACTACCCACGGAAGTTCTTATAAATAAATACACACTAATATGATTTTAAATAACTAAGCCTCATGTTGTCAATTTTACTATTGTTCTCCTCAATTTTTATCTTAATTATAGCAGTCCTCCCACCAAAGTTTTACACTTCCCTTTGTCAATATCCAGCTGATCCGCTTAAACTGTCAACCCCGTAATATGACAAGATTCCACACATGACACGACATAAACGCAAGCTGACCCGTTTAAACTGTCAATCCCCACACATTATATCGCCACCAATTTTAATACCCATTATTATCTTAGGCATTAATTCTCATCTTATCAATTTCTCATTTATCAAATTACCCCATCCTTATTATCGATGTGAGATCCTTAAAATATCCCTTATTCCTATACCTAAGGGTCTCAAGTTTATACATACGTTCTACCCTATGAATATGATGAATTTCTAACAATAATAACGTCCTAGTCTCATGCCTAGGCTAGCGCAGCGATAATAAAACATAAAAATCAACCACTCCGGAATATAAAATCCGCATGAATGTACACTAACTAGTCCCTTACCTAGAAAGCATAAATCATAACTAAGGCCAACCCACTAGTCTCATACCTAGTAAGCATCCTATGATAAAGCTGAGCAACATACTACCCAAAGGCCCCTCGTCCCCGCGATGGCAAACGTGAATAAAAAAATCACATAAATTCACAATTCAATATGCACAACATAACAATTTAATCATAAAGGTCTCAATTTAATTTACATCAATTAATAAACACTGTCGTGATTTCAACATCATTAATTTCATTCAATAATTTTAAATTAATTAACATGAAATAATCTTCAATATGACATAATCATTTTCTTATATAAATCATAGACTTTTTATAAGTGTGAACGCATCCCATTAACCATATAAATAATCTCATAAAAATTTCTACATGAGAACCTACACCCTAAAACCATAAAAAAATAATAATCTAACATACGCACCCAAGGGTTTCAAGGATTAATTCATATTTAAAATTTTCATAAAATAGTTCCAAAATTTGTGTCCACTTTCTCTAATTAAGTTCCTAATTTATTTTAACAAAAACACATGATTAATGGTTTGGGAGACACTTAAGACGCATAATACTAAAAGGAAGAGAATAGAGTATTCATGCCTGGGTAAAAATCATTTGTAAATTCTAAATAGACGGTTGGATTCCTCTCAAAAAATTAGCAAAAAGACGTTCTTGAACAATATTGAGAAAACACCAATTAAGTTTTCGAATATTGAGTCAAACACTTGATTAAGTTCGGGGTTAAAGTTTGTAGATGAAATGGAATAATTTTGGAGAGTTCTTCTTGTTGAAAAGTTGATGAAAAAGTGATTTGAAAAGCCAAGCCACGAATTTGTTGTGATATATAAAGGATTAAGAGTTTGATTTAGAAATAAACACTAAAAAAAATATTTTGGGCGATCTGGCCATTGGAATTGGTTGAAATTTGGGAATGTAGTAGATGAAGACGAGAGGAAGTTGCATAAAAATTTTTAGCTCGGTCGGAAGATCGAATGTTTTTTTTTATATTTTTTTTCTACAGAGTTTTATGTTTCGAGAATTCTTAGAGAGTTGTATGTTTTGAGGACTCTTCTAACTGCCCCACGACTTATATGTACTCATATTACGTGTCTTTTAAGCTAGATTTCTAACTTCCGAATATAAAAACCAATACATGTAATTATTAAAAATAATTAAATCCAAAATTATATTTTTCTCTAATTTTTGAATTAATTAAATAGTTAATTAATAAAAACACGGGGTGTTACATACTTCCCCACTAGCAAAGGAATTTCTTCCTCGAAATTAGACGAAGCATAAACATCAAACGTAAGTCATGAAACATAAATTAAGGCTCAAATATGCCTACTCGTTGAATGCCATTATTAGACGCCAATATACCCAATCATACACGCACCTACCCCATGAACAACAAAATAATATATATATATATATATATATATACCACGCGCTCTCGCAAATCACCATTCGATTCTATTTTCGATAATATTCGCAACACATAAATCCTCCAATCAAATCACATCGTTGCATCGATATAAGACATACCCAAGTTTAATACTAATGATGTTTCAAATAATTAACGTCTCCAAAATCAACTCTAAGGATCCTCACACCAAGCTTACTAATTCTAAACTCAATGCCTACAACGTCCTTAACACAAAATTCTATATCTCTAAGAAACATATCTAACACGTATGTTAGACCCTCTACCTTAAAGAGTAAGAATCAATAAAGGGAATCAAAGATCGATAACGCGGAAGCTAAATGGACTCCTAACCTACGAGACCTAAGACCATGCTCTGATACCATCTGTCACACCCCACAAAATTCAAGCGTCGTGAAGCTCTCATACTCTTGACTCACTTGAGTCTATATTGTATAAGAGTTCATCTAGTTTGGAAATTAAGACAAAATTATGTCTATCCTAGAAACCAAAGAACCTCAGAGATTGGATTGCTATTTCATTCATTTATCTTGTAGTGATAAAGACCAAATTACCAACACTTACACACAATAGAATGCATCATATACATGTCATATTGCATATTAATGTTTGCATATATGTTGAGTATGTTTAAATCCCTTAATTTGATTTTTAAATATTTTTTGGGATTTTATAAACATTTTTTAAATAATGGTTTTATTAATTAAAACTTAGTTTTAAAAGTTTGTGGGTTCAATCTATAATTATGGTTAAAGGGTTTATTGGCTTAAAGTTGGTTTGGGTAGAAACCAAAAGCGGCAGAGAATTCAGGGTGTGGTTGTAATTACTTTTAGACGCGCGTTTTATATCGCCTTACTGATCAACACCTGTTACTTGGTGATTGGTGCATTTTGTGTTTCTTTACTGAGTATATAAATGCGTATGCTTACAACCGTTGGATCAAACCTTATCAACGACCCGTATGCTTTCTTTAGTAATCCCTGTGTATCCCTCCTAAACCAATCAGGTGAATTTTAATCACCGTATGCTGTGAGCCCTTGGATTTAAGTCAATCCAGCTTGACTCAATCCTGACCCTTGTTTTTGAACCTGCTTCTCGATCCTTCTCTTCGTCCTATAAAAGGGACCCTCCTCTCAATCATCTAAGACTTTTGGCCAGTTCATTCCTGAGAGAAAAAAAGAGAGAGTAGAGAGAAGAGAGAGAGAAGAGAGAGAAGAGAGAAAACAGAATGAGAGAGAGAGTTAGAAACCCTAACCCTAACCCCTGTTCGTCAATCCTATTTCAAACCAAACACTTCTCTAAAACTCCTACATATCCAAAACACTACCCTGAGTGTTCTTGAGTTTTTGAGAGATATTTGTGTTGCTGTAACCTCTTGTTCATTAGATCTTGTTCCCAACTTAAACTGTTTACTTAGATCTATTTTCTTCTTCATTGAAATTTTGGATCTATGTTCTGCATGTTACATCACACTTAGATTTACATGATTTATTTCTCATCTTGAGAAATATATTGTTGATTCTTTTCTGAAAATCGTTTTTATCTTTAAATCAACAATAAATGTTTTATGTGTATAGTTATCTTAAAACTAAACCTTTGACCTAGTTTGGAATCACACTTGGAGGTTTTGAATCTCGAAAATATTTTCAAAACTCTGAGATTGATTAAGATCTTGACTGTCTTCTAAGCAAGATATCCGTGGATTCTGGGATTGATTTAAAGGTCAAAAAGGTTCAAAGTTTTGTGAGAAGAGAGAAAAAGAAAAATCACTGCATATAGCCTTATATGTAATTTGATAGGACTGTTTGTACTTAATAAGTGTGAGTGTGTGCATGCATGTGTTAGAGAGAACCTCCATAAACACTTTCACCCTACAACACGAAAAGTGTTGGTAATAAGATCTTATGAACACGAGTCGACGTAAAGTGCTAGAACAAATCAGAAGTTAACAAACTGGGAGAACAACATCTACAATCAGAACTGCAGAGAAGTTATAAGGACACCAGAGGGTACATTCCTAAACTTATATAGGTCTGAGTTGTATGCATGTTAGTTATATAGTTTGTAACTGGTAAATTTGTTTTAGTGAATTTTTTATTTTACTCCGTAGAGGGAGTCGTGGATGTTTCCTCAGTTGGTGAGGTTTTACCACGTAAAAAATCGTGAACTTAATCTTTCTACATCTCCTCATCTCATTCTTGGATGTGCTGAGTTTAAAGTTTGTTTAAACTGTTTTATAAACCGGTTAGTCAAATCTTGAATATATCTCGTACATACTGTTTTATTAAACACATCTTGTGTTCAATAGGTTTGATTTTTAAGAAAAGAGTTTCTTCAAAAAACAGCTCGGGGTTACTTAAATAGTTCATTTTTAATAAACGGCTTTAGTAACATATTTTCACGTCGGTCGCAACCAAAACTAAGTCAGATGCGATTAAATAAAATACCATTCTTAGCATGTGACAAATATGAGACATGTAAAAATAAATCTACAACATAAATAATTTAATCAATCCCAAATGGCAATAACCAACTATGCAATAAAAGATCCATCATCATGCTAAACTCTAATAATAAATCAAACTCCAATAATATAAAACTGAATAAACTCCAACCGAATCTAGAATGAAATATCTGAATAAAACTCATAACAACTTTGGAACCGAATGACCCAACAAAACCATAACTGACTCTCAAAGTAAATGTTAAGGGAAGAAAATTAAACTAAACTACTACGCATAACTAAAATAATTCCAATTGCACCTGCAAGAAAATATCCAAACAGACCTATGCAGCTTCTCCAAAACTTATTCCTGAAAAGGTTAGTTAACGCACGAGGTCAGAGCCCCAAGCATGAATACACACTACTCCCCTCAAATAGGATCCTTGAATCCATACAATAGCATTATATGAGATAAATATCACAATAGAATATTTTAAGTAAACGAGATGAATATAGGCAATCATAATAATTTACTAACTACCCACAGAAGTTATTTTAAAGAAATATACACCAATATGATTTCAAATAACTAACCCCATTTTGTTAATTTAATTATTCTTCTACTCAATTTTTATCTTAATTATAGAGGTCCTCCCGCCACAGGTGGTATCCCACCAAACTTTTACACTTTTCCTTGTCAATAGCTAGCTGATCCGTTTAAACTGTCGACCCCACAATATGACAAGGTTCTACACACGATACAACACGACATAAATGCAAGCTGACCCATTTAAACTGTCGGTTCTAACACATTATGTCACCACCAATTTTAATACCTATTATTATCTTAGGCATTAATTCTCATCTTCTCAATTTCTCATTAATCAAATTACCCCACCCTTATTATTGATGTGAGATCCTCAAAATATCCCTTAGTCCCGTACCTAAGGGTTCCGAGTTTACACATACGTCCTAACCTATGAATATGTGAATTTCTAACAATAATAACATCCTATTCTCATGCCTAGGCTGGCGCAACGATAATAAAATATAAAAATCAGCCACCGCGAAATATAAAATCGGCATGAATCTACACTAACTAGTCTCATACCGAGCAACTAGAAATCATAACCAAGGCCTACCAACTAGTCCCATAACTAGTAAGCATCCTATACTAGAGGTGACAACATACTACCCAAAAGCCCCTCATCCCCGCGATGGCAAATGTGAATAAAACAAATCACACAAATTCATAATTCAATATGTACAACATAACGATTTAATCATAAATGTACCAATTTAATTTACATCAATTAATAACACCGTCGTGATTTCAACAACATTAATTCCATTCAATAATGTTAAATTAATTAACATGAAATAATCTTCAATATGACATAATCATTTTTTTTTTATAAATCATATACTTTTTATAAGTGTGAGCGCGTTCCATTAACCATATAAATAATCTCATTAAAATTTCTACATGCGAACCTATACCCCAAAACCATAAAAAAACAATAATCTAATCTACTCTCCCAAGGGTTTCAAAGATTAATTCGTATTTAAAAGTTTCATAAACACAATCCCAAAATTTGTGTCTGCTTTCTCTAGTTAAGTTGCTAATTTATTTTAACAAAAACGCGTGATTAATGGTTTGGGCAACACTTAAGACGCATAATACTAAAGGAAGAGAATAGAGTATTCGTGCCTGGGTAAAAATCATTTGGAAATTCTGAATACATGGTTGGATTCCTCTCGAAAAATTAGCAAAGAGTCGTTCTGGAAAAATCTTGAGAAAACACCAATTAAGCCTTCAAATATTGAGTCAAACACTTAATTAAATTTGAGCTAAAGTTTGTAGATGAAAGGGAATAATTTTGGAAAGGCCTTACGGTTGAAAAGTTGATGAACAAGTGATTTGAAAAGCCCAGCCACGAATTTGTTGTGATATATAAAGGATTAAGAGTTTGTTTAAGAAAAGAGTTCTAATAATATAAACACACTTAAAAAAATATTTCAGACGATCGGACCGTTGGAATTGGCTGAAATTTGGGGGCGTAGTAGCTGAAGACGAGAGGAAGTTGAAAAAAAAACTTAGCTCGATCAGGCTACCGAATATTTTTATATATATATTTTTTTCTAGAGAGTTTTGTATGTCGAGGATTCTTTAGAGAGTTTTATGTTTTGAGGACTCTTCTAAACGCCCCATGACTTATATGTACTCATATTGCGAGTCTTTTACGATAGCTTTTCGAATTCCGAATATAAAAACCAATATATTTAATTATTAAAAATAATTAAATCCAAATTTTATTTTTCTCTAATTTTCGAATTAATTAAATAATCAATTAATAAAAAACTGGGTGTTACATATTATTGTAACTATTTAAAAAAAATTATTATAAAGGTATTTAAAGTTATTATTAAAATAGTTTTGAGAACAATTATCACAATAAACTTTATCATTCGAACCCATGGGAATGGGTGATGGGGAACTTTAAAAATTATTTTTTTATAAAAATATTGAAAACTATTATCATAACTATCATTACTATCTTAAGTGTTAAAGTAAGAATGTTATACAAAAAAAATACTATTTGATGGAATTTTAACAAAGTGGTGTGCGATCGCTTTTTCGAGTTTCATGGAGACCAAATGTTCGGGAGTAAAACAATAAAATAAAAACAAAAAAGCAATGCACAATATATATAATATGTAAATCAACATAATTCTAATATACACACTCCCCGACAATAATTCCATTTTGATCGAGCGAAAATTGAGTGTTTGTGAGGACACTGTCGTTCTTTCATGTACCGCCTCTATACAATAACCTAAAATTTTACTACACTTTTAATGAGTATAGTGATGACCAGGGCATCGAATTTATAGGGAATATATGTTAGAATTTAATTTATTTAAAACTTCAAATAAAACATAAAAGGTGATTTTTAGATAAAAGTGTTAACATAATTTTACTCGCAATATAAATTCGAGTGAGGTTGTGAATCACTTTTTCGACTAGTGAAATATGTGAATCTGAGCTAGAAAGATCAAAGTTGTTTTAATGGTTCATACTCAATTAGGCAAGCAATTAAAAAAATGGAGTATAAACCTTATATGAAAGATGAAAATTTTAAGGAGAGTGTAACTTTTACAATACATTGCATTTCATACTGAGAGGTTGAAAACATATAACACTTGAAATTATATGTTAAGCCTCAATAGTATTGAATTAAATATTTATCAAGCAATGAATATACTTATACACATAAAAATAATCAAAGGATAACACTATTTTGAAATGGGTGGGATGATAAATTACAACCTATTTAACTAGTGAGACATATTTATAAATGCAATAAACTAATTATCAAAGAGACAAATATTTATGAAAGAAATAAACTAATTAGATGAGTTAATAAAGTTAGAAAATAATTAATAAAATAATAAAAGAAACTAAACTTTTTAGTAAAGAATATAAACAAACGTTTCTATAGAGAGAAGTGAAAGAGTAAAGTGGTTATATTTGGAGAAGGGGGAGGCACCTATTTATTGGAAAACAAGATAACAAGTGGGGTATGGACTTGATTGAATCGTTCCAAAGTAGGGTTGGATCGATCCAACCAACCGACCATATGGTTGATTCAGGTGCTAACTTTAACTTCGACTCTTCCTATTACGTCGAATTAGTGTGTTGATTGAATCGAGACATTCCTAGTTTTGAGAACAACATACTTGATGAAGAGTCCGATCTCCACACCGACTTCATGATATTCAAAATTTTCTCTTGAAGATGTGTTCATGGACGATTCTCGCCCAAAATGTTTTCGAACTTTACATGTAGCATCCAAAAACCTTTAAAAACTCAGATATACCTTGTATAAGTTATTAACGATGAAAATAAAGGTTTATATTGTAAATCTCTATAATACTATGAAATGCAATACAAGTATTTATATTCCTCAATAAAGAGACTATCCACAAGTATACATTCTCTGTTTTGAAATTGTTGAGAGCATTAACCCATTTCATTTATGCATTTTGGCTTTCGAGCCCCTCTCTTTCTCTCTCATATCGTTTGATTTTATTTTTATCTTTTCATCTCTCCACTGGCGAGTCCCCCCATATAAACCATTTGTGGTGTGTATTTTCATTTCCTTTTTCACTATATACTACAACTTCTCCCAAAACACAAGAACCCCTACCACTCTCTCTATAAGAACGGTTCACTTCCTCGCCTCCAAGAACATGAAGAAATCTCGTGCTTAGCAACGGTTCAATTCCTTCTCCAATAAGATTCTTAGGTTCTCTGCCCATTTTTTATGTGTCATCAAACTAATTTTAGACCTATTATTTTGGCAAATTGTGCATCTGTCAGAGATAAAATGTAATATCTTGCCTTCGATGATACCTATGAGACGTCAATTGACAATCATCCACATACATCCCCTCCCTTTCCCCAAACGAGTCTTTCATCTTCCCAATTTTAGACAGATAAAGCTTATTAAAACTCAAATATTAGGCTCCATCTTAACAACCCCATATGCCCACTTCACACACCAAAATGGTATATGCTCTTCAATCAAGCAAGGGACCTTTTTGACAGGTATATTATCATCTGACAAACAATATATATTTATTGCTCGACTATGTGATGTATGGAATAGGATTGTGAGATTTTGGATACTTTCTTTTCTAATTTTGCATTACTTTTGGGATTTTTTCCCTTTTTTATTTGTGTTCTAGACTTCAACCTTGTATAAATATTATATAAAAAAATCCACTGATCATCTATTTTTAATAGTTTGTAGTGTTGAAGTATGGAATTTGGATATGTTGGTCATTTTTGCACAACATATGTTTGATGAATTGTTCAACTAAAATTTTCTCCAAAGTGGCAGTTCAGTGAGTTCAAAATTGTTGATAATCAACTATCCATTGCTTTCATTTAATATCCATAAAATTATACGCTTGTGAATTTGTATTTGGGATCAGAATTTTAATTTTGACCTTTCCTTCATGATAAGTTTTGAAGGACAAAGGAAAACCAAAGATAGACCATGTTTTTCAACTCACTCTGAATTCATTGTTTTTTGTTGACTCTTTTTGCGATGAATCATTTGAGGTGCCTACAATAAACTACCTTTTAAAGTGTATTACATGTACTTATATACTAATTTTCTACTAATTTGGAATCTTTCCTTAATTTCATTCGAATACTAACATACACTCATTTAGGCATTGGAGTTAGGTGTCTACTAGAAGTCTAGAACACAATAATCATTTTCTCAGTAAGACTATTTAAAAATTAGTCAATAAAAGGAAAAATGGAAGAATATGGGTGGGGTTGTGATCCATACAATGATTGTTTTTTTTCATTTGTCTTTCGATCCATTTATATATTGGCTTGACAATTTGTACATTAATCTTACTCTTTTATTTGGATAGTGTAAATGCATTCCAAATGAATACTCTAAACACTCTAAAATACTCACTTTGAGTATGTTTTACCATACACTTATTTTATAGTATTGTGTGGAAAATATTATAAATAATCTTCTTTTTTAGGGGAAAACAACTCAAAACAATAGTACTCTTAAAGTCTGAAAGAAATGTTGATCAATTAGATGAATTGAGGAAATTTAGTAGCTTTGAGCTTTAACTAAGGATGTATATATTATATAATTTAGTTTTTCTTAATTTTTTGAATTACTTCCAAGTACAAATTTTGGCTGAAAAATGTAAAGAATATCTATCCTTCTTCTTTATTTGGGTGGAAATAATTGGAGACCACCTTCATATTGTGGTTCAGGTATATGGTAACAATTTGTCAATGATAGTTTATTATAAGTATCAAATGAAAGGCGGATGGCTTTTAATTATCTAAATACTGGATCAAAACTATAGGTTTTAGTCCATATTATCACAACAATCTATTTACAACATTATCATAATTTGAAATTTTATTCTGCTGACAAATCAAATGTCGAGAATGTATACGAATCCATTTTTTTCATTTAATTTGTAAGTTTTTTCTTAAATTTTACTTTGTTATGGTCTTGATAATTGTTAGTAGATATATTTATAAATATTTAGTACATAGTCTAGAATTTGTTACATTGTTGTCTTTCTTAAAAAATATAATTTGTCACAAAGTTTCTACATTTTAATTTCAGCAATCATTTGAGTTGCTCATAAGAGTTTAGTTTGATGGCTATAAACTGCCTGGTTGAAATGAAAATTGTTTATGGTAAGTCATTAATCCGATCCACATGTGTTAGTTGTTATTTACATTAAATGTAAGGTTTTAGATCAACTATGTTTATAGATTGGTTTATGTAATTTTTGTTTATGCGTAAAGGCTAAACATAAGATGGGTCTTCAATAATTTTATACTATTCTATCTTTTGTCATATCTCATGGTACAGTAAATTGTCACAAAGAATATTGTGGACTTGATATGTTGGACACTACACGTGAACTCTCTCCAATTAAATAAATTTATACATGAAATGAATTGATATCAGTTAAAAAACTAAAGACATCTTAAGAGTTGTTGTTCTTCACATGCATACTCTTTCTATCGATATCATATATGGTTTATCAAATTTTGAATGCATCATGTGTGGGTTTTTTAAATGTTTTGATTCAGTATGGTTACAATTTGGTCATCCTCATTTGATTTCTTTCAAGTTGAGTTTCTTTGTTTATTTTTCATTTTAAAACATATTTGAGACTTAAACTAACACATACATCTATGAATCTTCCAACAATATATTTTGTTATTTTCAGTAAGTTAAATGATTTTGAAAGTAGATATTTTGTTTATTTGACCCTACTATTTGACAAAATTGGTAAGTCAGCATTCCAATTTCTTTATTTTTTTGGTTTAAATTTTGTATCAAGTGTGTACGTTACTTTTTACAGGATCATATCAAATAACAATTTTAATATATTTTCAGAGTTGAAATTGTACAAATTGTGTTTGGTCAAAATCATAATGGAGTTTAGTTTCTTGGGTTTTGGGCAAATGGGTATGTTTAAAATCCGAAAGAGTCCTTTTTCATACGGTTATGGGAGAAAATCAAAACGGGTGTTTGTTTCTTGATGGATTTTTTGAAAAAAAAAATAATGAGCCTTAGTTTCATGATGGATTTTGTCAAAAAGGTAATGGGTTTGAGTTTTCGATGGGATTGTTTAAAGTTGGTGTTGAGGGGTTCTTGAGATATATGTACAGAGTGTATATTGATAGATTTGGGCCATTGGAGAATGGGGGTGATCTCAGGATCATGGGATGGTGAGGGTCATCTTGAGTTCTTTGATTTTGTTATTATTGGATTAATAAGATTGAGCTGAAGAAAATGGTGCATATCATGAGGTTGAGGAGGACAAAAAGAACAGTGGGAGTGAAGCAATTGTTCATGGAGCCCAGATCAAACATTTAAGACACAAATTCTTCAAATATTATTTATTATATAGATATATAGATAGAGAGAAAGAGAGAGAATGTTACTACGACAAGGATATATAAGGTGATGGAGAACATGAAGAGAGAATGGCAGAGGAGAGAGGATTGGAGGAGGGGGTGGGGATGGATAAAGTTTAGGTTTTATCTTTGTGGATATTTCAAGTGTAAAGTGTCAATAACATAGTTTATTGTTTATTTTTATTTTGTGTGGGTGTTTTTATATTTATTATTTAATTAATAAAGTGTGGGTGCTTTTATATTAATGATTTTATCCATAAAATATAATGGAGGCTTAATTTGTTTAGTGACCTTAGATTTGTTGCTTAATGTTAATTAAAGAGACGAGAAAGTGAATTATGAGTGAGATAAATAAGTGATTTTGAAAAAATAAATCACATAGAACAATAACCCTTTTAGTAAGAAGTCCTAATCGTTTTTTCGTACAAATTTTTTTATGATAGTTTTTTTACTTAAAAAATTTAGAAGTAAAAATCTCCTAAAATAAATTTTCGTCTGAAATCAAATAGAAAAGATTTCGACGCCAACTATCAAAAGAAATCCCTGAAAGAAATTTAATTTTGAAATTTTACAGTTACTTTGTGACGTATTTTTCAATTGCGAATTTAGCATTGAAATAATGTTTGTTTTTCACTCTCTCAAACTATATAAATTTTATACATTTAAATATCTCCAATGACTATTTCGTGCTCAATATATTTCGCGCCTGAAATGACTATCATATCTCCTGGACTGCGCATCGCGCAGGTTTACACCTAGTGAGAATAAGTATGAGATTAACGATCATGTGAATGTAATATAGTATTGAAAAGGGGTTATAAAATACAATATTCGACACTAATCATGACTCATCATTCAACTCATCATAACCATGTGCCCGTTTGGCCAGCAGAATCAACACACAACACTAGGTCAACCAAACCTATGGTGACATTAAAGGAGGTTGGGGACTATGGTCTCAGGGTCTTCATCTAGAAGGAATTAGAGGGACAATTGAATATTAATTTTGCACGAACTCCAAAGGACCTATACAAGAAGTGTAAAATTGGTGATCGCTTAAATAAGCTCTGATACCAATTTATAGAAAAATTGAGTTAGCATCTCTCTCAAACGAAACACAGGTGCCACTCGAACGAGACACGTACGTCACTCGAACGAGATCGCGCGATAACCATTATCGCTTGAACGTCGTGGCACATTTGCTCGAACAACTAGTGCAAAAAAATATTTTTTTATTCCAGTCCTCCTCAACACTTAGAAAAAATTATTTGATGAAAAACTCTATTCCAACACTTAGAAAATATTTTTGAAAACTTATCCCAACACTTTAAGTGAACGTTAAGGGATTAAAAACACAACCTTACTAAACTTAATCTTGTCGAGTCTTGTTGTTGAAGAATTCTTGATATTCGGATCCGTCTTGTTGCATATGATATCTTGAACATTCTTCGACGGTTGTAGTGGTATATGACATACTCAAATGTAAACATGACTTATAAAATAATTTCCTTACAGGAAGGCACTGGGGCATGCGAGACATCACCATTTACCATTGATATAGAAATGTTATAGACAACGAAGAATTTGTTAACAACATAGTATGAAAAGGCAAAACTTTCTCAATATATTAACCATTACATGCAAACGAAGTCTTTGTA
Source organism: Sambucus nigra (assembly GCA_949130495.1). NCBI lineage: Eukaryota > Viridiplantae > Streptophyta > Magnoliopsida > Dipsacales > Adoxaceae > Sambucus > Sambucus nigra. Next base: position 695,527,224 of record OX422211.1, read on the forward strand.
GAGTCATCGCTATGCCATCATGTGCCAAGTTTTCCCATCTACCTTAGGAATGATCGGTGTCAGGTGGTTCAAAAAATTAACCCCTAGATCTATTTACTCATTTAAAGAGTTGACCAAAGAGTTTATGACTTCATTCATCACTAGTAGTAAGGCAATTAAGGAGGTTAATTCGTTGATTGCGCTTGAAAAAGAGGAATCACTTGGGCATTTTGATCATTGTTATTGGGAAATATTTAATGAGATTAATAATTTCAATGAGAAGTTAGAAATATCATCCTTCAAGTTTATACTCGCTAGATCGAACTATCTCTACTAGTAACTAACCAAGAAGCCATTGTCGACTATGGATGTTATCATGGCTTGTATTGAAAAGTAAGCTAAGGTGGGGAAATAACTCCTTTATATAGAAGCTTCAGTTGAATAATAGACAAAGAAAACTAACAAGAAAGGCAAAAAAAAAAAACATCCAAAGGAGGAAATCAATCAACTCCAATGAAGAAGGGAGAAAAAACTAATTCCTCTAAAGGATGGTCCAAGGCACAAGGCAATGAAACACCTATAAATCAGTGGATACACTCTTTAAGGAACTACTATACAAATTGATTCCTCAAATAAAGTATAAGGCTTTCTTCAAGAAACCACCCAATATTTCTAGTGATCTAAATAATCGGGACACAAACCTCAGGTGTGCCTATCATCAAGAACGTGATCATCTCACATAAAACTGTAACATGTTTAAGAATCACCTTGAGTATATCGTCCATGCCGAAAATCTCAAGAAGTATGTTTATACGGCTAAGACAAATCCTTTTACCCGGGTAAATACAGTGTATAAATTGGGAGATGATGAAGACCTCCCACCCTCAAGAATGGTCATATCTATACGCGGCTACAAACATAATGAATCGATAAGAAGTACAGGGAAGAAGATTATGTCTTGCATCCAAGGATCCTTCCAAAGAGAAGTATTTAAGCTTATTGTGGTCAAAGGTTAATACATTGATATTGATTTTGAATGGCTAATAATAATGACCAAAGAGGATCTAGTCAATGTTAATCTTCCCTATAAGGATACCCTGGTTCTTTCTCTACTGGTGGCGAACTTCGATATGAGGAGAATAATGATAGATCATGGGATATCTACAAAAATTATATACCTCAGTTTGTTAGTCAATTACACCGTCTGAGATCTGGACACGAAGGTGGGGTTGTTTATTATCTTCAATGGAGATGTGGAGACCTCATTGGGGAAGATCAAGCTACCATTGACAGTCGGACCCATCAACCATGATATAGAATTTCACATCGTCTATTCAGATTTACCGTAAAATCCCATTTGTTGCATGAGTTGGCTCCTACTATGAGGGTTATCCTCTTTTCCCTTCATCAAAAGATCAAGTTTATGAGGGACCACAGAGTTATTAAAACCAGGGGGAACAGGGGACGGTTTGCAGTTTTTTGTCATAGCATTAAAGACAAGAAGAATCAATCCAAGAAAATTCAGAATGATAATTGATATGCCCTTAAGTGTGACCTCGGCTCAGAGACACCAACCTCGACCGAGAATGTAGCCGACGTTGGAAAATCCTTAGGTCCGTGATAGCAACTCTCGGCCATAGAAGGGTCGGCCCAGACCGACACTACCATAAATCTCTCCAAGGGACACTGCACGTATCATAAGGGTCAGCAGCACTCCAGTACACCTAGGAATGGCACCCTCGGCCAGATGTAGGCCGAGCTCGCAAGAAGCCTCCTACCAAGGTCAACATCATCAAGATATCAGTTAATGCTCCAAGCATATTCTAGCTCAACCTCGGCCCAGGCCGACCCCTATCCATTGTCTCGGCTGAACTTAAGCCGAGACCTTCATGGCTCATCTCGGATTGAACGAGCCACTAGACTTATCAACCTCGGCTTCTCCCAGGCCGAGGTCAGGACCAAGAATGATAGCCAAGCACCTATTGACATGGGTAAGGACACGTGGACATAAATCAGTTATAACAAATCATTCCCCACACGTGGGGAGAATATTTCGTCATCATTCTCTACATGTGACAGTGACAGATGCCTTCTCCATATTGGCTAGATTAACACACACATGCTTATTGCATGCATAGGGGGCACATTACACCCCCTATGGACTATATATAGAGGTCATCCTCTACCTTGTAAGGGATAAAAAATTGGTAACCCTAACAAAAAATCTATTCAAATACACAGTAGAGAGAGAAAACTTGAGAGATTTTATCCATAGCCGTTGGAGCCCTCATACAGTGATACCCATCATACACTTGCACAGTGGACGTTGGCCTGATTGGCTGAACCACTTATATTCCGGTGTTAATCCTCTTCTCCTCATCTCCTCCTACTATATGTGTATACCTTCTATATACCTTTATCCTACCATTGTTGACATTGAATTGATCTTACAAACACCTTGAAGGGTGGTGTTGTTTCCAGCATCATCATTTTGGGGCCATCTGTGGGAACGAGAAGATATCTCTTCCTCTTCTTCAGCTTAACCTCACCGGAGACTCTGGTGGTGAACCAAGCATCACCCCTCGCGTGGAGCTGTTTCACCATTGAAAGAGGTCCTTTAAGGTATTAAGCTCACCTGACACTTAAGCTCTTCACTAAGCAACACATGGCACCAGAGTTACCGCCGCCTCTTCCGCCACCCAGAGGTGGGGGGCCTAGTTCCAGTCAGGCGCTGCCCCAGTCCGAGATGGCGGAGGTAGCTGCATCCTTGAGGTCTTTGGCTGCAACACAACAAGCTATGCAGGAGCAATTAGTACAGCTCAGCCAAAATATGATGAGGTCACCTAGAGTTTCACCGGATATGATCACTCCGGCTGCTTTTCAGCCTCATCCTGATGCCAGGGGACCACCCCAGGCACCAATGAAGGACTAGCCTGCACCCCAGCGGAGAAGGGACGTTGCTGACCCTAGGCGCTTACACCTCGGGAGGCAAGGAAACCCTTGCCCATAGGACATGTATGACGATATAGAGGCGGAAGAGGCTCCAGAAGATTGTTGGGAGCCATATGAGGTTTCGAACAATACGGTTCGTCCTCTTCAGCAGAGCCGAGGATGTGCTGGCCGAAGAGTTGAAGAGGCCCAACAACGAGGATCAGCTTTTGATCGACTGAGAAGAGGGTCAGCCTTTAAGAGGTTGGGTCCAATGAATAACCTAAGACAGAGATTATAGAGATCGAGGAGTGCAGCAGGCTCTCAGAGAGGAAACAGACAGGGTTGGCCAGACCAAGGCCGACACTGTGAAAGAAGGGGCAGGGACCAGGAAGAGGTCAACAACCGACGTTGTGATGTGGCTGGGGATAACCTCGGCCAAGCCGATAGTAGAAGACCGTGGAATGACTCTATCCAGCGCCTTGAGCAGAAGATAGGAAACCTCATCAAAAGTAGGGACCCATTGCAAAGGGCTTACTCAGAGGGCTCTCCATTTGTGGCTAGGATAGTGAGCTTCCCAACTCCCGTTAAATTCAAACCTCCTGTGGTGTCTCCTAAGTATGATGGCAGCACCAACCCCGTACATCACATCGAGATGTATCAGTCGACAGCAGACATCTACTCGATACCCGATGAGATGAAGTGTAGGGTCTTCTCTGGGACCTTAACAGGAGCAGCACATAGCTGGTTTACCTCTCTTTCGAAGAACTCAATTGAGAACTTCAAAGTCTTGGCTGAACGATTCATCCACAACTTCTGCTTTGGGGTGAGACCTCAAAAGAAGATTACTCACCTGCTGTATGTCAAGCAGGGCAAGGACGAGAGCCTAAGAGGCTACATAGCCAGGTTCAACAAAGAGAAGCTGGAAGTCGAAGATTATGAAGAGAACATATCCATGACCGCCCTCATAGGGGGTCTGCAGAAAGGGAAGCTGTTGTGGAAACTAGCGAAAGACCCTCCTAGATCTATGGCGGAGCTCCTGGCAACCGCAAGAAAAGTCATGAATGCAGAAGAGGGAATGGCCGCCAATTATGAGGATGAGAACCGCGGTAGTAGTTGGAAGTCCCAAAGAAAGAAAGATGGGAAGAAGAGGTCGGGTGATGACAAGTTCGCCCACTATACTCCTCTGACTGTGAGCTGTAAGCACATCCTCAACGAGATCAAGAATGACAGGACTCTGAGATGGCCAGAGAAACTGAAGGCTCCGCCACATAAGAGGAACAAAAATCTATGGTGCGAGTTCCACCAGGACTATGCCCACGTCACAGACAGATGTTTCGCCTTGAAGGATGAGATTAAAAAGATGTTAAAATCTGGAAAATTGAGGAAGTATGTGGACGGAAGGCTCCCAAAAGGGGAAGAGATGACCCTAAGAAAAGGAGAAATGACGGATGCCGTAACAATGCCCCCCCCAGAAGAGACAATGATTCAGAAGGTGATGATGAAGACGAGCTGGATCTTCCGTCGAAAGATGAAAACACCCCGATGAAGAGGGTTGGTATGATCTCGTTTGGTGTTGACACCATATGCGGAGGATTTGCAGGAGGTGGCTCTGAAATAACTGACAGGAAGGCTCACGTGGCAGAGGCCAAGTCAGTGGCCAAGCTGGAAGTTGTAAACCTAACGACTTCCAATACAGTGCAAAAGAGGAAGAAGGTAGATATGGACACCCTTGTAGTTGGGTTCTCCAGACTCGACTTCAAAGGTATCTTAGCCCCCCATGATGACCCTTTGGTAATAACAACAAGGGTGCATGGGTACGAGGTGCAGATGATCCTCGTAGATGGGGGGAGCTCGGCTGACGTGATGTTTTGGCCTTGCTTTAAGAGCCTAGGTCTTAGCAGAGCAAGGTTGGTACCCTATCACCACCCCTTGATAGGCTTCAGTGTAGAAAAGGTCCACCCCTTGGGCATGTATGAGATGGACGTACGGATGGGCGATGAGTGGCCTAAGAGGTTGACTAGGAAGATAATTTTTTTCATAATGGACGAGAACGTATTCTCGGCCTATAACCTCATCATAGTAAGAGTTGCCCTTAAAGAGTTTGAAGCTGTGCCGTCGACGGTCCATCAGATGCTAAAATTCCCGACTCCCTATGGGGTAGGGGAAGTGCAAGGTGACCAGACCATAGCGCGAGAATGTTACTTCAACTTGGCCGAAGAGAGATAGGCCCATAAAAGGACAACCACCACCTATAGCATTGATACGCTTGACCCAAGAGATGAGACAAAATTGAAGAAGGGAGAGGCCGCGGAAGAGGTAGAATCCATCGTCCTCAATGAGGACAAGCCGAAAAAAACCATCCAGGCCGGCAAAGCCCTAAAGACAGAAATCAAGGAAGAGCTGATAAACTTCCTCAGGAGGAGGTAGAGTGTCTTCGTATGGAGTCACGCAGATATGCCCGGCATCGACCCTGAGGTTATGAGTCACAAGCTCAACGTGACCAAATATGCCAGGCCTATCAAACAGAGATGAAGAGTCTACTCCAGGGAGAAATACGACGTCATCCGGTAAGAGGTTAAAAAATTAGAAGAGGCTGAGTTTATAAGAGAAGTCACATATCCGGAGTGGTTATCGAATGCAGTCATCGTGCCCAAGGCCAATGGGAAGTGGAGAATGTGTGTTGATTTCACTGACCTAAACAGGTCTTGTCCAAAAGATAGCTATCCCTTACCTCGAATAGATCAGATGGTGGATGCTACAGCAGGACATGGGCTCATGAGCTTTATGGACGCGTATTCAGGCTACAACAAGATCTTCATGGACGCTGAAGACTCAGAGAAGACAGCCTTCATTACCGACAAAGGGACGTACTGCTACAAAGTGATGCCTTTCGGCTTGAAAAATGCAGGGGCAACATACCAGCGTCTTGTGAATAAGATGTTCGAAGAGCAAATAGGTAAGACTATGGAAGTGTATGTAGACGATATGCTAATGAAGAGCTTAGAAGCTTGCACTCATATAGCAGATCTCGAGAAGACCTTCGATATTATGGACTCATACAGAATGAAACTCAACCCCGCGAAGTGCATCTTCGGAGTAGGAGATGGGAAGTTCCTAGGATTCATCGTCAACTCGAGAGGGATTGAGGCGAACCCTGAGAAAATCAAGGCTTTCTTGATATGAAGACACCGAGGAGTATCAAAGATGTCCAAAGACTTAAAAGGAGAGTGGCTTCACTTAACAGATTTATTTCCAGGGAAACGGACAAGTACCTTCCATTCTTTAAGGTGTTGAGAAAGTCCTTCCAGTGGGACGAAGAGTGCAAAAAATCTTTCAACCAGCTCAAGTCTTACTTGGGGTCTCCCTTATTGCTGTCCCGTCCTGTAGCAGGAGAGAAATTGTACGTGTATCTGGCAGTCACCGTATCAGCCATCAGCGCAGCTATAATACGGGAAGATGCTGGGATCCAAAGGCCTGTGTATTTCAACAGTAAGTCCCTTCAGGGGGGTGAACAAAATTACCCTCGCATGGAAAAGTTTGCTTATGCCCTGATACATGCTTCGAGGAAGATGAAGCCTTACTTCTAAGCCCACTCCATGGTTGTCCTCACCGACTCCCCACTAAGACAGGTCCTACATAAATCTGAGAAGTTCGGGAGATTGATGACCTGGGTCATTGAGTTGGGGGAGTATGATCTTACCTACCAACCTAGGATATCCATCAAAGGGCAAGCTCTCGCAGACTTTTTTGCTGAGTTCACATGGGAAGAGGCCGAGGCAGAGAATGACCTAGAGGGTGTGGAGAAGACAAACCGTGGTATCTTTCGGAATCAGGAAGTGACGACACCAAACGTCTTCCGGGATCAGGAAGAGGTCGCATCCAACAGGGCCAATAGCAAAGTAGCGGAGAACGAAGAGGATCGATACCTCTTCAAATAAGGAATCATGTCGGAAGGGGTTTTCTCATCGAATACGGACATTTGGAGCCTCTTCGTTGATGGCTCTTCCTGCGACAGCGGAAGCGGTGCAGGGTTGATACTTTCAGCTCCTGATGGTGCCAACATTGAATACGCTTTGAAATTCAACTTCCAGACTTCTAACAACGAGTCTGAGTATGAGTCCATGATAGTAGGTCTCTCATTGGCAAAGACTCTTTGTGTAAGGCGACTCCTACTCCACAACGACTCAAGGTTAGTCGTCAATCAAGTATTGGGGGTCTATGAGGCCAAAGATGAAAGGATGGCCAAGTATTTGAAAAGGGTGAGAGTGATGTTAGAATATTTCGAAGAGATAAAACTGAAGAGAGTTCCCCGGCAAAGTAATAGCCACGCAGATGCTTTGGCAAGGTTGGCCTCGGTGATGAAGACAGACGTCAGAAGGACAGTTTCGGTCAAGATCTTGGAGAAAGCGACCATCGAGGAAGAAGAGGTATGTAACCAGATAAGCACCCAAAACTGTACAATTTATACCCCAAATAGATGTATTTTAGTTGCTATTTCTCGGTAATATGGGTCTTATGTGCTTAAATGTTAATTATGCAGGCTTAATGGACGTTGCGGTGTTCAAACGCTTATTTCAAGGCAATTGTGCATTTTACGGAGCTAAATACCAAATTCCCTTACCCTAACCTAACCCATCCTAGCCTAAACTTATCCCTAAATCGTCACCCAAGACCCGTGTGTGTTGGTTTGTTCCCTTTTTATTTTATTTTAATTTTTTAGATTTTTAGTTTGAGTCATTTTAATTTTAGGATTATTTTAGCTTTTTTTAGGTTTTATTTCCTATTTTTATATTTTATTTCTATTTTTATTAATATAATTTTATTTTATTTTGATTTTTTATTAGTTTCTAGTTTTATTTTATTTTATTAAGATTTTAATTTTTAGGATTTCATTTATTTTTTAGTTTATTAGATTTTATATTTTTTAAGACATTTGTTTTTATTAGATTTTTCATTTTTCATCTCTTTTGTTTTATTATTTTAGTTTTTATATAGCTTAGGATTTTATTCTTTAGTTTTATTATTTTTAGTTTGTTTTATTTTTAGTTAGATTTTAGTCTTTTTATTATTTTAGTAGGGTCATAAATTAAACACTCACACACACTACCTACCCTTATCCCCACCCTACACCCTACACCTCACACACACATTAACCCTTCCACACTCATCTTCTCCAACAACTCACCCTCTCTCCTCTCTCCAAAACACAAAAACCACCATAACCCAACAACACACCCATATCTCTCTCTCTTACCCTCACCTCTGAAAACCTCCAACCGGCGACACCCACCTCTAACGCGAACCCCCTGCTCCGGTCGCCTGCCCACTTCGACGCCGGACTGCACCTGAGCCAACCTCCGGCGGCGTCCCATCCCGGCGCATTCTTACCCCCCGGTTTTGACCCCCGAAAACCGACGACCAAACTGCAGCCGTCCCACCTCCGGCGCCACCTCTCTCTCTCTCCTATGCCCGACCTTGCACCCCTGCTTTCAGCCTCGGCGTCGATTCTCCGACCTAGCGTCGCCCAGCACCCTACGAACCAAAATCCGACCAGCCACCAGCACCGATCTCACCTAGCGACCTCCTGTCTAATCCTCTACCGAACCTCCACCCAAAACCGGTGACCATCGTCTGTACCCAAAATCTCCGGCCAGTCCCAGCCTTACCCGGTGGCGCAACCCCTCGTCTTCACCACTCACACCGCCTCCAGCGACCTGCTGCCCACTCCGGCCTATCTCTCTCTCTTCGCGATTCCCTCTCTATCCTCGCTACCCACCTCCAATCGCCCCCAGCCCCTCGCCGGCGGACAGACCCCAATCCCGGCGACCCTCTCCCTCTACTCCGGCGAGATCTAAGTCGGCGATACCCTCTTCGTCGGCACTTCTCCACTCCGGCCAGCAACAACCTCCGACCAGCCATGAGCTGTGACCCAGAATCCATACCCATGTAAATCCATTACCCATTTTCAACCCAACAAGCCAAATCTATATTTTTCCCAAGCCACGACTTCTTCAATCTGTTAAAACCAAAACCAAATGCCAAAACAATTACCCCATGTGCCAATAAACCCATTAAACCTTTTGACCATTTTACCTATTATACCCCCCAACTAACCTCTTCTAACCAAACACCCAAAATACCCCTCAAACTAAATCTGAATTTATTCTTACCTCACCACCCACATGTGCACTCACCTTATACACATGCACCTCTAGTCAATTCCCACTTATAACCCTTTGTTCCATTGCATATTTAAAGAGAGATGAAGACTCAAAATGGATCATCAAATAGATAGGAATTTTAGAGAGAGAATTGTAGAGAAAATTTTCCCTTGTAAATAGTTTTTCATTTTTTTATTTTTAGATTATTGTGAGAGTAAAAATTGTAAGAGATTTAATTGAGTGCTCATATTATTTCACAATACTTGGATGCTCAATTAGAGGGTGTATTCTTCAATTTCAAGAATAGAGTTCAAAGTGTCAAATTCAAGAGATTGGTTTGATTATTCTTCTCTCTACTCTTTTATATATTAAATGCCTATTGAATATTTGTCTAGTATGTTTGAATCCATGTTAGGCTAAAACCCCTTTCAAGGGGTGGGGTAAAACCCTTATTTGATGTTATTGTATTTTAATTAGTTTAATTACTTGAAAAATCCCTTTGAATGTTAATTTCAATCCCTCACCCTTAGATTTACGCCTCGAGAGAGGGTAAATGATTTTCGAGAGAAAATCGAAATTCTAGCGATAATACCCATTTTAGATTCGAACTAGAGATAGGGGTTTCTTAAGTGGGGTATTATCATTTGAATTTCAACTCTAAATTTAATTTCTAAGATTGACATAAATTCTAATTGATCGATCCTAGCGGGTGATTAATTAAGAGGAGTGTAGATCTAATTTTATAGAGTTGTGGGGTGTTAAACTTAACTTTCTAAAAGATTACTATTCTAATTACACTTGCAACGAGAGTTGATTTGTAATTTTGATATTAATTTGGGAGAATTCAAATAATTAAATTAATTAATTAGAATAACTAAAATTTGTGGTGTAATCCCACTCCTTGATTGTTCTCACAACTATTTACCTCACTTTATCTTTTATTTTAGTGTTAGACCTTATTTTTTCATTTTAGTCATTTTCTAGTTAGTTATTTTCATCTTAATTTAGTTTAGTTTAAAATCTCACCTCACCCATTTGTTTTAATATTGAAAAAGCTAAAAAAATTAGAAAAAGTAAAAAAACACAAAAAGAAAATAAAAAGTGAATTACAATTGAGTTTGTTCCATTTTCTTTACTCCCTAGAAAGTGGATTGATACCCTTACTTACCTCTACACTTGAGTTTATTATATTTTGTAGGTATGTGAGGTTTTGATTAGAAAGGGCTTTTCAACAACGACACAAATACACGTAAAAGTCTTTCTATCAAATGGCGCCGTTGCCATTCTTGGGATTGTGAAGCTCGGAGTGGATTTCATTTTGTATTTCATTAATTTTTCGCACTTTCTTATTTTTTTGTACCATTTTTATATTTTTAGAAGGCTTGTATTTAGGATTATTTCATTCTTGGCTTGTATTGCGGTGCTTAGAGACACCATTTATTTTCAATTAAATTTGTAATAATTAAAGACAAGCGTGATAGGGAAACCGGACAAGGTAGAGAGAGGGCGTCCAAGGCGAGGATTTAGAAGCCTCTCTACCTTGGGTCGGTAGGACTCCCGGGGACGACTGAGATAGGCGTGATCTCCCCCCGGTCAACTCAACATTTTCGGCACCCCACGGCGTAAAAACCGTGGGAGGTATATTTCTTACACCCTCGCGCCTCTCCTGTTAGCGAGTCAATTCTTTTGTGTGCTCTTATTTGATTTTATTCTCGCATTTATTTTCGAATGGTGTGATGAATTAAATTGCTAAGACCTACACCCGGTCACTCACGAGAAGGGATTTCATCACCCGACTCACTCGCTTACCATTGTGTGCTACCCTAGCCATCACTAAATTTAAAATCAATCAACTAGGTGGCCCAATAGGAGAAAATTTTGCAAAGGCGATCACTCATATTTTCGTGATTTTTATCGCCCGCGGACTTAATTAAAATTTGACTACCCTCTCACTAAATTTAAAGATAAAAATTGGTTATGTGCTAGTTAGGAATTTTTCTTGACTTGTGTGTGTGTCCAATTCCATTTTCGGTAGTCGGTTTTAGTTGGTTCGTGCCAATTCAAGAGTCCATATTTTTTTCCCACCTTTTCTTCTAAAAAAAAAAAAAATCCAAAAAAAAATCCAAAAATATTTTTTTTCCTTTATTTTTTATAAAAAATCCAAAAATATTTTTCTTTCTTTAATTTTTAGACAATCCCAAAAATATTTTCTTTCCTTTTGAAAAAATTTAAAAAAAATCAAAAAAATATTTCTCACCTCATGGCCGAGGAACGTCCTTTACGGGACTAGTTTGGTCATTTTTCATTGACACGTGACACGTGTGAGAGTGATCCCGAGCGGTCCCTTTATGATATTCCTCATGATTTCACATCTCTCACGAGTACCGTTGATACTCTTGACCCGTCCATTCACGCATCTCATTTTCCATCACCCTCGGTGTCAAGTGTCGACGTGTCGCGTACCTTGTTGTGCACCCACTGTTATTATGCCGATCACATGTCCCATGAGTGCCCTTACATTCCATATCCATCCGAACCCACCATGGAACATGTGTATCCATATGACACTGTTCCGGAACCCACCTCGGCCCACTATCCCGATACACCTCATCCCGAGTTGTGTGAGTCCCCGAGTTATTCGTGGAGGCTTGATCACCCTTCCACGCAATACGAATCCCAACCCGATGTTGTGGATCCTCACACGTTCGAACAGTCGTCATGGCAACCTTGTGCACCCGTTCACCATCAGTCTCCTCACTACGCAACCCATGAGTATCAACCCATTGTCCATCACGAAAGCAATCCTTTCGTGTATGATGCACTTGGCCCCATCCCACACACTTCCTTTGAGTATTCTCCATACACTCCTGATTATAGCGTGTTGTGTCCACCTGAACCACCACCACCACCCATCATTCCACCAACACCTTCATCCACATCCACTCTCGAAACCCTCTTGCAAAAGTTCATACTTGAGAAAGAGCAAGCAATTCAAACTCAAGCTCTCCAAAGGCTTGAACAACGTTTAAATGAATTGGAGTGTGAGCGAGAGTCGGATATTCCCATGACCCCACCCATCGTTTCCACCGAGTGTGACGATGATGTGTCCCCTTGTGACACAAAATTTGAGTGTGACCAACCCTATCACCCCAAGAATCTTGAAGTTGAGACCATTCCATGGTCCGGGTCCCAAGTCGACAATTGTGTTGACTTATCCTTCGATAGTGAGCCTGATCAAACCCCACCCTGTCCTTATGAACCCATCATTGTGGTTCCCATTCACCTTCCCACTCCCGCTGAATCCAAAATAATGCCCGAGTCTATACCTATTGAGCCCATCGTGTGTGTTCCCGAGGAACCAATTTATCCTAGGTTAGCTCCGGCTACAAGTGCTCACCAATTTCCCGAGATAGAATCCGTGATAGTTCCGAACTATTCGGATCTGGATGATATCCCACCATGCATGGCTCCCGTTGAGCCCGATATTTCTATCGATTCCTCTATCTCCGATCTTGGTGCCTCGTTTGACCCACCCACCCCATTTACCTATGCTACTCTTGTGGAGAAGTTGACAACTCCATCTTTAGAAACCACACTCCCTTGTGAGTATTCCTTTACTCCTCCCAATGAGTGTGTGTCTCCCACGCTTGAGTTGGATCATCTTCCTCCACCATTTATCCCACTGGATACACCATTTGTCCCACCCGACCCACCCATTGTTCCTTCTACCCCACCACCTGGTTTGGATCTTCATTTTACACATTTAATATTTCCATCTACATTTTTAGATCCTCACTTGAAACCATCCCCCACCCACGAGAGTTATGGTGATACTCTCCACTCCCGTGACACCGAGCTTGTTCCTCCATGCCCGCCACTCTCTTGTGGTGTTGATTTTTCTCAACAGCTCCCTGTTGTGTCACGGCGCGATCATTATCATCGCCCATTCATAGAACGGTCGTGTGATTTTTGTGAGGCCCATCCCATTACAATTTCCACACCATTTCGCCTCCCTCACCAATTAGAGCACTATGCTTATAGGGCCCTTGTTTCCCTAACCTTTCAGCTCAATAAAGCTCGAGACCTATTCACCCTCACCCTTACCCTAATTCCCAACCACCCATGGTCCACCGATGCTTTGCATCGCGTAATGCACTTCGCCATACAAGTGCATTGACACGTATAGCCCTGATCCAGCAAGACTGACGCTTCAGTCTTGTTTGGGGGTGATTCTCATCACCCATTTTTCTGTCACCCCGTGCTTTCATAGATCTTATCTTTAGGGTGAGATTCCATCGGTCTAGCTGAAGACGTTAAACTTAGCGCTACCGGGAGGCAGCCCGATTTTCTTGTACTAGTCTCATCCTGTTTGGGGGTGGTGTTTCACATCACCCTATGCTTTATCATGCTTATGGACTTGTACATCTTTTACTCAGGTTTTTTCTTGGCTTCACATGTCTACTTCATTAGCGGTTGATTTCTGGTAATCTCTTTCCTACCTCATGCTCTCAATTTTAAAAATCATTTTACTTAACATCGAGGACGATGTTCCTTTTTGTTTGGGGGTGGGGAATTTTATCAAAATCGTATCTCTTTTGAAAAATTTTGATTGTTGAACCTGATTTTTAAAATTTCGTGCAGTTTCTTTCATCTCATTCATTGATGTGAATTTTCAATCATCCATCTTTTAAAGTCTAGGAATCAAGCTAGAGAATATCTTTTATAAATAGCTTATGTAATACGTAACAAGGCATTTTGCACCATGAATTTCTAGACTCAACAAAATTTGCGCACTTATCACGTCATTCCGTTTAGAGTTGAGGAGTACTACAATTCTAAAGAGAACCTTAAGGATCACTAGTAGAGACTTTAGCCCGTGAGATTTGTGCCTTTCACCCTTTTGAATGTTTTACGCAATCTCCGAGTCACAAGTTGATTCAACTTCTTTTGGGTCCGCACTTAATTGTTGTATGATCTCATTTTCTTTCATAAAATTTTGGTTGATCACTGAGAATGACATCTCTTTCGAGTTGTAAGAAACGCGTATCTTGAAATTTGTCCCGATCACTTGGATTTTCATCCATACACCTACCACTTTCCCCCATATCACATTTCCATTCACATCACCCATTATATTTCCCCATCCAAATATATTCCCCTCACTACCCATACATTCCCCACACCATCCATTTATCATTCCATCCATATCATCTTCCATCATTTTCAAATAAAAGAGTGTGATTTCAAATGTAAATGTCTTCAGTGCTGGTTTGAAAAATGAGAGAAAATCGAAAAAAAGAGAAAAACAGAAAAATAGCAAAAAAAAAAAAATAGAAAAAAGAAAAAGAAAAGAAAAATCGAAAAAAGAGAGAAAATAAAAGAAAGAGAGTTGTAGTTAGTTTTGAAATAAAGACATTTGTGCCTAAAGTGTATACACTCTTCTATCATATACATTCATCCATCACCCTTTATCATTCATAACACCATTATATCCCATACATCACCATCCTACCTACATACCACATCCAAATACCACACCTCATACCATCCATCCCACTTTCATTTACCCTCACCCATATACATCCATATCTCCCCTAGGTGTTCGGGCGAATGAAAGACAATGTGGTGAATAACTCGACATTCTCACTATAGTGATTAGCATTCCTTTCATGAGATCAATTTTCTTTCTAATTGTTCGTTCTTTCTTATACGTGTGTGAGACGTTTGAACTTGCTTACATTTACTCACTTCCTCACACACAAGAGCGATACACTTACCCATATGTCGAGAGTTCGTTTGAGAGTGATATATCTAGTGAGATTTGAAGTTGAAGCGTTGATTCCGACAAGGCAATCTAGGAATTACTCTTGTGATACTCGACCCGTTTTGACTGATTCACACTACACACGTTGAGTTCTAGGAAGGATGTGCCTTGAGTATTTACTTAGCTTAATCTTTTTACAAATTCTAGCTTGTATTTCTCAAATCATTTTCTCATGTGATGGATTGTGCGATTATTCTACATCTAATAAGAGATTGACTGCCATTTTTGCAAAATAAGAATTTTGTGGGTATATTCCCTGCAAACCCTCACGAGACACAACTCGTCCTGTAGGGCAACCTATAGGTTTAAAGGCTTGTTTCACATGCTAAGTGCAATCGTAAGTGCCCGCGAAAGTGGTACACTTTTGGTTACTTATCTTTCTCTCTCTCTCTCTATCTTATTGCTCGAGGACTAGCAACGCTCTGTTTGGGGGTGGTGTGATAAGCACCCAAAACTGTACAATTTATACCCCAAATAGATGTATTTTAGTTGCTATTTCTCGGTAATATGGGTCTTATGTGCTTAAATGTTAATTATGCAGGCTTAATGTACGTTGCGGTGTTCAAACGCTTATTTCAAGGCAATTGTGCATTTTACGGAGCTAAATAACAAATTCCCTTACCCTAACCTAACCCATCCTAGCCTAAACTTATCCCTAAATCGTCACCCAAGACCTGTGTGTGTTGGTTTGTTCCCTTTTTATTTTATTTTAATTTTTTAGATTTTTAGTTTGAGTCATTTTAATTTTAGGATTATTTTAGCTTTTTTTAGGTTTTATTTCCTATTTTTATATTTTATTTCTATTTTTATTAATATAATTTTATTTTATTTTGATTTTTTATTAGTTTCTAGTTTTATTTTATTTTATTAAGATTTTAATTTTTAGGATTTCATTTATTTTTTAGTTTATTAGATTTTATATTTTTTAGGACATTTGTTTTTATTAGATTTTTCATTTTTCATTTCTTTTGTTTTATTATTTTAGTTTTTATATAGCTTAGGATTTTATTCTTTAGTTTTATTATTTTTAGTTTGTTTTATTTTTAGTTAGATTTTAGTCTTTTTATTATTTTAGTAGGGTCATAAATTAAACACTCACACACACTGCCTACCCTTATCCCCACCCTACACCCTACACCTCACACACACATTAACCCTTCCACACTCATCTTCTCCAACAACTCACCCTCTCTCCTCTCTCCAAAACACAAAAACCACCATAACCCAACAACACACCCATATCTCTCTCTCTTACCCTCACCTCTGAAAACCTCCAACCGGCGACACCCACCTCTAACGCGAACCCCCTGCTCCGGTCGCCTGCCCACTTCGACGCCGGACTGCACCTGAGCCAACCTCCGGCGGCGTCCCATCCCGGCGCATCCTTACCCCCCCGGTTTTGACCCCCGAAAACCGACGACCAAACTGCAGCCGTCCCACCTCCGGCGCCACCTCTCTCTCTCTCCTATGCCCGACCTTGCACCCCTGCTTTCAGCCCCAGCGTCGATTCTCCGACCTAGCGTCGCCCAGCACCCTACGAACCAAAATCCGACCAGCCACCAGCACCGATCTCACCTAGCGACCTCCTGTCTAATCCTCTACCGAACCTCCACCCAAAACCGGCGACCATCGTCTGTACCCAAAATCGCCGGCCAGTCCCAGCCTTACCCGGTGGCGCAACCCCTCGTCTTCACCACTCACACCGCCTCCAGCGACCAGCTGCCCACTCCGGCCTATCTCTCTCTCTTCGCGATTCCCTCTCTATCCTCGCTACCCACCTCCAATCGCCCCCAGCCCCTCGCCGGCGGACAGACCCCAATCCCGGCGACCCTCTCCCTCTACTCCGGCGAGATCTAAGTCGACGATACCCTCTTCGCCGGCACTTCTCCACTCCGGCCAGCAACAACCTCCGACCAGCCATGAGCTGTGACCCAGAATCCATACCCATGTAAACCCATTACCCATTTTCAACCCAACAAGCCAAATCTATATTTTTCCCAAGCCACGATTTCTTCAATCTGTTAAAACCAAAACCAAATGCCAAAACAATTACCCCATGTGCCAATAAACCCATTAAACCTTTTAACCATTTTACCTATTATACCCCCCAACTAACCTCTTCTAACCAAACACCCAAAATACCCCTCAAACTAAATCTGAATTTATTCTTACCTCACCACCCACATGTGCACTCACCTTATACACATGCACCTCTAGCCAATTCCCACTTATAACCCTTTGCTCCATTGCATATTTAAAGAGAGATGAAGACTCAAAATGGATCATCAAATAGATAGGAATTTTAGAGAGAGAATTGTAGAGAAAATTTTCCCTTGTAAATAGTTTTTCATTTTTTTATTTTTAGATTATTGTGAGAGTAAAAATTGTAAGAGATTTAATTGAGTGCTCATATTATTTCACAATACTTGGATGCTCAATTAGAGGGTGTATTCTTCAATTTCAAGAATAGAGTTCAAAGTGTCAAATTCAAGAGATTGGTTTGATTATTCTTCTCTCTACTCTTTTATATATTAAATGCCTATTGAATATTTGTTTAGTATGTTTGAATCCATGTTAGGCTAAAACCCCTTTCAAGGGGTGGGGTAAAACCCTTATTTGATGTTATTGTATTTTAATTAGTTTAATTACTTGAAAAATCCCTTTGAATGTTAATTTTAATCCCTCACCCTTAGATTTACGCCTCGAGAGAGGGTAAATGATTTTCGAGAGAAAATCGAAATTCTAGTGATAATACCCATTTTAGATTCGAACTAGAGATAGGGGTTTCTTAAGTGGGGTATTATCATTTGAATTTCAACTCTATATTTAATTTCTAAGATTGACATAAACTCTAATTGATCGATCCTAGCGGGTGATTAATTAAAAGGAGTGTAGATCTAATTTTATAGAGTTATGGGGTGTTAAACTTAACTTTCTAAAAGATTACTATTCTAATTACACTTGCAACGAGAGTTGATTTGTAATTTTGATATTAATTTGGGAGAATTCAAATAATTAAATTAATTAATTAGAATAACTAAAATTTGTGGTGTAATCCCACTCCTTGATTGTTCTCACAACTATTTACCTCACTTTATCTTTTATTTTAGTGTTAGACCTTATTTTTTCATTTTAGTCATTTTCTAGTTAGTTATTTTCATCTTAATTTAGTTTAGTTTAAAATCTCACCTCACCCATTTGTTTTAATATTGAAAAAGCTAAAAAAATTAGAAAAAGTTAAAAAACACAAAAAGAAAATAAAAAGTGAATTACAATTGAGTTTGTTCCATTTGCTTTACTCCCTAGAAAGTGGATTGATACCCTTACTTACCTCTACACTTGAGTTTATTATATTTTGTAGGTATGTGAGGTTTTGATTAGAAAGGGCTTTTCAACAACGACACAAATACACGTAAAAATCTTTCTATCAAATGGATCTCGTCTGTACCCAAAATCGTCGGCCAGTCCCAGCCTTACCCGGTGGCGCAACTCCTCGTCTTCACCACTCACACCGCCTCCAGCGACCTGCTGCCCACTCCGGCTTATCTCTCTCTCTTCGCGATTCCCTCTCTATCCTCGCTACCCACCTCCAATTGCCCCCAGCCCCTCGCCGGCGGACAGACCCCAATCCCGGCGACCCTCTCCCTCTACTCGGTTGGCCTCGGCGATGAAGACAGACGTCAGAAGGACAGTTTCGGTCGAGATCTTGGAGAAAGCGAGCATCGAGGAAGAAGAGGTATGTAACCCTTGTCACAATTTGAACCTAGGAGACTCGTGGATGGACCCCCTCGTCAGATATATCAGAGAGGGAGAGCTACCTGAGTCCAAGCTAGAGAGGAGGAAATTAAGATATAGGGCTGCCAAGTTCTCGATGATAGGAGACGTCTTGTACAAGAAGGGATTTCTATTACCTCTCCTCAGATGTGTGCATCCCACAGAAGTTCCCCAGATCTTACACGAAGTTCATGAGGGTTCTTGCTCTAGCCACATAGGGGGAAGACCCTTGCCCAAAAGAATCACCACATAGGGGTACTGGTGACCAACCTTGTCCAAAGACGCTGCAGCATACGTAAGGAGGTGTGATGAGTGTCAAAGATTCGCCACTATTCCTCACCAAGATCATCAGCCTATGATGTCAATTACCTCTCCATGGCCATTCACAGTATAGGGGATTGACTTAGTAGGACCCCTACCAAGAGCTGCCAACAGTTATCGATTCTTGATAGTTGCCATTGACTACTTTTCAAAGTGGGTGGAGGCAGAGCCGATGATAACAATCACAGAGCAGAAGACATTCCAATTTATTTGGAGGAACATCATATGCAGATACGGTCTCTCAAACACTCTCATCTCGGACAATGGGACCTAATTCAAGAACTCCTCTTTAGAAAAATACTACCTAAGAGTTGGGATAAAGCAATCTTCTCATCTCCTGGCCGACCTCAGGAAAACGGACAGACCGAGGTCACGAACAGAACAATTATCAATGGAATTAAGAAGAGGTTAGAAGATGCGAAGGGAAGATGGACTGAGGAGGTCTACGATGTGTTATGGACCTACAGGACCACGACAAGGACACCTACAAGAGAAACCTCGTTCATACTTGCACATGACTCCGAGGCCGTCATACCAATAGAGGTGGGGATCCCTACTCACAGGGTTCAGACCTATGACCCTGATAAAAATAGGGAGGAGAGAAGTCTAGACCTAGATCTAATTGAAGAAAGAAGAGAAGACGCAGAGGTCAGGCAAGCAGCCTACCAACAGAGGGCAGCAAAATTATAGAACCAGAGGGTGAAGTCAAGACCCATCGCAGTGGGAGACTTAGTGCTAAAGAAGACTTACAGAAAGCAAACAAGCTCCATCCAAACTGGCATGGTCCCTACAAAGTGACAGAAGAGGTTGTGCCCGGCACTTACAGACTAGAAAATCTAGAAGGGGAACCTTTTGCTAATCCATGGAATGCTGATCACCTAAAGAAGTATTACATATGATGTTGCAAAGAGTTTATGTAAATGTAGCATCTTATTATGAAGAGGTTATTAATAAAAGATCAGTTCCCATGACGATTCTTGCTACATTATGCACTTATGTTAGAAATTATGAGGGTAACATCCTAGGTGATGAGCTCAGACCTTCATAACACCATTCAGTGGTGACGAGGTCTGAGCTCAGACACCATAATGGGATGACCTCAGACCCTTAACATCATTAATTTGGTGATATTAATTATGAGGATAACATCTTAGGTGACGACCTCAGACCCTTACAACATCATTCAGGGGTGACAAGGTCTGAGCTCAGACACCATAATGGGATGACCTCAGACCCTTAACATCATTAATATGGTGAGATTAATTATGAGGATAACATCTTAGGTGATGACCTCAGACCCTCGTAATACCATTCATTGGTGACGAGGTCTGAGCTCAGACACCATAATGGGATGACCACAGACCCTTAACATCATTAATTTGGTGAGATTAATTATGAGGATAACATCTTAGGTGATGACCTCAGACCCTTACAACATCATTCAGTGGTGACAAGGTCTGAGCTCAGACACCATAATGGGATGACCTCAGACCCTTAACATCATTAATATGGTGAGATTAATTATGAGGATAACATCTTAGGTGATGACCTCAGACCCTCATAACACCATTCAGTGGTGACGAGCTCTGAGCTCAGATACCATAATGGGATGACCTCAGACCCTTAACATCATTAATTTAGTGGGATTAATTATGAGGATAACATCTTAGATGATGACCTCAGACCCTTACAACATCATTCAGTAGTGACGAGGTCTGAGATCAGAAACCATAATGGGATGACCTTAGACCCTTAACATCATTAATTTGGTGAGATTAATTGTGAGGATAACATCTTAGTTGATGACCTTAGACCCTCATAACACAATTCAGTGGTGATGAGGTCCGAGCTCAAACACCATAATGGGATGACCTCAGACCCTTAACATCATTAATTTGGTGAGATTAATTATGAGGATATGACCTCAGACCCTTATAACATTATTCAGTGGTGACTAGGTCTGAGGTGAGACTACTAATCGAGTTTAAATAGACTATTGCAACAAGACTTCAAGAGTTAAAATATCACATGATAAACATTCAATAAAGTAAATGAAGAAGATGATCCTCCTCAGAGATTGACATATTCAGGGATTACAAATATTCAGAGGTTACAAGATTCAAAAAATGAGTCAACCATGTTCATTCAGAGATTACAAATGTTCAGGGGTTACAAATAAGCTTCACAATTGAATTCAAGGGTTTGAGGGGGGAATGCTGGTGTCTTCGGCCTGGTCATGCTGGACAACATTGGTCACCTCGGTAATGTCATCATTGTGGTCTGCCCATTCAACCTCTGTGGCGTCTAACGTTGCAGTCTCAGCAGGCGTGTCAACCTCTTCCTCAACCTCCTGAAGGGCATGGGCAAGCTGAGGATTAGCAAAGCCAAGGCCTAAGAAATCAGAGGCTTTTAAAGTGCCAACCTCATTCTCCTTGGCAGCTGCCCACTTGGTAGTAGCCTTGATACTTCTCTCAAGGTATTCAAAGCCAAAGCTCATAAACTCATCAGAAGTTTTGTATTCAACTATTATCCCCTCAGAGGCATCATCTAGGGTTGCCTTCACAGCCGAGTTGACCTTCTGCTGCAGAACGTCGTCCTTGGCCTTCAGAGCCGCAACATGGTCCTTCTTAAGCTGAGAGATCTCCTTCTCCATCCCCTTCACCTTCTTCTCAGACTCACCCAGCTCAGATTTCAGGCGGTCAATTTCTGCGTTCAGAGTGCTTTGCACTTTCTCGGCCTCTTGAACCTTCTGGATGAGGGGCAACTTCCTCAGAGTCCAGTTGGAGAGGTGGTGTATAGCTGCCAGACCCTGCAGATTTTGTGATCATGAATAAGTTGGAGAAAAATCAGAGGTTACACTTGGAAATTACAAAAAAATATGAGGTCATACCTGAATGGATCTGTGGATTCCGAACTCAATCAGCAAGGGAGTATCTAGTGAACGGAAGAAACGCTTGTCGGCCTCGGTCATTGTAGAGATGAAGGCATCCAGGGCCTGCAGACTGTGGCCAACGATGTTGTCAGTAATCTTTAATTGCTCTAGACGAGCCGATAAGGCGTCTGCTGAAGAGAGTGGGATGGCCGAATCAACGCTCTTCTTCTTCTGCCTCTGGTCCTCAGGGGCATGTTCAGTAGGAACCCTCTTCTTCGTGCCTTGGGGATTTGATGCAGAGGGAGATAGAGGAGGAGCATTAAGACCTGCCTTCTTTGCGAGCCTCGTCAAGCTAGGTGCAACCATTTCCCAAAGCTCGTCTGAGATATCCTTTGGGCGCTCTATAAAATTAAAAGGTCTGAGTTAGAAGATCAGACACGAATAAAATTCAGAGGATCAACTTGGAATAAAAAAATTCTTACCGAACTCGGCAAGTGGACTTCCACCTAGGCCGGTCTCAGAGAGGTAGTGGGGGGTCATCAAGTGTTCGAATTTTACGAGCAGACCATGCATCCCCTGATCTTGAAAGTCTTTCACCTTCTGAAGATTCTTCAGGCTCAGACTAGGGTCGGCCCTCGCAGACATTGTGACCTTACCCCATCTCAGGGGCATCCTCGGCTCTAGCAAGGACGAGGGAACACATGGACCAAATTCCCATGGCCCAGAAGTGAAAAAGTATCGAGGCTTCCAGTTGTGGTTGGAAGTCTGAGTTATTTGGAGCATCTTTTTCTCAGGCTTCCTAGCTACAAAATGATAGTATCTCGGGTGATTTTTGGCAGAGGAGGGAACATAACAACCAACAAAGACCTGAACTGGAAGGTCTGAGTGGTGGACAACCCTCCATAAGACTATGGCCCCTATTATGACCCTCCAAGCGTTAGGGGACAGTTGGGAAGGGGCCAGATTGACAAAGGCAAGGATGGACCTGATAATGGGATGGATGGGCAAGCGAAACCCTAACTTGAACATATGCTCGTATAAGAAGATCTCACCATCTCGGCCATTGTAGTCCCTCTCTTCCCTCAGAGGTATCCTAAGCTTTATGGAGGGGCTGATGGAGTACAGATATCTGAAGCAAAGAAGGTCTACCTCAGTAACAGTAATCTCGATCTCGGTTGCCTCAGAGACGTCGACATCACTCTCAGCGTCATCATCGTTGTCATTATCTTACTCAACGTCGGCCGGAGCAGACATTGATGGATTACTCGGGAACCTCTGAGCGAATTCAGCCCCGGTGATGTCCGACAGAGGAATGGCGTCGAGTATGGGTGGAATATCCACACTCGGCTCAACAATCTCAACCTCTGAGTAAGAGGATGAGGTGCTTGAATTATTATGGGATGAGGCGCGGCTAGAGACCTCGGCTTGATCAGGGGCCTGATCTTGCTGAGTTGTGAAGTCCATGGCCTCCCGAAAGGAATCCACAGACATAGGGTCTGAGGTTGAAGACTCAGACTCATACATCGGCACTGGTTCGACAGGGACTTCTGTTTGGCTAAATGGATCTAATGGATCAAGATATATCACCTTCAGGGGTGGTGGAAAGATGGGTCTAAGAGGGAATTATTGTGACCTACGTGCCTCCTCATGTGCTCTCTCTATTTGCCTAATTTTTTCTAAAGTCTTCTCTCTGAGAGAAGGGAACTCCTCAAGAAGTTGGTAGAGGGGTATGAGCATCAGAGGCAGACACTACACTTTAAAGATCAAATGACAAACAGGATTGGCTAAGGAAATAAAACAATTTAAAGATCAAACTGCCTAAATTTAGCAAGAACAGTTCGCCTGAAACTATGGTGGTCTCACCGAAAAACTCAAAAATTCACCGGAAAACACAGAAGTAGGGGAAAAAGCAGAGAAAATGAAGACAAATGAGAGGAAGAAGATACCTGAAGACGAAACGATAAGGGAAAGCGAAGAAAATGCCTAGGAAATCACCACCAATGACTTCTAAAGAGAAATTGTGAAGACGATGCCCTTGAGAGAGAAACTGCTGGAGTGAAATTATGTCAAGAAAGAGAATTCAGAAAGAAGGAAAAAATGAGGGTTCAAACCCTTAAATATGCAGGCACGCTTCCCAAGGCCCATCATTGCCTTGGGAGCCCCAAAGGGCGGCTGACAACACATGCTTGCCAAGCAAGCCACACTTCAGCATTGGACAAGTGTCAAACGAACATTAGCTCATGGGAGAGAGGCCTCGGAGGTTTAGAGATCCCATAGTCACCTGCTCTCACATGTAACTAAGGGTTGGGGGTGATAGATATACCCCTAAGTGTGACCTCGGCTCAGAGACTCCAACCTCGACCGAGAATGTAGCCGACGTTGGAAAAGCCTTGGGTCCGTGATAGCAACTCTCGGCCATAGAAGGGTCAGCCCAGGCCGACACTACCACCAATCTCTCCAAGGGACACTGCACGTATCACAAGGGTCAGCAGCACTCCAGTACACCTGGGAATGGCACCCTCGGCCAGATGTAGGCCGAGCTCGCAAGAAGCCTCCTACCAAGGTCAACATCATCAAGATATTAGTTAATGCTCCAAGCATATGCCAGCTCAACCTCGGCCCAGGCCGACCCCTATCCATTGTCTCGGCTGAACTTAAGCCGAGACCTTCATGGCTCATCTCGGATTGAACGAGCCACTAGACTTATCAACCTCAGCTTGTCCCAGACCGAGGTCATGACCAAGCACGATAGTCGAGCACCTATTGACATGGGTAAGGACACGTGGACACAAATCAGTTATAACAAATCATTCCCTACACGTGGGGAGAATATTTCATCATCATTCTCTACATGTGACAGTGACAGATGCCTTCTACATATTGGCTAAATTAACACACACATGCTCATTGCATGCATAGGGGGCACATTACACCCCCTATGGACTATATATAGAGGTCATCCTCTACCTTGTAAAGGATCAAAAATTAGTAACCCTAACAAAAACTCTGTTCAAATACACAGTAGAGAGAGAAAGGTTGAGAGATTTTATCCATGGCCATTGGAGCCCTCATACAGTGATACCCATCATACACTTTCACAGTGGACGTAGGCCTGATTGGCTGAACCAATTATATTCTGGTGTTAATCCTCTTCTCCTCATCTCCTTCTACTATATGTGTATACCTTCTATATACCTTTATCCTGCCATTGTTGACATTGAATTGAGCTTACAAACACCTTGAAGGGTGGTGCTGTTTCCAGCATCATCAATAATTATTTAATGAGAAACCAAACCAAATACCAAAAGGAGTTTGAATGAGGGTTGAGGATACCATAATGGCCCTCACCAATCGAGTAATAGATGAACTCATCACCATTATTCTATATTCATCTTACCTAGAAGAAATCTTCCTCGTCAGCTGAGAGTTTCCCAAGCATAAGATAGAGCCTCTCGTTCACTTTCTTTGGACAAACATGGATGCATTTTCCTATAAACCATATGATATTTCAATAATTGATATATACATAGCATGCCATTGATTAAGCATAGACCTTACTTTTCGTCCAGTCAAGTAGAAGCCAATAAAGCCATCACTAAAGAAAGTGGGGGCTTTAAAGAATGAAGTCAATAATCTCCTTCATGTTGGTTACATCAAAGAGTTCCAATTCCCGAATTGGATATCCATTGTTATTGTAGTAAGAAAAATGAAAAAAATAAAAAGTTCGTATCGATTTTACTAACCTGAATAAGTCTTACCCAAAGGACATTTTCCCACTTCCATGGATAGATTTACTCATAGATTCAACATAAAACACCAATGGTTAGGCTTCATCGATGCTTACCTCTACTACCATAAGATACCTCTATTCGACCCCGATAAGGAGAAGACCTCATTCATCATAACTTTCGATCTTTACTGCTACAAAGTTATGCCTTTCAGCCTAAAAATGCCACGACGACTTATTAACACGTATTCACTAAGATGTTCAACAAATAAGTTGAAAAAACTATGGAGGTCTGCTTTGATGATATGCTTATCAAGAGAAAACATGAAGTCTCTCACATCAAAGATCTGACCAAGACCTTCAAGATCCTCAGAGAATACATAATGAAAATTAACGTCGTCGAGTGAATCTTTAAAGTCAACTCAAAAAAGTTATAATCCTAATTGGAGTAAAACAGGTCGTTTATCCATACCGTAAGGCTGATTTGAGCATGGGATGGACCGTTGGAAAGGGTGTTTAGTGACCTTTGATGATTCATTCAATCTCAGTTGAGCTGGAGAGTTGACCTTGGTCGAATGGTGTCTAGGAGCGCCTGGGGTCCTCTAGAACAGTTTTCAGGGAAAAACGGATCGTTCACCCGAATTGTTATGCCATTTTGGTCATGGGCGGACCGTTGGAAATTGTTTTCAGTGCCCTTCGAGAATTCATTAGGTTTTTTCTCTGATGATGGATTTGATTGGGGTCAACTCGGGGGGCCGAGAGCGACCGGTGACCTCTAGATCGATTTTCGATAGAAAAATGGTTCATTCGTTCAAATCATAAGTCCGATTTCGGTACGGGGTGGAACATTAGAAAGGGTTTTCAGTGCCATTATTAGATTTATTGACCTTTCTCTCTGACATTGAAGTTCACCGGAGTCAAATGGGGCCCGGGAGCGCCCGATGGCCTCTAAATCGGTACTCGGACTATAACCTAGGGTTTACATGAAATAAGTAGGTGCTAGTAACCTAAGGGATGATTTTAGGGGGGTTCCTAGAATGGGGTGTCTAGAGAGTCCCTCGATGGATCAGGTTGGAACAAGTGAAAATCGTCGAATAGACACTACATGATTCTTTAGGGAGGAAGGTCGATTATGAGGGCCTATGGTAATATTGGGGATGGTCGATTCCAAGTACCTAAAAAAGAGGTGATGACCGAGGGTCGACGTCAATTCTAACCTAAGGGAGGTGAAGACTGGGGGCCAAGGTCAATTCTGACCTAAAAGAGGAGATGATCGAGGGCCAAGGTCAATTCTGACCTAAAATAGGCGACGACCGGGGGCCGAGGTCAATTTTGACCTAAAAGAGGTGAGGACTGAGGGTTGAGGTCAATTATAACCTAGAGGAGGTGACGACCGAGGGTCGAGGTCAATCTTGACCTAGAGGAGGTGACGACCGAGGGCCAAGGTTAATTCTGACCTAAAAGAGGTGACGATTGAGGGCCTACGTCAATTATGACCTAAAAGAGGTGATGGACAAGGGCTGAGGTCGATTCTGACCTAAAAGAGGTGATAACTGAAGGTTGAGGTCACTTTTAACCTAAAAGAGGTGACTAACGAGGGCCGAGATCAATTCTAACCTAAAAAAGGTGACGCCCAAGGGCCGAGATCAATTCTAACCTAAAAAAGGTGACGCCCAAGGGCTGAGATAAATTCTGACCTAAAAGAGGTGACGACCGGGGGCTGAGGTCAATTTTGACATAAAAGAGGTGACGACCGAGAGCTAAGGTCAATTTTGACCTAAAAAAGGAGATGACCAGGGGTCAAGGTTAATTTTAACCTAAAATAGGTGACGACCGAGGGCTGAGGTCAATTCTGACCTAAAAGAGGTGACGACCGAATACAATGATGAGCCGCTTCCTCACAATCAGCGGGCGAGGTGGCATCAGTGTATGATGATTTTCGTACTCCCTATCCCCAATAATAAAATGATGAGCCCTACCCAAAAGACTACATTCCCCCATCTTTAATAAGTACACTAGGAAGGGTGGAACCCGAAGGAGCATATTAAACATTTCGTCGATCACTTGGGAGCCCATTGTAATAACAAGAAGCTTAGATTGAGGGATTTCTCTAAATCCTTAACCGATAAAGCCTATACTTGGTACTCCTATTTGGCACTAAAAAGTGTTTTAACGTGGGAAGAAATGCACGTGCTATTTGTCCAGAAGTCCTTTTTGGCAGATGATGAGTTTACATTGACTCAGTTAGGTAGGGAGATGCAACGACGAGGGGAAGACGTGGTGGCGTATATTCAAAGATTTAGGGAAAGGTCCCTCGATGCAAGGGGGAGTCCAAAGAGTCCAAAATGTTGTAACTTTGTGCTCAAGGTTTGCTCCCAAAATATATATGTCACCTCATTAATGAAACGTGCAAAGGAACTTTCGTATCATATCTGAAAGCAGCAAGAAATATATCACTGGTGGTTCGACCAAGCCTCATTATAGTACTAGTAGTGTTCAGGCAGCTCGATTGACAGGGAACATACACATGTATAACGGAAAGTCAGGACATATTCGTCGTCGACACAATAGCATTAGAAAACTTATCTCAAACGGAATTATCTCAATTGACTATGTAAAGTCAAGAGATAATATAGCGGATTCACTAACTAAAGGTTTAAACAGAGAGCAAGTTGAAAGATTATCGAGAGGAATGGGTCTAATGCCTATAAAGAAATAAGAATCAATATAGTGGTAACCCAATTTAGCTGATGGGATATCCCAAGATCTAAGTTCAATGGGCAAATCAAACTACATTATATTCAGTAAGCACTCGAGGGCATTTAATCCTATCCATTCCAAAGATGAGACAATGCACATTCGCATCGAAAATAGGATAAATTATGCTTTTAATGACATCTATATCTTAGTATTTCTAAGTTGGGTATTGCAGTATACTCTTTATGGAAGTCACCTACATGAGTAAGAAGGGGACCACTTTTATCAGAATAATGAAAGGAAAATTCACTAAAATACTCACGGAACAAAGTGGAGTTCATGGCCAAAACGAACACAAACTTGATAACCAACTGTATTGAAGAATTATTGGGTGAATATTGTTGTCTAGGTTTATAAAAATAGTTGACGGCTCAAAGACATGATAAATATCGTGGGAACATATTGTAACGCGTTCTCCTTCGCAAGGAGATTAACGTAGTATATTCACATGTCCAATTCTATTAAGTTATGAAGGATAAATATGTCTCCAAAGTGACTCATAAATTAATGAAAGTTAATGAATTAGGTGTGTTTTAACTCATGTCCCATAATGGAAGAGTAGTGGAAATTTTAAGAGTAAATAAAAATCCAATTATGCACTAAGGATTAGACAACTTTTGAGTATCTTAACCCTTTGAAGGGGAGATGGCGTACACTATGCAAGTATTGGCTCGACTCGATTCTGATAGGGCTCTGGCGCGCGTGTCGTCTATCCGGTCCGACGGCTCGACTTGGCTCGGATCGGTTTGGGCTCGGGCATGGGCTTGGTCTTATAGAAAATTCCATTCATTTTGGGATGAATTAATTAATTAATTAAAATTTTTGGGTTGTAATTAATTACGAAATTAATTAATTAATTAATTATTTGATAGTTATTGCCAACATTCAACTGTTAAACCAAAATTATAGTTGATAGATTTTCTGAACAGTCACATGTCTTTCTCTATACATACATATGTTCCCCTCCATTTTTTGACTACTGAAAAAATTTCAAAAAAATGCAACACCTTTTCCCAGAAAATATTTCCTCCATTACTACTACTCCATACATCCCATACATGTTATTTCTTCTGGATGGTTGAGTATAAAACACATAAATTTTGTTCGTTAGGATTAATCATTGTTATGTTACTTGATTAATCTGGAAATCCGTTCTATCTTGGGAGACAATTATTCATTAACATGAAGAGCGTTGGAGGTAATAGTTTTTTTATCTTAAGGAGACTATTAAACAGTGATCGGATTTTATTTCTTATATTCTATATATTATGGCCCCTTGAAAGTAAGTTTCTGAATTTTAATTTATTATGCAATTACTGAAATTAAACATTCTGTTATCAGTAATAACATGTGTGCGTGTGAGAGTGTGTGTGTGTTTTATTTTCATTAACCTTGAATGCAATGATGTCATACTATATTATCTCGACATGGATGATATGTCTTTGACTTCACCGGGGAGAGAACTTAGCCACAATGTACATTATAGTTTGATTTTATAATTTCTAAAGAATTAAATATGAATTTTCATCTTTGTCATGCGTATTTAATTAGGACTGAATATTTCCATGGTTTAATTTTATTTCATAATTTGTTATTTTTCTATATTTTATTAATTCATTCATATTTTAGAAAAAAAGATTAGGCATTTAATGTAATTGTAAAAAGCAAGTCAAATGCACAAAAACGTCGCTTAGTACCATTAATTCTTATACCTTAAGTTTTTCACGAAACATCAATTTCCTTGTTTTGTGAGTTGAAAAGTGTACATGAATCATTGCATTTTCTTTTTAGCCTAATTCAAATTTATTACAGGGATCTCATACACCCAATCAAATTTTATATCATTTAAAATAATAATATTATGAGTACATAAACCACATGGTGCACGTGGTGATATCGATAATATATTTCCATTATACCTCCCCTTATTATACGATTTTCGTGTATATATATATATATATATATATATATATTCTAAAACCTCGGTATGCCTAGGTTTGAGGCTTGGGAGAAATGCCCCGCCTTTAGCTTTTTACGCCTTATTCATGGTAAAATCCTTATGGTGCGCTTTTTTCTAAAAACAACAATGCTTTAGTGAAACGATATCTCCTTTTAAATAATTTTTTACAAACCGGACCATTATCTCATCCAAAATAATCAAATAGTATTTTAATTTGCATATATATTGACATATTTTTATGAAATGTACAAATTTTGTATTTTAATAGCCTTGTTATGGTTAAAAAAATATTAAAATATATTAAGAAGGCCTAAACGCCTTTTCACGCCTTTTTACGCCTAAGGCCCGCCTAGGCTTCTAAGGTTTAAGGCTTGGCCTCCACGCCTCTATTATACCTCACATTTTTTAGAACTTTGATATATATATATATATATATATATATATATATATATATATATATATATATATATATATATATATATATATATATATATATAATTTGTATTTGTATATATGTTTCTTATGTACTCCTTCTCTATGATATTGTTATAATCTCCTATAATATTTCTATAGATATACATACATACCTACATATTGTTAAATCTATTAATCTCTGATACTATTTCTATACACATAAATACATACATACATACATACATATTTTTAAATTTATTAGTGATTGTGAATGCAATAAGGGTTGTCCTAAAAACACTCCATTTTTTCTCCTCAACACCACACCTGTGAAAACTGATTGTATATTGCCTTCTAAGAAGTGTTGGTATGGTGTTGGAAAAAAAATTATGGATGCCTTTAGCATAAGCCATGCAATAATATCATGTCATATTGTCCCGATATGGATGACCTATCTTTGACCAGGGCAAGGAGAGACTTTCATCTCTCTGCATGCAAGCTAACCTAAGAGTATCTCTTATTGTATAACCAGGGGAAAAAATATATTGACACATGTATAATATGTATTTCAAAAAATAAAGGAAAATGTAAATTTAACCCCAAGGTTTCAGGAGTACCTAATAATTTCAAACTTTACAAATTTAACCCCGCAATGTATATTTAATAATACAATTCTAATCCAACACCAATCTTGCATTTGAAGAAGTAAGAGAATTCAATTAAACACACGTAATGTATGTGTAAGTTAGTTCTCCAAATTGAGGATTGAAGGAGGGTGAATTGCATCACCAAATGTACCTTTGGATTATGTTTCCAACTTTTGAAAGTATGATATAGAAATTCATTTCTCCAAAAAATCTTGGAGTTAAATTTGCATTTGGCCCGAAAAATAAATTGAACTCAATAAGATTCTGTCATCTATGACACTTCTTTCAATTCTTAAATATCATTTTCTTTCGGATTAATTCTCAACAGCCCTGATTATTTATGTTCGTAATATTTTTTTGAACATAAAAGTTGGTGATTACGAAAATGAAAACCACATAAAATTCTACTTATGCTCATTTTTTTAAACTTTGTGCATAAAACACAAAATATAGTTTTGCTACTTGTTTCTTATTTAGTGAATTAACTAAAATTTTAATTAACACTATACTTATTAAAAATGTGGGTTATATCTTAGACTAATTTTTTCAATTGTTTAAACAGGCAAACTTGTACTTCAATATCAAGCAACCACAGCCAAAGATTTTTACATTTCCGTAGGATTGCAAGATTTTAATATCGGGGAAATTAATAAGTTTAGATATGTATGAACATTGTCTTCGTAGAAAGTTCGAAATCCTATAGGATTGAGGAGTTTTTACCGTCTCTCACTCTAAGTCTAACTCCTATAGGATTGAGGAGTTTGTACCGTCTCTCACTCTAAGTCTAAATCCTATAGGATTGAGTAAGTCTAACTTTCACTCGCACTCTCCTCTCCTCTCTTCTATATAAGAAAATACTCAGACTCCTCCTGCATGGTGTTGAGTAAACCAAGCTTTATAGAGAGCATTTAGGTATTTTGAAGGTTTGCTTGTTTCTTATCTTGTGTCATACATATATAGCGAGAGCGAACGAGAGAGCGATAGAGAGTGTGTGTTAAGCATGAAGGAGGACATGTCGTATGGCAAAGGTGGGCATCTGTTTGGGCTGATTCAGCATGCCATTACATCGACAACATTCGAGTATCCAGATGAGTTCTTGATTCAAAGGAATCGCTTAGCAGAAATGCTCTTCACATTGCCCAAACAAGTAGCTGCACACCTCAACAATTATGGTTCTTTTGCATGCTTCGATAAGTATGATGATGCTGTTTCAAAGTCGGTTATTACTAGTAAAGAAGATGTTTTAGAGACTTGTGTAAAATCCATTGATGCACTCACGGATGAAATGCTGATCAGACTTTATCACGGACAAACCACTCTTGTACCGGGGGCTTCCCAACAACAAGAAATTAAACGACGGCCCATCGTAAAGATAAAGCCAAGGCACGACAAAAGGGAAGAAGGGCAATGTGATCAAGCAAGCAACGCATGTTCAGTACCACCCAAGATATCTCCACAAAATATTGTCAAAACCAAAGTCAAAGTAGATAACGAAAGGAAGGCAGGGGGTGTTTAGATAAAGGAGCGTCTGAAATGAAACTGGAAGCCACTAAGAGAAAATTGGAACAAGGATACCAGCGTTGGATGATCTTCCAGTTCCTCCCCAACAACACAAACGTATTAAAGGACATCTTTGCCCTACCACCGACATTCGCGATAAGCCTGGAGTTCGTACCGGAACAGGACGTGCTTTAATTTATTAGATAGATATAGATATATTTTTCCTTCATATTCACACGCTGAGTTCATTTGTGTTGGTTTTAGATATTCTTAATACAATATTTTTATTACTAATACAATTATCATTTTAATGATAACCTTTTCAGTTTCTGTTTATTTTATCACTAGCTCATTGGGTAAATATAAAACTAATATTTAATCAAGAATGATTACAAATATTTAATTAAAAATAATAATAAAAATAAAAAATAAAAAGTAAAAAATGCAAATTATTATTTTTTTTGTCATCGTACGCTTGTGAAATGTAAAGTTGAAAGTTAAATGCCCAATAAACATTGAGTGCCACAATCACGCACATTGAGTCCTCGCCCGATACATAACAAAAACTCGATAAAAATAAAAACAACACAACATGACATGCCACGGAATCCTATTTTTACCTAATAAAACTGACATGACACGATACGAAATATTATTTTTTTAACTAACACGAACACGACTCAACTAAAAGAGATAGGTCACAAAATATGTTATTTTTTTAAACCAAACATGAATGTGACCAAAATAAAATTAGCACGACATGGTGCGACACACCTTAAAATCTTATTGTACATAAAATGAACAGGACCCATATAAAATAATTTTTTTTTTTTTAAAAGTATAAGTAAATAAATTTTTACTTTTTTTATTTAACACGAGCACAAACCAAATTAAAGCAACACGACATAATTATTTTTAGTGAACACAAAAACAACCAAATAAAAACGTGACATAATATGAAATCTTATATATATTTTTTTACATAGCACAAACACAACCCAACTTTTATTTGGGAAAATATATATTTTTCAGTAAAAAAAACTATTTTTAACTCATGCTTTTTTCAGTAAAAAGTAAACACAAAATCTTTACTTTTTATTTAAAAAGAGCGCAACTCAAATAAATGCAAAACGAAATGACATTTTTTCACAAGAAATCTTTTTTTACTAAAGATTTTATTTTAAAATAACACAACGTGACACAAAAAAATTAGATTGGGTCATGTTTATTTTATTTTATATGGGTCATGTTTATTTTATGTAAAATAAGATTTTGAGGCGTGTTCGTATTAGGTAAAAAAAATAATATTCCGTATCGTGTCATGTCACTTTTATTAGGTAAATTTAGGATTCCGTGGCGTGGCATGTTGTGTTGTTTTTATTTTTATCGTGTTTGTGTTCTGTATCGGGAGATGACTTAATGTGCGTGGTTGCGGCACTCAATGTGTATTGGGCGTTTAACTTTCAATTTTACATTTCATAGGCGTACAACGATAAAAAAATATATTAATATTTTGCATTTTTATTATGTATTTTTCATTTTTCATTTTTATTTTCATTTTTAATTATATATTAATGATCATTCTTGATTAAATATTAGTTTTATATTTGTGAATTTAAAATCTCGTAACAAGATTTATTTTTTCTCTTTTTAATTGAGTATCAACATCTCCCATTTGGTCAAGCTAGAAAATGTCAAAAGAGGAAGGTTGGTTTTTAAGGTGTAATTGTGACATTTGCATGCAAGTGTAAATTGAAATGGAGTGTTGGCAGAATTCTGGGAGTGCGATTAGCGGCACCCTAACTCATTATAATCCATGTTGACTATTGATAGATCAATTGCCAAATATTATAAGAGGATAGTTAACTACACTTTAAAAATTCTTAAATCAGAGCTCTTTTTGCATTTATTTGAGTAAAAAAATTCTTAAAATCTTTAGTAAAAAAATATTTCTTGTCAAAAAGTGTCATTTCGTTTTGCATTTATTTGAGTTGCGCTCTTTTTAAATAAAAAGTAAAGATTTTGTGTTGTAGGGATTGGATGAACTTATCATTTCGTTTTGCATTTATTGTTGTCACCCCAAATCACCATTGAGTTGCATTTATTTGAGTTGCGCTCTTTTTAAATAAAAAGTGTCATTTCGTTTTGCATTTATTTGAGTTGCGCTCTTTTTAAATCCAATGTCACCCCAAATCAGAGCTCTGATGAACGTTGTTGTAGCTCCAACAATGGTGGGTGGTGGTGGTAGGGATTGGATGCCGCTAGCACGGACCGTTGAGAATAAGATAATATAGGAAAAAAGAAATTTGGATCCACCGTATATATATATGTTAACATAGTAAATGTTACTGTTTGTGTAAATGTTACAGATATAAACCTAACCTAATGTCAGCCCTACCCACCCCAAATCGAAGCTCTCATGAAGGTTGTTGGATAGCGTGGCCCTTTAAAAATAAGATAATATCGAAAAAACAGGTTTGGATCCACTTTGTGTATGTGTGTGTGTGTGTGTGTGTGTGTGTGTGTGTGTGTGTGTGTGTGTGTGTGTATAATGTGTAATATTAACACAGTAAATATTACTGTTTGTGAAAATGTTACAGATATAAACCTATTTCTCTTTCATGTGCATACAGTAAAGTTCTGCTTGTGTAATTTTTTTTCTTTGAAATTATATAGGCGTCGAGCAGATTTCAAAAATAGTAATTTTGCGAAAAACGGATATGTCAATTAAAAGTTATGATCATTTGAAGATTAAAAAAAATGTTCAACCACTTATGCAACTTCCTCAAGGAAGTTAGGGATGGTTGGTTTTAAAATGGTAAAATTGTGAAAAAAAAAGCTCTAAAAAATTAGGAGTAGGACTTATATGTAAGTGGAAAAAATGGTGGGACTAGAATGTTTATAAAAAGTCTAATAGGATCTAAATGAGAATGCCCATATTCTTAATACAATATTTTCATTACATTTTATTACCAATACAATTATGATTATAATGATTACCTTTTCAATTTTTGTTCATTTTACCAATAGCTCATTATTATCTCTTTGACTATTGATAGAACAATTGCCAAATATTATAATTCTCTCTAATACAATATGTTTAGGCTGAGGCGATTCCATTTACTACCCATCCATTATATGGTGGCAGGAGTAACACACACTCACTGCTTGTTTCATTTCGAATTCAAATTTACTATAATAGGAGCATGATTCTCTCTAAGAAAACTCAAGGCCTTTTTAATTTGTAATTATAATTTTATTTTATGTTTAAATGCAATTTTCATAAAAATATTCGTTTGGCATACTTGTTTTTCAACACTGAATTATAATATATTTATGTTATAATCAAGTTTTTTAAAAAACAATAAAAGGGTGTTATATAACTTGTGTTTTTTATTTGTCAACTCAAAATTATTCATTCTTAATATTTTAATGACTTTATACCTTAAGCGGTTGGGTATATATCATTTTCTTATAAAAAAATATATAATATACATATATAAACCATTAATATGTGTGTAAGTCTTATGAATAAAAAATATATATGTACATATACACAAAATTACGTATATTTATATTGTATTAAATTATATAATATACTAAGATCCATATATCAAATAATATTATAAATAGATACATGATTCTTATATATAGTTTTATACATGTATTGTTAATGCGTAAAATAATATAAAATATACACATAGTACATATGTATTAAAATGCACATATATATTCACTTTTTATTTCACCCAATTTCGTGTTGGATGTTTAGATATTACAAAATTTTATTCATATTCTCAAACTGGGAGTTTCGTGAATACGCAATCAGTTTCTACGAGTTACATGAGGTCCGTGCGAGGTGTTTGTGCTTGTAATATGGTCCTTTTGGAGATATCTTAGGTTTTCACCCTCTAGCGGTATTTTTTTTAAGCCTGTCTTGATATTTGTAAATTTAAGTCATATTCTCAGACTAGAAGTCCCGTGACTACGTGATCAGTTCCTACGAGTTACATAGGTCTTGTGCGGATGTCCGTGCCTCTTACGGGACCGTTTGGTGTTGTCTTGGGTTTTTCCCTCCAGTAACAAGTTTTTAAGCCTAAATCTTGGTATTTCAAAATTTAGTCATATTCTCAAATGGGATTCCTGTGATTACGCGATCACATCCTACGTGTTACATTGGTACTGTGCGAGGTGTTCGTGGATCTTTCTCGGCCGTTTTGGAGTTGTCCTAGGTTTTCTCCCTCTAGTGACATGTTTTTTTATATATTTAAATTTTGGTCAAATTATCATATCGGGTGTCCCTTGACTACGCAGTCAGTTCCTGCAAGTTACATTAGTCCCGTGTAGGGGTGTTCATGCCTATTAGAAGGCTTTTTGGGTTGTCTTGGGTTTTTGATATCTAGCGACATGTCTTTATTCCTAACTCTAGATATTTACAAATTTTAGTCATATCATCAAATTTAGAGTCCCTTCATCATGCAATCATCTCCAACTTATAACCTTGGTCTCGTGCGAGGTGTTTGTGCCTCTTACGAGGTCGTTTGGGCTCTCTCTTGGGTTTTCTCCCTCCAGCGGTATGTTTATAATCCTAAGCCTAGATATTTTTAAATTTGAGTCGTATTTCCAAATTTGGGAGTCTTGTGACTACGAGGTCAGTTCCTACGAGTTACATCGGTCCCGATTGAGATATTTGTGCCTCTTACGAGGCCATTTGCGAGTTGCCCTGAGTTTTTTCCCTTTAGCGGCATATTTTTAAGCCTAGGTCTAGATATTTGAATTTTTTTGTCATATTCTCAAACTGGGCGTTCCGTGACTATGCAATTAATTCTTGTGAGCTAAAAGGTCATATGCGAGGTATTCGTTCCTCTTACAAGGTTATTCAGGGGGTGACTTGGGTTTTCGCCTTTAAAAAGCATGTTTTTAAGCCTAAGTTTAGATATTTGCAAAATTTAGTCATCTTTTCAAACTGAGAGTGTCGTAACTATGCAGTCAGTTCCTACGAGTTACATTTGTCTCGTATGAGGTGTTCGTGCCTCTTCTGGGGTTGTTCGGGGGTTGTTTATGGTTTTTGTCCTTTAGTAGCATGTTTTTAGCTTAAGTCTTAATACTTCCAAATATTTGTCATATTCTCAAGCCAGGATTCACGTGACTATGCAGTCACATCATACAAGCAACATTGGTCCCATGTGAGGTGTTTGTGGCTCTAAGGGCTCTTGGTAGGTTGTTTGGGGTTTTCCCCTTTTAGTGGCATATTTTTATGTCTAATTCTAAATATATGCAAGTTTTAGTCATATTCTCAAACCGGGAGTGTCCTGACTATGTGGTCAGTTCTTTTGAGTTATATGGGTCCCATGCAAGGTTTGTACCTCTTTTAGGGTTATTCGTGGGTTGTTTTGGGGTTTTACCCTCTAGTAGCATGTTTTAAGCCCAAGTCTAAATATTTGCAAATTTTAAATTCTCAAATCGGGAGTCTCTTGACTACGCGAGCACTTCTTATGAGTTATAATAGCTCCGTGTGAGGTATTTTCGCCTCTTACGGGATTGTGGGAGGGTTGTCTTGGGTTTTCGCCCTCTTGCGGTATTTTTTAGGCGTAATTCTATATATTTATAAATTTTAGTCATATTTTTAAAACTAGAGTCCTGTAACTACGCGATTAATTCCTACAAGTTACAATGGCCTCATGCCAGGTGTTCGTGCCTCTAACGGGGCCATTTGGGGGATTGACTTATGTCTTCACCCTCCATAAGCATGTTTTAAAGAATAAGTCTAGATATTTATAAATTTTAGTCAGATTCTCTAATCAGGAGTCCCATGACTATTGGTCCATTTCAACAAGTTACATTGGTCCCGTGGGAGGTGTTCGTGCCTCTTTCGGGGCCAT
The DNA here is from genome assembly GCA_949130495.1 of Sambucus nigra. NCBI lineage: Eukaryota > Viridiplantae > Streptophyta > Magnoliopsida > Dipsacales > Adoxaceae > Sambucus > Sambucus nigra. The sequence continues at coordinate 695,565,970 of OX422211.1, forward strand.
TCAGAGGATATTTTGGGTTTTCGCCTTCGAGCCTCATATTTTAATCCTAACTATAGTTATTTGAAAATTTTAGTCATATTATCAAACCGGGATCCATGACTACGCAATCAATTCTTATAAGTTACATTGGTCCCATGCGAAGTATTCGCACTTCTTATGGATTTTTGCCCTTTTAGCGGCATGTTTTTAAACCTAATTTTAAATATTTGTAAATTTTAGTCATATTTCAAAATCAAAATTCCCACGACTTCACGATTAGTTTCTAAGAGTTACATTGGTCCATGCAAAGTGTTACTACCTCTTATGTGTCTGTTTGGGGTTATCTTGGGTTTTTGCCCACTAGAGGTAAGTTTTTCAGCCCGAGTTCATGTATTTGCAATTTTATTCATATTCGCAAATGGGAGTGCTTTGAAAATGCAGTCAGTTTCTATACGTTACATTGGTCCGGTGCGAGGTGTCCATGCCTCTTGGGGTCATTTGGAGATTTTCTTAGGTTTTCACCCCTAGAGGCATGTTTTTAGGCGTAAGTTTAGTAAATTTTCAGATTTTAGTTATATTCTAAAACCTGGAGTTTCCTGATTATGTGGTCAGTTCCTACATGCTATATTGGTACCGTGCGAGGTGTTCATGGATCTTTTGGGATTGTTTAGGGAATATCTTTGGTTTCACCCTCTAGCGGTATGTTTTTAAGCCTAGGTCTGGATATTTGCAAATTTTGGTCATATTCTCAAATTAGGAGTCATTTGACTATGCAGTCAACTCCTATGAGTTACATTGGTTCCCTGCGAGGTGCTCATGCCTCTTAGAAGGCCTTTTAGGGGTTGCCTTGAGTTTTCGTCCTCTAGCGGCATGTTTTTAAGCCTAAATCAAAATATTTACAAATTTTAGTCATATTCTTAAATCGGGATTCCTGTCACTTTGCAATTATCTCAAACTAGTTACATTGGTCTCATGCGAGATATTTGTGCCTCTTACGGGGTCATTTTGGGGGGTTTATAAGGTTTTTGCCCTGTAGCGGCATGCTTTTAAGCATGTCTAGGTATTTGGAACTTTTAGTCATATTCGCAAACTCGGGAGTTCCATGATTATGCGGTCCATCCTACAAGTTATATTGGTCACATACGAGGCATTTTGGCATGTCCAGATATTTGAAACTTTTAGTCATTTTCTCCAATCGGGAGTTCCGTAACTATGCAGTTAATTCCTACGAATTACATAGGTCCTATTCGAGGTGTTGATTCCTCTTATAGGGCTGTTTGGGGGTTATATCGGGCTTTATCCCTCTATAGGCATGTTTTTAAGTCGAAGTCTAGATATTTGTAAACATTAGAAATCTTCTCAAACCGAGAGTGTTGTGACTATGGGGTCATTTCCTACGAGTTACATTAGTCCCAAGTGAGGTATTCGTGCCTCTTTTGGGGTCGTTCAGGGATTTTCTTGGGTTTTTGTCCACTACCGGCATGTTTATAAGCCAAAATCTATATATTTGCAAATTTTAGTCATATTATCAAATCGGGAGTTACGTGACTATGCGATCACTTCCGACGAGTTACAACGGTCCTGTACAAGGTTTTCATGCCTCTTACGAATTCGTGGGGGGTTGTTTTGGTCTTTTGACCTCCTGCGGTATTTTTAAGCACAAGTCTAGATATTGGAAAGTTTAATTCATATTCTTAAATCAAAAGTGCATGACTATGCTGTGAGCTCTTATGAATTACATTGGGCTCTTGTGAGATTCGTGCCTCTTTCAGGGTTGTCAGGGGGCTGCCTTTGATTTTTTCTCTCTCACAACATGTTTTTAAGCCCAAGTCTAGATATTTGTAAACTTTAGCCATATTTGCAAATAGGGAGTTGGGTGACTACGCAATCACTTCCAACGATTAATGTTGGTTCCGTGCAAGTGTTCTTGCCTCTTACGAGCTCGTGTGGGTGTTGTCGTCAATTTTCGCTTTCTTGGGGCATTTTTTATTCTATAAGTTAAGATATTTGAAATTTTTTAGTAATATTCTCAAACTGAGAGTCAAGTGACTACACGATCAATTCCTATGAGTTACATTGGTCCCGTGCGAGGTGTTTGTGCCTCTAACGGGGACATTTGGGAGTTGTCTTAGGTCTTCACCCTCTGGAGATATGTTTTTATGCATAAGTATCGATGTTCGAAAATTTTAGTCATATTATCTAACCAAGAGTCCTGTGACTATGGGTTAATTTCTACGAGTTACATTGGTCCCGTGCAAGGTGTTCGTGCCTCTTTCAGGGCTATTTGAGAGATGTTTTGTGTTTTTGCCGTCTAGTGGCATGTTTTTAAGCCGAAGTATATGTATTTGCAAATTTTAGTCATATTCTCAAACTAGGACTTTTGTTACCACGCGGTTAGTTCCTCTAAGTTACATTGGTTCCGTGCGAGGTGTTCGTGCCTCTTACGGTTTGCCCTCTAGCGGCATATTTTTTAGCCTAAGTCTAAATATTTTTAAATTTTTGTCATATTCTCTAACCGGAGGTCCTATGACTATGCAATCAATTCCTATGAGTTACATTAGTCCTGTGTAAAGTGTTCGTGCCTCTTATGGGGCCGTTTAGGGTTATATTTGTTTTCGCCTCTAGCAACAAGTTTTTAAGCCCAAGTCTAGATATTTGCAAATTTGAATCAAATTCTCAAATGGGGGTCCCTTGACAATGCGATCATGAACCTTTTCCAACATCATGAACCTTTTCCCAAATAGTTAACATGTGAATGCATGGCATGCCCGGGCTCTCAAATATCTTACAAGTACATGATACGTAATCCAAATTCATATCATAAAAAATTTCCTTCACCCTTTTCTTATCATCATGTTTCCTTTGTGATCGGTTATATTAAACTTTGGTGCCAAACCAAAGATCAAAAGTTACATATGGGTTCTCTCTCTCTCTCTCTCTCTCTCTCTCTCTATATATATATATATATATATATATATATATATATATATATATATATATATATATATATATATATATATATAGTTATAAGAAAATCATTCAAGAATCATATAAAGTTAACATTCTTGAAATTAGGGTTTGTATGTGCTTGTTAGGGTTTTTAGTTATTATGATTCCATTTATTCAATACAATATTTATTACTATTATTATATCTTACTTACACATGTGTAAATATGCATCCATCCAAACATACATCCACACACACACACACACACACACACATATATATAGAGGCAGGCTCCTGTGCACACTAAGTACAGTGCTGGCGCACACCAATTTTTTTAAAGGATTAAAAAAAATATTTATGAGTTGATTTTTTTTATGTGATATCTAAACATTTCAACGAACCCATGTAAAAAAATTCGGCCCAAAAAAACTTTTTTTGTTATTTTTAAAAAATCGGTCAAACTTTCACAGCTTTTAAAGTGCTTAAAAGATGCAAAAGTTTGACCGATTTTTTAAAAATAGCAAAAAAAGTTTTTTTGGGCCGAATTTTTTTACATGGGTTTGTTGAAATGTTTACATATCACATAAAAAAATGAACTCAAAAATATTTTTTTTACTATTTTAAAAAAATGATGTGCAAACTTAGTGTGCAAACTTAGTGTGCACTTGAGCCTAGATTGGAGAAACTTAAGAAATATGTAAGGACATATAGTGATTTGTTTCTTCTATGACTTTTGGGCTTAGATTGGATCTCTAATGCATTTAGCTTCATGCTAGGGTTTTTTAAGCAAGTTTTCTTAGATATTATTGGAGATTCTTAAACTCCCATTTTTGAATCTCGAAACTAAAGAAATAAGAAAAAAATGGAGGTTCTTAAGATCCCCCCCTCTCTCTCTCTCTCTCTCTACTTTTTAGCATTTAAACTTTTCTTCTTTACTTTTTAGCATGTGCGAACATAACACACACAAACTAAAACACCTCCCACACACATACACTACACCAACCATATGCCACATATCCCCTTTTGTCCTAATTGATCTCTTATGTCAATGCCTTCTAGTTTTTAATTAAATATCTTTGACCTTTCAATTTAAGAAAATTATTTTCACTTTAAATTTATTACAAAATTCATAAATTTTAATTTTTCTATATTTTATATAATATGTTCATCTGATTAAATATTTCTCGGGTATGTGTCACTACAATTCATGGTATATGCCTTTATGTAATTAACTTTGTTAATCATAATCACGAGTGAATCAAGTGACATAGTAATAAAAATAATTGTGTTAAAAATTGGGATTGTTGCGCTTCATCAACTACAAACACTAGTAGTCTTATATCAATTTATGAATTATATGTTCATCCCTTAAAGGATTTTGAAAAATTTCTAGTTATAAGAATACTCATCATATTAATGATAAGATGGTTATAAGACGTTTAGGCCCTTTGTCCCCAAAAGGATAAACAATTGTGGATTCCTCGTTGGATGTTTTTCTATTCATCCTCCAACGGATTAAAAGTGCGGACTAGGCTAATGAACTTGGAAGAACTTTGTAAGGGTTATCGTGTTGACAATTGAATTTTATGGTGTAAGATCCGAAACTTTGTTTACTTTTCAAGAAAAATATTTTATGTATACAAAAAGTGGCATTGTATTACCATTTAGGTTTGAATATGGTCTGCTTATGTTAAGAATTTTTTTGATGATTGTGCTAAATATAATGGTTAAATTTCTATTTTTGTCGTATAGTTTCTCCAAGTTTAGGCTTAAAATAAATTTCTTGATGTATCCAAATATATAAAAATCAGGGATATGTTCGTGCAAAACACCTGTAAAATTATCTCGTTGTACTCAAGTTTATGATACATTTGATCTCACCACCATACGTCATGTGTGTGCATTGTGCCTATGATATCTTTATTGTCCTTTCAAAATTTATAATAAAAATATATGACTATGCCACATTTCTTGTACATTCTAGCGTGGTTTGATAATTTCTTAAGAAATAAGCATCTTTTTGTATGTTTTTACTTATCCATATTATTAAGAATAGTTTAAAAAATTTATGTTTATTTTTACTTTATATTGTTTAAGTGGTAATTTTTCACACATTTTTCTTGAATTGTTTTATTTCAATTTCATTTTGCAACATCTTTGTCACAAAGTTTCATTGTATTCTATTTCAACTACTAATATTGTTATAAAGTTTCGTTGTGTTACTATCCTTTATACCTTAACTATTTCATGAAACGCAATTTTTCCCCCTATTTTGTGATAAGTATGAATGAGTGAGACATTAATTTTTTTCAATAACTTAAATGAATTACAATCATCTCATACACTAAACATATCATATATAATAAAATTTTGACTCTAAATAAGTTAAATTTCACTAGGTGAGTGTTTAACATGACTATTAAATATGATTGATTAATGCAACATTCCAATCTTATAAGGTGTCCTTTAATTTTTATTGAGTCATCAATGATGTAGCTAATGACTTCCAAAGCTCATTTTAACCTTTATTAAGTACGACTAACTAATTTAGGTTCTAAAAATATTATGAGCTCCTAAGCTCTGAAATGACATGCAACTTTATAATTTTTAAAAAATTCCTCGTCCTCTACTACTACCCACCTCTCTCACTATATATATATATATGTGTGTGTGTGTGTGTGTGTGTGTGTGTGTGTGCGTGTGTGTGCGTGAGTGTGTGCGTGTGCGAGAGTGTGCGTATGTGTGTGGTAAGAAAATGGTATTGGACAATACATTTTGAGCAAATTTGAGCTCAAATTTAAATGGGACCCAAGTCACAATAATTGTGGGACCATATATGAATGCGTTCTCCTTTGTAAAAAGATTAACGTAGTATATTCATATGTCCAATTCCATTAAGTTATGAATGACAAATATGTCTCCAAAGTGACTCATAAAGTAATGAAAGTTAATGATTTGGGTGTGTTTTAACTCTTGTCCCACATTGGAAGAGTAGTGAGAATATGAAGAGTTAATAAGACCCCAATTATGGACTAAGGCTTGGATGCCTTTGGGGTATCCCAACTCTTTGAAGGGAAGATGGCCTACACTATGCAAGCGTTATCCCTTTCATTTGGGCCGAATTAATTAATTCTATAATTAATTAATTAAACTTTTTGGCCTATAATTAATTATCTGTTTTATAGTTATTACCAACCGTGAACCATTAAATCGAAATTAACTGTTGGTAGTTTTTCTGAACAGTCGCCTGTCTTTTCCTATATATACAGATGTTCCCCTCCATTTTTTGACTACTGAATTTTTTTGAAAAAATGCAACACCTTTTCCCAGAAAATATTTCCTCCATTACTACTACTGCATACATCCCATTCATGTTATTTCTTCTGTCTAGTTGAGTACGAAAGACATAAATTGTGTTCGCTGCTATTGGCCTCTCCTCCTCTATGGGTAATCCCTCTTGAAGTGTCCGGTCTAGCCACAAACAAAACAGCATCTCTGACCGTCCCCCTGTCATTGGTCCTGGTGGCCCTGACGTGGCTGGCCTCCCCCATTATTCCCATGGCCCCGAGGAACCTGCTGCTACTGATTTGGGCCCGGTTGACCCTGCCTAAATCCCTGTCCTCCTAGTCAGAATCCACAAGGCCTAAATTTCTTAGCCTAATTCCCTTGATGACTGCTAGTTTGCTGTTGAGTACCACTTCTGTCACCACCAACAACTGCCTTGCCCTATTGGCTCAGGTCTCCTACCCTCTCGCTTCCCTTCGCATGGAAGCGATGCGCCTGGCAATGTACAAGAGTGGCATTAACAACATCTGTATACGTCAACAATGCCATATTACCAATAAAGTGCTGCTTGATCTTCCACTCCACGCCATCGATGAACCTCAACTTCTTCTGCTCCTCGTCCCTCACCTCATTTGGCACAAAGTTTGTCAAACAGGTAAAATCCTCCTTATAATCTGTCACTGAATGGTTGGCCTGAAATAACTCGCTGAATTTCTTCCTCATTTCTACCTTTATCGCCGGGGGAAAGTATTTGCAGTCGAATTGCACCCAGAACGCGGATATCATCATCAAATCCCTCGCCTCAGTGGTGGTAACTGACTCCCACCACTGTAAGGCTGCCCCCGACAGACAAAAGGTAGCAAGCATCTGTTTCTGTACATCGGTACACTCCAGCATGCACATATGTAACTGAATATTTTTCTTCCAATCACAAGCCTCTACTACATCGGTGCTACCCCGAAACTCTGGTGGGTGACCCTTCTGAAAGGCCCCCTAACTCGCTGCCAAGTAGGTGGTCCTATTAGAGCCTGAACTGTCGGTTCCACTGGAGGCGGTGCCTGGGGCTGTGGGAAATGAGCTTCCATAGCTCGCATCACTGTCTCAACTACTTGGGCCACTATCATTGCCACCACCTGAGTAGTGGAGATCAACTCGGGTAGTGGTGGTGGTGGCGGTACCTCTGGCTCCTGATGAGCCTCCCTGAACTCATCCCTAGCCTTAGCCCTCTCCGCTCGCTGTCTCTTCGGTGGCATCTGAAAATAGATCAAAGCGCATAAGTACACAATTTATACAAAAATCTAATAGTAGAAATACGACATCTCAAAAGCGGAAAATGAATCAATAGTCCTAATAATAGGTCTCTATAACAACCGAACGCTACGCTGAAACGTAGTAAGCCACACAGATCCAAAGGACACTAGAATCTGATGCTCTGATACCATCTGTGACACCCCGCCTAATTAACCGTGGGTGATCAGTCCTAAATTAAATTAGAACAGGTTTCTCAGTTGGTTCATTCTTAGCATCACTGTCGCTTTTTAATTACTAACCACCTAAGTGGGAAAATTAGACTGGTGCTAAATTTTATCTTGCTTTACTTCAAAGAAAAATATTCATGCGGAAACATAATAATTTAAACAATCACAATTAACCGAAATCAACCAATCACATCTAAATAAACTGACCGAATAAACCATCGGCTCAAATCCAACAAATGTAAAGACAGATAATAAGAACCTCCACAAGTCTGACATAATTTCTAAATAAAGCTGTGAGTGACATGCTCGAGTAACTGATAGAAATTTCTACACTAGAAATGAAAAGCATGAGGCGCCTATCAAACTCCCGCAACATCCACATATGCTGTCGTAACAAATCCCTGGAATGAGTCAAGTCTGGCGTCCCTGTGGCTGGACACCTAAAAGGTTTTTAAAAATATTTATAGCAAGGGTTAGAACCCAAAATATTTGGAAAACATTTAGCAATTGATTAACTTGCAGTAATAAATATGCATGCATGCTCCTTATATTTTAGTTAGTGTCGCACTCCCTCAAGGATATCCTCACCCCTCCTCTAATATGTGCACTACTAACGCCTTAATTAATTTTCCTAGTTATTTATCCCAAAACTAGATAACCGATATAACGCCTTGCAACCACCCTACTCTAACCGAGTATGCAGAAATTATGATTTCTAAGTTATTATCAACATTAACTTAATTAATCATTCCCCTTCTTAAATTCATATAACTTCCACACTCGTTATACATATAATACAATTCCCGTCCTGTATGAATTTACTCGTATATAATTATTTATCCCATTATATATGTATAGTCCTATTACAACAAGCACACATATGTTGAAATAGTAATTATTGATGAACATCCTCCCGAGCAATAACTCCCCGGATGTATATTCTCTAAAGTGTTATCCCATTAGGTATATTCACATAAACTAGTTACCCCAAGTCAGAATCGCTCACTAACTTGGTTAATAACATAAATATTGGAGGCAGTCATATTCCTTCTCTAAAAGTGAGATGCCCCTCACCCATATAATGGACGCTATGACCTGGGGATATACTCTCCCTACTCCTCAAGCTAGGGTATTCACCCTCTACGGTCAACCTCCAATGATAGCACTAGAGTATATATAATAATGATATCTAGCCACTGACATTAATTCAGACACCATATATATATACTATCGCACAACGTATATATTTATATAGAAATAAAACACCCCGTCTATCCCGTGTACTAAGTCCGTAACACAAGCCTATACAAATTATCACGAGTTTATGGTACAACTCTAATACCGTTATATTCGATGAATACTATGCACGTTTATCTGATATTGTTAATACTAGTTTTAATCTTGGTGAACATATTCCTGAAGTCAGAGTAGTTAAAAAGATTTTGAGAACTTTGCCTACGCACTTTATCCCCAAAGTCACTGTGCTAAATTCATTAGGAAATTTGAGTTGTCGGAAATTAGAAGAACTGGTAGGAGACCTACAGACTTATGAAATTGACATGTTTCCTAACATGATAAAATCAAAAGATAAATGGGTAGCACTTAAAGCCTAGGCAAGGAAGAGTGAGGGGTCGGCAAGAAAGAAAGGTGAGTCATCTAGGAGAAAAGAGGAAGAAACGTCAGATTCAGAGTTTGATTTTGACTTAGATGATTTGGCCTTATTTGCAAAAAATTTCAAGAAAATTCTCAAATTAAAGAAAAAGGGCAATTTCCAAAATAAAAATAAATCTGAGAAAAAGAATTTTGAGAAAAATAAGGTTGTAAAGAAAGATAATAAGGACCCTCCTAAGAAAGACGGTGAGACATGCTATGAGTGTGACGATATAGGTCATAGGGCATTTGAGTGTGCAACTAGGTTTAAATGTCAAGATCAATGGAAAGCTGCCACCCTTAGTGACGACAATGAGGTTGAGTCGATGGATTTTGGAGACGGTAGCAAGTCTAGCATAGTAGGATGAGGTAAAATGGAGATACCAGGATTTCCTAAGCTAGAGAATGTATTATACGTCAAAGGTTTTAAAGCAAACCTTCTCAGCATTAGCCAGTTGTGCGACGCTGACTTTTCAGTAAAGTTTGACTGGGACATGTGTAATGTTTATGATCAAGTCGGTAAATTTCTAGTGCAAGGGGCGAGGACCGAAGATAATTGCTATAGGACTGTACCCAAGCCCTCATTTATCTGCAACAGTGCCACGATCACTCCTATGGATCTGTGGCATCAACGTATAGGTCACGTGAACTCTAGATATTTGGAGAGATTATCTAAATAAGACCTAGTACGTGGCTTACCATCACTTGGAAAGCCGACTTCCGTGGTTTATGGATCCTGTCGATTGGGAAAACAAGTCCGTAGTCCTCACAAGAAGTTGAATTCCATTACCACTTCACGAGTGCTTGAGTTGATACACATGAATCTCATGGGTCCCACTCCCCCACTCGATCCGTATTTAATTATTTTGGAATATTTTTCCCCAAAATTTATCATAGCGTGTCACACATAAGTTACTCCCAACCCCAATTACATTCCTTAATAATTGTTAGGAATTAATATTCCACACTTATTTCTCACTAACTAAAGTATGGGGGAGAATTTTTAATTAATTTCCCTTATATATTAAATTTGGCGGAACTGTCAAAAATCCCGGACCATCGATCGATCGATCCCAGCCATCGATCGATCGATCGAACTGGTCTTCTTCTCCATGGACGAAAACCTTAAAATCCAAACTCCTTCTACAGCCTAACCCAAGTCCTCTCATCAAAATATCACCCCCAGAATATTATAAGGAATTCCCATAAAGTCCCCAAACCCCGTTTAATTTCCTTTCTCTACTGTTTTTCTAAATTGAGGTATAAACCAGAGCTATTCGTAAATCACTCACAACACCGGATTTCCAACTCAATTTAATTTATAATTTGTCTGGGTTTATCAAAACTAAGGTGAATATCTGTTCAGAATCATGTAACACCATAAATTCCTACACCAATTTCCATTTTATGTTCCAATTACAAAAATCCCATTTTTGTACCCATTTATGCCCAAAACGAATTTTAGGTATTCACATCACATAAATATGAATTGAAAACACAAATAAATGCTACAGCAAGTTAACCCCTTGCATTATGGTTTCGTAGGGTCTGATCTGGAGTTGTGATTCTCAAGGTTGATGATGAAATTCCCCGTTTGGCTCTTTCATTTGTCCCCCAAATTGGTTCCTAGTGCCTTTAATCGCTCCTTAGGGTTTTCTTTCCCACTATGTGATTTCTAATCTCCAATCATACGTTCCCCTTTTTCTTTTAATTAAGTAATTAGGCTTAATCCCGTCTTTAGCCTAATGGGCCAAGCCCAAGTGACCCAAATACCCCCGTGTGGGCCCGACTATGCCTAAAAATGTCCCGTGACCCGTTTACTACCCCCGAGTACACTTTTCCGACTATTTCGATCCATCCGGAATCAAATGTACACTCAGAATTGACATCCGAATTAATTTATATAAATCCTTATCTCACACCCAAATTAGTCTATACTGAGTCCCGACTGAGATAAATAAATGCCCCGTCACTAATACCTGTAATGACGTAAATAAATTATTACTATTCACTTAGTAATTAAATTTCCCTAAATATTAACCATTCGCTCTCCGATTAACATTTAAATAAATATTACCATAATAAATTCAATTAAAATTATGACACACAAGTAATTTAAAATTTTCAGAATTAATTAAATATTAAATGCATAAAATTACGGGGTGTTACATACTCCCCCCTTACAAAGAAATTTCATCCCCGAATTTAGGTCGTACCTGTGGTGAATAGCTCTGGATATTGTTCCCGCATATCCTCCTCCCGCTCCCAGGTAGACTTGTTAACGTTGTGATGACCACTGTACTCTAACAAGTGGAACAACCTTGGATCGTAACTTGCGTTCACTACGATCCAAAATAGCCACCGGTCTCTCCTCATACCAGATGTTTGGGTGTAAATTAATTTCCTCGAGTGGAATGTGCCAGAAGGACCTCTCGCTCCTTCGATATTTCTTTAGCGATGCCATATGGAACACGTCGTGTATCCGCTGAAGGCGCTCTGGCAATCCCAGTAATATGCTACCGATCCCACCCTCTCAATAATAGGGAAGGGTCCCACGTACCTCGGTGCTAATTTACCCTTCTTGCTGAACCTCATCACCCATTTCATAGGGGACACTCGGACTAATACCTGATCCCCAACCTCTAACTCCACATGCCTTCGCGAAGCATCAGCATAACTCTTCTGCCTATCCTGAGCTATCCGAATCCACCCTCGAATCAGCTCTATCTTGGCAGACGTCTCCTAGATAATATCCAGCTCCAATAACTTGTTGCCCCCCGCCTCTAACCAACAAGCAGGTAAACGTAACGTCTCCCGTACAGTGCCTTGAACGCTGCCATGCCAGTCGTGAATTGGTAAGAGTTATTATACGTGAACTCTACTGAAGGAAGATATCTCTCCCATCCTCCCCCAAAGTCTAAAATGCACATTATGAGCATGTCTTCTAGCATATGAGTGACCCTCTCAGTCTTCCCGTCGGTCTGTGGGTGATATGTTGTACTCAAACGTAGCTCTGTGCCCATGGCCTCCTGAAAGCTCTGTAAAAAATGGGCCACAAAAATCTTATCTCTGTCAGACATAATATTTACCGGTACCCCGTACAGCTTAATAATCTCTGCTATGAATAGCTGTGCGTAGCACATCGTCTCAAAGTTTGTTCAAACCGGCAGGAAGTGGGCCACCTTGGTCAACCGATCCACAATGACCCATATGGAGTCGTGACCCTTGTGCGATGTTGGTAACCCTTTAATGAAGTCCATGGAGATGATATCCTACTTCCACACAGGAATCTCTAGTGGCTGTAGCATTCCTGGAGGTCTCTGATGGTCAACTTTCATGAGCTGACACGTGGTACTTTTCGGGACTAACTCTGCTATGTCCCGTTTCATTCCTGCCCACCAATACTGTCTCCTCATATCCCAGTACATTTTATCCCCGTCGAGATGTATCGCAAATATCGAACCATGGGACTCTGTCATAACAGCGTGCTTCAACTCCTTATCCTCTGGCACAATTAACCTCCCATTTAGGCATAGGACTCCTTCTAAGATGATCGAGTAGCCCTCCGCTCCCTCAGCTAACAGTTGGCGTCCGCCTGAGCCCTCACCACTCACATAATGATCTCCAGTGTTATGGATAAAGCTAACATGCAGGCCCTGGCTACATCATCCTCATATCGAAGCTCTCTTCACTTCGCTTTCCATACTTTTGATATTTCCTTAGTTGGTCTCCGGCTCAATGCGTCTTCCACCACATTAGCTTTACCCGGATGATACTGAATATCAAACTGGTAATCTTTCACGAATTCTATCCAACGCCTCTGCCTCATATTCAGATCCTTTTGTGTGAAGAGATACTGAAGTGACTTGTGATCCGTGAATAGGGTGAACTTCTCTCCCAACAGATAATGTCTCCATATCCTCAAGGCAAAAGTGACTGCTGCGAGCTCTAGGTTGTATGTGGGGTAATTCCTCTCATAGGGATTTAGCTTTCTGGATGCATAGGCTATAACCCTCTCGTCCTGTCGAAGCACACCCATAAGTCTTTGTAAGGATGCATCGGTGTAAACCCGATACTCTAGTCCTCCCCTTGGCAAAGCAAGTATGGGTGCTAATGTCAACTTGTCCTTTAGCTCGTCGAAAGCTAATTGAAAATGATCACTCCAAATAAAAGTCACCCCTTTTCGAGTCAGATTTGGCAAAGGGACCATAATTTTTTATTACTCCTTAATGAATCGTTTGTAATAACCTGCCAGTCCCAGGAAGCTACGCACTTCAGTTGGTGTCGTGGGCTGCCCCCACACCCGCACTGCCGATACCTTACTCGGATCAACTGCGATACCCCGATTTGACACCATGTGACTAAGGGACTGTACCTCCCGTAGCCAAAATCCACGCTTCTCAAACTTGGCATAAAGCTGGTGATCCCGCATCATCTGTAGAACCATACGCAGATGCTCCGCGTGCTCCCCTTCAGTGCGCGAGTAAATCAGGATGTCATCAATGAACACGATGATAAACTGGTCGAGATTCTCCTTGAAAAACCTGTTCATAAGATCCATGAACACTGTTGGCGCATTGGTGAGCCCAAATGGCATCACCCTGAACTCGTAAGATCCATACCACGACACGAAAGCGATCGTAGGAACATCCTCCTCTCGGATACGTAGCTGATGATACCCTGACCTCAAATCGATCTTGGAGAAGTAAGACGCCCCTCTCAATTGGTCAAATAAATCATCAATCCTAGGCAACGGGTACTTATTCCGTATCTGAACCTTGTTCAGCACCCTATTGTCCACGCACGATCGAATTGAACCATCCCGCTTCTTCACAAATAACACCGATGCACCCTACGACGATGTACTATGCCGAATGAAACCCTGGCCCAAGAGCTGCTAAATCTGCTTTCTCAGCTCGTGCATCTCTGAAGGGGCCATACGGTAAGGTGCTCGAGCAATCGGTCTCATCCCCAGTGCCAAATCGATTACAAACTCGATTTCCCTGCTGGGTGGCAACCCTGGTATTTCCTGGAACACATCCTCGAAGTCCCTCACTATCGGAATCGAATCCAACGAAACTACCACCTCCTATGAGGTCTCCTCCTCAGGTAGATGCATCGTTATTAGGAACATCTCCTGTCCCAGAATGGAGAACATGATTGTCCTCTCGTAACAATCTACAGTCGCTCGATAACTTACCAACCAATCCATACCTAGGATGACATCGCACCCCTCCATATCTAACACTAAGAGGTCTGCCGCTAAACTAAGCATTCTAATGAAAATGTCTACCTCCCTACAAATCGATTGGATCAATGCCCCGCTACCTACTGCCAATTCTACACACATACGAAGACTACCTGCGATCTCTAGTAACCCGACCCGTTTAGCAAATTTAGATTTAATGAATGAATGACATGCTCCTGTATAAAAAATTATCCTACCCTCATGAACATGGATGAGAAACATACCCTCAACCGCTAGCGGCGCCTGTTGTCTGGAGGATTGGGAACATCCCGGACGTTATACACACGCCCGTAGTGCGTTTGCCCCGGTAGCTGTGGGGATGGTGGAGCCGATGCTGCTGGTAGCATCTGTCCCTGCGGCCCCTGTTGGGCACCCTGCTATTGGCCTCTGCCCCTCTGCGGGTACTCCCTCTTTAAGTGTCCGATTTGGCGACAAACAAAACAACGTCTCTAACCGTCCCCCTATCGTTGTCCCTGACGGGGCTGGCCCTGCTAGCCTCCCCCATTATTCCCTTGGCCCTGACGGCCCTGAGGAACCTACTATTGCTGATTTGGGCCCGGCTGACCCTGCCTAAATCCCTATCCTCCTGGTCAAAATCCACTAGGCCTAAATTTCTTAGCCTGATTCCCTTGCTGACTGCTAGTTTTCTGCTGAGTACCACTTGTGTCACCACCAACAACTGCCTTGCCCTGTTGGCTCAACTCTCATACCCTCTCGCTTCGCTTCGCATGGAAGCGATGCTCCTGGCAATGTACAAGAGTGGCATTAACGACATCTGTATACGTCAACAACGCCGGATTACCAATCAAGTGCTGCTTGATCCTCCATTTCACGCCATCCATGAACCTCAACTTCTTCTGCTCCTCGTCCCTCACCTCATTTGGCACAAAGTTTGCCAAATGGGTGAACTCCTCCTCATAATCTGCCACTGAACGGTCAGCCTGAACTAACTCACTGAACTTCTTCCTCATTTCTACCTCTATCACCGATGGAAAGTATTTGCAGTCGAACCGCACCCAGAACTCGGATATCGTCATCAAATCCTTCTCCTCAGCGGTGGTAAATGATTCCCACCACTGTAAGGCTTCCCCCGACAGACGGAAGGTACCAAGCATCTGTTTCTGTACATCGGTACACTCCAGCATGCGCAAATGTCACTGAATATTTTTCTTCTAATCACAGGCCTATACTACATCGGTGCTACCCCGGAACTCTAGTGGGTGACCCGTCTGAAAGGCCCCCTAACACGCCGCCAAGAATGTGGTCCTATTAGAGCTTGAACTGTCGGTGCCACTGGAGGCGATGCCTGGGGCTGTGGGAAATGAGCTGCCATAGCTCGCCTCACTGTCTCAACTGCCTGGACCACTATCATTTCCACCACCTGAGTAGTGGAGATCAACTCGGGTGGTGGTGGTGGTGGTACTTCTGGCTCCTGATGAGCCTCCCTGAAATCATCCCCTGCCTTAGACCTCTTTGCTCTCTGTCACTTTGGTGGCATATGAAAATAGATCAAAGCGTATAAGTACACAATTTATTCAAAAATCTAATAGTAGAAATACGACATCTCAAAAGCGGAAAATGAATCAACAGTCCTAATAATAGTTCTCTATAACAACCAAACGCTACACTGAAACGTAGTAACCGACACAGATCCAAAGGACACTAGAACCTGATGGTCTGATACCATATGTGACACCCCACCTAATTAACCACGGGTGATTAGTCCCAAATTAAATTAGAACAGGTTTCTCAGTTGGTTCATTCTTAGCATCACTGTCGCCTTTTTAATTACTAACCACCTAAGTCAGAAAATTAGACTGGTGCCAAATTTTATCTTGCTTTACTTCAAAGAAAAATATTCATGCAGAAACATAATAATTTAAACAATCACAATTAACTGAAATCAACCAATCACATTTAAATAAACTGACCGAATAAACCATCGGCTCAAATCCAACAGATGTAAGGATAGATAATTAGAATCTCCACAAGTCTGACATAATTTCTAAATAAAGCTGTGAGCGACATGCTCGAGTAACTGATAGAAATTTCTACACTAGAAATGAAAAGAATGAGGCGCCTATCAAACTCCCGCAATATCCACATATGCTTTCGCAACGAATCCCTGGAATGAGTCAAGTCTGGCGTCCCTGTGGCTGGACACCTAAAAGGTTTTTAAAAATATTTATAACAAGGGTTGGAACCCAAAATATTTGAAAAAAATTTAACAATTGATTTACTTGCAGTAATAAATATGCATGCATGCTCTTCATATTTTAGTTAGTGTCTCACTCCCTTAAGGATATCCTCACCCCTCCTCTAATATGTGCACTACTAACGCCTTAATTAATTTCCCTAGTTATTTATCCCAAAATTTGATAACCGATATAACGCCTTACAACCACCATACTCTAACCGAGTATGCATAAATTATGATTTCTAAGTTATTATCAACATTAACTTAATTAATCATTCCCCTTCTTAAATTCATATTACTTCCACACCCGTTATACATATAATACAATTCTCGGCCGGTATGAATTTACTCGCATATAATTATTTATCCCATTATATACGTATAGTCATATTACAACAATCACACATATGTTGAAATAGTAATTAATGATGAACATCCTCCAGAGAAATAACTCCCCGGATGTATATTCTCTAAAGTGTTACCCCATTAGGAGTATTCACAAAACCTAGTTACCCCAAGTCATAATCGCTCACAAACTTGGTTAATAACATAAATATTGGA
Source organism: Sambucus nigra (assembly GCA_949130495.1). NCBI lineage: Eukaryota > Viridiplantae > Streptophyta > Magnoliopsida > Dipsacales > Adoxaceae > Sambucus > Sambucus nigra. The sequence continues at coordinate 695,583,316 of OX422211.1, forward strand.
GGCCGTCATATTCCTTCCCTGCAAGTGAGATGCCCCTCACCCATATAATGGACGCTATGACCTGGGGATATACTCTTCCTACCCCTCAAGCTAGAGGATTCACCCTCTACGGTCAACCTCCCCTGATAGCACTAGAGTATATGTAATAATGATATCTAGCCACTGTTATTAATGCACATACCATATATATATACTATCGCACACCGTATATATCTATATAGAAATAAAACACCCCGGCTATCCCGTGTATTAAGTCCGTAACAAAAGCCTATACAAATTATCATGGGTTTATGGTCCAACTCTAATTATTAATTAATTTGCACGTTAATTACATAGATTACTTTTGGTGTCACCCAACCAATATGTTCGGACTCGCTCTCGTGGCCCAAAATAAAATAAAACTCGAGTCTAAATTCCCGATTCCAAATTAATTAGTTTTACATATAAATTAATTTAACACCTTGGTATCGCTCAACCAACATACCCGGACTCACCTACTCGATCCGTATTTAATTATTTTGGAATATTTCTCCCCAAAATTTACCATAGCTTATCACACATAAGTTCCTCCCAACCCCAATTACTTTCCTTCATAATTGTTAGGAATTAATGTTCCACACTTATTTCTCACTAACTAAATATGGGGGAGAATTTCTCATTAATGTCCCTTATATATTAAACTGGCGGAACTGTAAAAAATCCCAGACCATCGAGCCATCGATCGATCGATCGAACTGGTCTTCTTCTTCTCCGCAGGTCTGCTTCTCCATGGATGAAAACCTTAAAATCCCAACTCCTTCTACAGCCTAACCCAAGTCCTCTCATCAAAATATCACCCCCATAATATCATAAGGAATTCCCATAAAGTCCCCAAACCCCGTTTAATATCCTTTCTCTACTGTTTTTTTAAATTGGGGCAAAAACCAGAGCTATTTGTAAATCACTCACAACACTGGATTTCCAACTCGATTCCATTTATAATTCGTCTGGGATTATCACAACTAAGGTGAATATCTGTTCAGAATCATGTAACACCATAAATTCCTACACCAATTTCCATTTTATGTTCCAATTACAAAAATCCCATTTTTGTACCCGTTTATGCCCAAAACGAATTTTAGGTATTCACATCACATAAATATGAATTGAAAACACAAATAAATGCTACAGCAATTTAACCACTTGACTTATGGTTTCGTAGGGTCTCATCCGGAGTTGTGATTCTCAAGGTTGATTATGAAATCCCCCCTTTGGCTCTTTCCTTTGTCCCCCAAATTGGTTCCTAGTGACTTTAACCGCTCCTTAGGGTTTTCTCTCCCACTATGTGATTTCTAATCTCCAATCACCCGTTCCCCTTTTCCTTTTAATTAAGTAATTAGGCATAATCCCGTTTTTAGCCTAATGGGCCAAGCCCAAGTGACCTAAATACTCCTGTGTGGGCCCGACTATGCCTAAAAATGTTCCGTGACCTGTTTACTACCCCGGGTACACTTTTATGACTATTTCGGCCCATCGGGACTCAACCGTACACTCAGAATTGATATCCGAATTAATTTAAAAAAATTCTTATCTCACACCCAAATTAGTCTATACCGACTCCTGACTGAGATAAATAAATGCCCCGTCACTAATACCCGTAATGACGTAAATAAATTATTACTATTCAGTTAGTAATTAAATTTCCCTAAATATTAACCATTCTCTCTCCGATTAATATTTAAATAAATATTACTATAATTAATTCAATTAAAATTACGACACACAAGTAATTTAAAATTTCCCGAATTAATTAAATATTAAATGCATAAAATTACGGACTGTTGCAATATATATATATATATATATATATATATATATATATATATATATATATATATATATATATATATATATATATTGGAGAATCTTAAGAAAGATAAAAGGACATAGAGTAATTTTTTTCTTTTGTGATTTTTGGGCTTAGGTTGGATCTCTAATGGATTTAGCTTCATGCTAGGGTTTTTTTAGGCAAGTTTTCTTAGATATTATTGGAGATTCTTAAACTTCCATTTTTGAATCTCGAAACTAAAGAAATAAGAAAATAATGGAGGTTCTTAAGATTTCCTCTCTCTCTATCTGTCTCAATACTTTTTAGCATTTAAACTGTTCTTCTCTACTTTCTAGCATGTCACACACACACAAACTAAAACACCTCCCACACACATACAGTACACCAACCATATGCCACAGATCTCCTTTTGTCCTAATTCATCTCTTATGTCAATGTCTTCTATTTTTTAATTAAATATCTTTGACCTTTTAATTTAAGCAAATTATTTTCACTTAAAATTCATTACAAAATTCATATCTTGTAATTTTGTAATATTTTATATAATATGTTCATCTGATTAAATATCTCTCGAGTAGGTGTCACTAAAATTCACGGTATATGCCTTATGTAAATAACTTTGTTGTTGTTTTTTCATACTTCCTACATTATCTAAATAAATGTCAAACGTGCATGAATATTCCATGATTAATTACAATCATGAGTGAATCAAGTGACATAGTAATAAAAATAATTGTGTTAAAAATTGGGATTGTTGCGCTTCATCAACTACAAACACCAGTTGTTTTATATCAATTTATGAATTATATGTTCATCCCTTAAAGGATTTAAAAAAAATTCTAGCATAAGAATACTCATCAAATTAATGATAAGATGGTTATAAGACGTTTAGGCCCTTTGTCCCCAAAAGGATAAATAAATGTGGATACCTTGTTGGATGTTTTTCCATTCATCCTCCAAAGGATTAAAAGTGCGGACTAGGCTAACGTACTTGGGAGAACTCTGTAAGGGTTGCGGTGTTGACAATTGAATTTTATTATGTAAGATGCGAAGCTTTGTTTACTTTAAAAAAAAATATTTTATGTATACAAAAAGTAGCATTGTATTACCTTTTAGGTTTGAATATGGTCTGCTTATGTTAAGAATTTATTTGACGATTGTGCTAAATATAATGGTTAAATTTTTATTTTTTTCATATTGTTTCTCCAAGTTTATATTTATTTTTACTTTATATGGTTTAGATGGTAATTTTTCACACACTTTTCTTGAATTGTTTTATTTCATTTCCATTTTGTAACATCTTTGTTATAAATTTTTTGTTGTATTCTATTGCAATTACTAATTTTGTTATACAATTTCGTTGTTTTACTATCCTTTATACCTTAACTGTTTTGTGAAACGCAATTTTTTTCCTATTTTGTGACAAGTATTAATGAGTGAAATGTATTACAATCATCTCATACACTAAACATATCATATATAATAAAAATCTGACTCTAAATGAGTTAAATTTCACTAGGTGAGTGTTTAACATGACCATTAAATGTGATTGATTAATGCAACATTTCAATCTTATAGGGTGTCCCTTAATTTTTATTGAGTAATCAATGATGTAACTAATCACTTCCAAAGCTCATGTTAACCTTTATTAAAGAAAGCAAACAAATTTAGGTTCTAAAAATATTATGACCTCTTAAGCTCCGAAATGACATGCAACTTTATAATTTTTAAAAAATTCCTCCTCCTCTACTAATACACACCTCTCTCACTATATATATGTGTGCGTGCGGGCGTGTGCAAGTGTGTGCGTGTGTGTGTTGTTGGAAAATGGTATTGGACAACAAATTTTGAGCGACTTTGAGCTCAAATTTAAATGGGACCCACGTCATGATAATTGTGGAACCATATATGAGCGCGTTCTCCTTCGTAAGGAGATTAACGTAGTATATTCACATGTCCAATTCTATTAAGTTATGAATGCTAAATATGTCTCCAAAGTGACTCATAAAGTAATGAAAGTTAATTAATTGGGTGTGTTTTAACTTTTTTCCCACATTGGAAGAGTAGTGGGAATTTGAAGAGTAAATAAAACTCCAATTATGCACTAAGGCTTGGACGCCTTTTGAGTATCCCAACCCTTTAAAAGGGAGATGACCTACACTATGCAAGTGTTATCCCTTTCATTTGGGCCGAATTAATTAATTCTGTTATCAATTAATTAAACTTTCTGGCCTGTAATTAATTACAAATTACTTAATTGATTGTTTTACAATTATTGCCAAAAGTCAACCATTAAATCGAAATTATCTGTTGGCAGTTTTTCTGAACAGTCACCTATCTTTTGTTACACATACAAATGTTCCCTCCCATATTTTGACTACTGAAAAATTTCGAAAAAATGCAACACCTTTTCCCAAAAAATATTTCCTCCATTACTTCTACTACATACATCCCATACATGTTATTTTTTCTATCTAGTTGAGTACAAAACACAGAAATTGTGTTCGCTGGGATTAATCATTATTGTGATACTTGATTAATCCAAAACTTTGTTCTATCTTGGGAGACAATTATTTATTAACTTGAAGCACGTTGGAGGGAATAATTTTGTCTTAAAGAGACTTGCAACAGGGCTCGGATTTAATTTCTTATATTATGTATATTCTGGCTACTTCAAAGTAAGTTTCTGAATTTTAATTTATTCTGCAATTATTGTAATTGAATATTCTGTTTTATTTCGAATTTACAATATCAGTAATAACAATCTTAAGACAAAATTATATTTTTTTTTACTGTTTTGTGAATTCGTATAGAAAATTATTTTTTTCTATTCTGTTTATAATCTGTATACTATTTTCAGAAATAAAAAATTCATTACTAAATTTTTTAGGAAATCTGTTTGTACATATTTTTTTTACTAGTCGAATTTTTTTAAATCTGCTTTTAAAGATTATTTTATTTCATTAAAAACAGTTTGACATAGATTTTTAACATAATTAGACTAGTAAAAACCATTGTTCTAAAAAACCCGCCTAGGCTCGACCTAGGCATGCCTAGACTTGAGGATTGGGAGAAACGTCTTGCCTTAATCTTTTGACGCCTTATGCTTGGTAAAACCCTTAAGACACACTTTTTCTCTAAAAACAATAATGCTTTAGTGAAAAGATATCGACTTTTAAAGATTTTTTTACAAACCGGACCATTATCTCATCCAAAATAATCAAATAGTACTTAAATTTGCAAATATTTAGACATATTTTTATGATATGTACAATTTTAGTATTTTAATAGTCTTGTTATGGTTGAAAATATTAAAATATATTAAAAAGGCCTAAACCCCTTTTCACGCCTTTTTACGCCTAAGGCCCGCCTAGGCTTCTAAGGCTTAAGGCTTGGTCTCCATGCCTCGATCACGCCCTGCGTTTTTTAGAACATTGGTAAAAACTAGTGTTTACTATTTTTGTTTAATTCTGTGTTATAGAAATTAGAATATTTTAGCTTTTTAATTTTGTGTTTTATAATTCAGAATAGTGTTTAGAATTCTTGTTAGAATTCAATTAGTATTAATTATAATTTGAGGAAACTGGTGTACATAATTTTGTATTTTGTTTTGACAAATTCATTAAAAATTAATACGATCATTGATAAAAACTCTATTTTTGTAACAAAAATAGAATCAAAAACTAGAAACACAGCTACACCACCTACCGTGAATGTGACACATACAACTGTTGCTGTCCCCGTAACCATGCCACGTGGGGAGAAACATCTAAGAAAATAAAGAAGTTCAAAGGTAAATGCTACAATTGTGGCAAGCCAGGACATAGTTCAAATGAGTGTCGTGAACCAAAGAATGCTAAAAAAATAGTGCTCAAGCAAATGTGATAGAGGGTGAGAACATTTCCGATGGTATCGCACACATAAATCTTTTTGTTTTTGTCTATGAATGAGATTTGGTAGGAAATACCAAGGAATGGTAGGTGGACACTAGGGCTACACCCAAAATTTGTGCAAACAAATGGATGTTCACTACGTATAAGGCTTTGGAAAATGAGGAAACCCTCTTTATTGAGAATTCTTCGAGTTCTAAAGTAGTGGGACAAGGAAAGGTTATTCTAAAAATGACTTCGAAAAAGGAACTCACTCTTAGCAATGCGCTGCATGTGCCTGATATCCTTAAAATTCTGATTTCCAAATCGCTTTTTAGAAAGAATGGGCTTAAACACGTGTTTGTTTCTGATAAGTTTGGGTTGTCCAAAAATAATGTGTATTTAGGAAAGGGCTACCTGTCTGAGGGGATCTTTAAAATTAATGTAATGACATTGATGCCAAAGGCATCCTCAATGAATGAAATTGCTAGTTCTAATTAATTGACCAAGTTTTCTAATATTTGGCATGCTAGATTAGGATATGTTAATTTTGATACCTTGTGTAGATTAATTAACTTGTAGTTTTTGCCAAAATTTAATATTGATAAAAATCATAAATGTGATATTTGTGTGGAATCAAAATTAGTTAGATTACCTTTTCATTCTATTGAAAGGATCACTGAACCACTAGATTTAATTCACATAAATATTTTTGATTTAAAATTTGTACAACTAGAGGTGAAAAAACATATTTTATTACTTTTTTTGACGATTGCATGAAATACTGCTATGTATATTTATTTCCTAGTAAGGATGAGGCTCTTGATACATTTAAACAATACAGGAACGAAGTTGAGAATCAATTAAGCAAAAAGATAAGGCTATTAGGAGTGATAGAGGAGGTGAATATGAATCTCCTTGTGAGGAATTTTGTTCCGAACATGGAATTATCCGTCAAACCACCGCTCCTTATTCTCCTCAATCAAATGTCATTGTTGAATGCAAAAATCGTACATTAAAGAAAACCTGAACTCTATATTAATAAGTTTAGGATCTCCAAAGAACTTGTGGGGGGAAGCCATACTATTTGCTAATTACATTCTTAATAAAGTACCACATAAGAAAACTCATAAGACACCTTATGAGTTATGAAAAGGTTAAAAACCTTGCTATAAATATTTACGAGTGTGGGGGTGCTTAACCAAGGTAATGGTTCTTAAACCTAAAACGGTAAAAACATGACTGAAGACCGTTGACTGTGTATTCATTGGTATGCTATTAATAGCAGTGCATATCGTTTCTTAGTTTATGAATCTGAGATTCTGGATATCCATGTAAATACGGTTAATGAATCGAGGGACGCTTTGATTTTTGAAAATGAATTTCCATATAACATGACTCGAGAATCTGGTCCTTCTAAAAGGATAAATAGCGCTACTACAAATGGTACTCATCAACCTATTTAACCAATAGAGGATGAACCAAGACGTAGTAAAAGAGAAAGAACTTCAACTTCCTTTGGTCCGTATTTTCCAAGATATTTGCTAGAAAATGAACCTCAATCATACAAATAAGAGATATCCTTACCTGATGCTTCTAATTGGAAAGAAGCAATAAACAACAAAATTGAATCCATTTTGCAATATCATACATAGGAACTAGTGGATCTTCCATCAGGTTCAAATCGTTAGGTTGTAAATGGATCTTGAAAAATAAGTTGAATGCCGATGGATCAATTGATAAATATAAATCAAGACTTGTAGCTAAAGGCTATAGGCAAAAGGAAGGGTTGGATTACTTCGACACATACTCACCAGTAACGAGAATTACGTCCATTCGAATACTAATAACAATATCCGCCATTAATGGACTTGAAATACATATAATGGATGTAAAAATCGCATTCTTAAACGGTGATTCAGATGAGGAAATTTATATTTAGCAACCTGAAGTGTTTAAGGCTCCCGGACAAGAAGGGAAAGTATTTAAAATTGTGAAATCATTTTATTGATTAAAACAAGCACCTAAGCAATGACATGAAAAATTTGATAATGCAATTTTAGTAAATGGTCTCAAAATTAATGAGTGTGATAAATGTGTTTACTTTAAAAACATTCAAAATGGATATGTCATTGTATGCCTATATGTTGATGATATGCTAATCGTGGGTAGTAACCTAGAAATTGTCAAAACTACAAAACATATGTTGAGTAGTCGATTTGACATAAAGGATTTAGGTATCGCCGATGTCATATTAGGAATTAAAATTTCCAAAATGTCGGATGGATTTATATTATCTCAATCTCATTACATATAGTGTACTTGAAAAATTCAAGAAGTATGATATCAGTCCTACCACACCTGTAAATGTAAATTTACATCTAGAAAGAAATAAAGGTGAGCATATCTCAACTTGAATACTCTTATATTATCGACAGTTTAATATATATCATGAACTGTACACGACCGGACATAGCATACTCTATAAGTAAGATAAGTCGATTTACGAGTAATCCAGGGACAGATCTCTGGAAGGTAATATTAAGAGTTTTGAGTTATTTAAAATGCACTCAAATTTATGGACTGCACTATTCAAAATATCCAGCTGTTCTTGAAGGACATTGCGATGAAAATTGGATATCCGATACAAAATAATCTAAGTCTACGAGTAGGTATGTGTTTACCCTTGGAGGGGCAGTCATATCTTGAAAATCCTCAAAATAAACGCGCATTGATAGATCAATAATGGAATCTGAATTCATTGCACTAGACAAAGTTATAGAAGAAGCTGAATGACTTCGAAACTTCTTAGAGGATGTTCCAAATTGGTCAAAATATGTTCTCGCAATATGTATATATTGTGATAGTCAATCGGCGATTGGAAGGGAACATACACATGTATAACGAAAAGTCAGGACATATTCGTCGTCGACACAATATCATTAGAAAACTTATCTCAAACGGAATTATCTCAATTGACTATGTAAAGTCAAGAGATAATATAGCGGATTCACTAACTAAAGGTTTAAACAGAGAGCAAGTTGAAATATTATTGAGAGGAATGGGTCTAATGCCTATAAAGAAATAAGAATCAATATAGTGGCAACCCAATTTAGCTGATGGGATATCCCAAGATCTAAGTTCAATGGGCAAATCGAACTACATTATATTCAGTAAGCACTGGAGGGCATTTAATCCCATCCATTCCAAATATGAGACAATGCACATTCGCATTGAAATTAGGAAATATTATGCTTTTAATGACATCTATATCTTAGTATGTCTAAGTTGGGTATTGCAGTATACTCTTTATGGAAGTCACCTACGTGAGTAAGAAGGGGACCACTTCTATGAGAATAATGAAAGGCAAATTCTCTAAAATACTCACGGAACAAAGTGGAGTTCATGACCAAAACGAACACAAATATGATAACCAACTATATTGAAGAATTATTGGGTGAATATTGTTGCCTAGGTTTATAAAAATAGTTGACGACTCAAAGACATGATAAATATCGTGGGAACATATATGAACGCGTTCTCCTTCGCAAGGAGATTAACGTAGTATATTCACATGTCCAATTCTATTAAGTTATGAAGGATAAATATGTCTCCAAAGTGACTCATAAAGTAATGAAAGTTAATGAATTAGGTGTGTTTTAACTCATGTCCCATATTGGAAGAGTAGTGGAAATTTTAAGAGTAAATAAAAATCCAATTATGCACTAAGGCTTGGACAACTTTTGAGTATCCTAACCCTTTGAAGGGGAGATGATGTACACTATACAAGTATTGGCTTGGCTCGGTTCTGATCGGGCTCTGGCGCGCGTGTCGTCTATCCGGTCCGACGGCTCGACTTGGCTCGGATCGGTTTGGGCTCGGGCATGGGCTTGGTCTTATAGAAAATGCCACTCATTTTGGGATGAATTAACTAATTAATTAAAAATTTTGGGTTGTAATTAATTATGAAATAAATTAATTAATTAACTGTTTGACAGTTATTGCCAACATTCAACAGTTAAACCGAAATCATAGTTGATAGATTTTCTGAACAGTCACCTGTCTTTCGCTAAACATACATATGTTCCCCTCCATTTTTTGTCTACTGAAAAAATTTCAAAAAAATGCAACACCTTTTCCCAGAAAATATTTCCTCCATTACTACTACTGCATACATCTCATACATGTTATTTCTTCTATCTGGTTGAGTATAAAACACATAAATTTTGTTCGTTAGGATTAATCATTGTTATGTTACTTGATTAATCTGGAAATCCGTTCTATCTTGGGAGACAATTATTCATTAGCATGAAGAACGTTGGAGGTAATAGTTTTTTTTATCTTAAGGAGACTGTTATACAGGGATCGGATTTTGTTTCTTATATTTTATATATTATGGCCCCTTCAAAGTATGTTTCTGAATTTTAATTTATTATGCAATTACTGAAATTAAACATTCTGTTTTATTTTGAATTTACAGTATCAGTAATAACATGTGTGCATGTGAGAGGGTGTGTGTGTTTTATTTTCATTAACCTTGAATGCAATGATGTCATACTATATTATCTCGACATGGATGATATGTCTTTGACTTCATCGGGGAGAGAACTTAGCCACAATGTACATTACAGTTTGATTTTATAATTTCTAAAGAATTAAATATGAATTTTCATCTTTGTCATGCATATTTAATTAGGAATGAATATTTCCATGGTTTAATTTTATTTCATAATTTGTTACTTTTCTATATTTTATTAATTCATTCATATATATAAAAAAAAAGATTAGGCATTTAATGTAATTGTTAAAAGCAAGTCAAATGCACGAAAACGTCGCTTAGTACCATTAATTCTTATACCTTAAGTTTTTCACGAAACATGAATTTCCTTGTTTTGTGAGTTAAAAAGTGTACATGAATCATTGCATTTTCTTTTTAGACTAATTCAAATTTATTACAGGGATCTCATACACCCAATCAAATTTTATATCATTTAAAATAATAATATTATGAGTACATAAACCACATGGTGCACGTGGTGATATCGATAATATATTTCCATTATACCTCCCCTTATTATACGATTTTCGTGTATATATATATATATATATTCTAAAACCTCGGTATGCCTAGGTTTGAGGCTTGGGAGAAATGCCCCGCCTTTAGCTTTTTACGCCTTATTCATGGTAAAATCCTTATGATGCGCTTTTTTCTAAAAACAACAATGCTTTAGTGAAACGATATCTTCTTTTAAATAATTTTTTACAAACCGGACCATTATCTCATCCAAAATAATCAAATAGTATTTTAATTTGCATATATATTGACATATTTTTATGAAATGTACAAATTTTGTATTTTAATAGCCTTGTTATGGTTAAAAAATATTAAAATATATTAAGAAGGCCTAAACGCCCTTTCACGCCTTTTTACGCCTAAGGCCCGCCTAGGCTTCTAAGGCTTAAGGTTTGGCCTCCACGCCTCTATCATACCTCGCATTTTTTAAAACTTTGATATATATATATATATATATATATATATATATATATATATATATATATATATATATATATATATAATTTGTATTTGTATATATGTTTCTTATGTACTCCTTCTCTATGATATTGTTATAATCTCCTATAATATTTCTATAGATATACATACATACCTACATATTGTTAAATCTATTAATCTCTGATACTATTTCTATACACATACATACATACATATTTTTAAATTTATTAGTGATTGTGAATGCAATAAGGGTTGTCCTAAAAACACTCCATTTTTTCTCCTCAACACCACACCTATGAAAACTGATTGTATATTGCCTTCTAAGAAGTGTTGATATGGTGTTGGAAAAAAAATTATGGATGCCTTTAGTATAAGCCATGCAATAATATCATGTCATATTGTCCCGATATGGATGACCTATCTTTGACCAGGGCAAGGAGAGACTTTCGTCTCTCTGCATGCAAGCTAAACTAAGAGTATCTCTTATTGTATAACCAGGGGAAAAAATATATTGACACATGTATAATATGTATTTCAAAAAATAAAGGAAAATGTAAATTTAACCCCAAGGTTTCAGGAGTACCTAATAATTTCAAACTTTACAAATTTAACCCCGCAATGTATATTTAATAATACAATTCTAACCCAACACCAATCTTGCATTTGAAGAAGTAAGAGAATTCAATTAAACACACGTAATGTATGTGTAAGTTAGTTCTCCAAATTGAGGATTGAAGGAGGGTGAATTGCATCACCAAATGTACCTTTGGATTATGTTTCCAACTTTTGAAAGTATGATATAGAAATTCATTTCTCCAAAAAACCTTGGAGTTAAATTTGCATTTGGCCCGAAAAATAAATTGAAGTCAATAAGATTCTGTCATCTATGACACTTCTTTCAATTCTTAAATATCATTTTCTTTCGGATTAATTCTCAACAGCCCTGATTATTTATGTTCGTAATATTTTTTTGAACATAAAAGTTGGTGATTACGAAAATGAAAACCACATAAAATTCTACTTATGCTCATTTTTTTAAACTTTGTGCATAAAACACAAAATATAGTTTTGCTACTTGTTTCTTATTTAGTGAATTAACTAAAATTTTAATTAACACTATACTTATTAAAAATGTGGGTTATATCTTAGACTAATTTTTTCAATTGTTTAAACAGGCAAACTTGTACTTCAATATCAAGCAACCACAGCCAAAGATTTTTACTGTCCCGTAGGATTGCAAGATTTTAATATCGGGGAAATTAATAAGTTTAGATATGTATGAACATTGTCTTCGTAGAAAGTTCCAAATCCTATAGGATTGCAAGATTTTAATATCGGGGAAATTAATAAGTTTAGATATGTATGAACATTGTCTTCGTAGAAAGTTCGAAATCCTATAGGATTGAGGAGTTTGTACCGTCTCTCACTCTAAGTCTAAATCCTATAGGATTGAGGAGTTTGTACCGTCTCTCACTCTAAGTCTAAATCCTATAGGATTGAGTAAGTCTAACTTTCACTCGCACTCTCCTCTCCTCTCTTCTATATAAGAAAATACTCAGACTCCTCCTGCATGGTGTTGAGTAAACCAAGCCTTATAGAGAGCATTTAGGTATTTTGAAGGTTTGCTTGTTTCTTATCTTGTGTCATACATATATAGCGAGAGCGAACGAGAGAGCGAGAGAGAGTGTGTGTTAAGCATGAAGGAGGACATGTCGTTTGGCAAAGGTGGACATCTGTTTGGGCTGATTCAGCATGCCATTACATCGGCAGCATTCGAGTATCCAGATGAGTTCTTGATTCAAAGGAATCGCTTAGCAGAAATGCTCTTCACATTGCCCAAACAAGTAGCTGCACACCTCAACAATAATGGTTCCGTTGCATGCTTCGATAAGTATGATGATGCTGTTTCAAAGTCGGTTATTACTAGTAAAGAAGATGTCTTAGAGACTTGTGCAAAATCCATTGATGCACTCACGGATGAAATGCTGATCAGACTTTATCACGGACAAACCACTCTTGTACCGGGGGCTGCCCAACAACAACAAATTAAACGACGGCCCATCGTAAAGATAAAGCCAAGGCACGACAAAAGGGAAGAAGGGCAAAGTGATCAAGCAAGCAACGCATGTTCAGTACCACCCAAGATATCTCCACAAAATATTGTCAAAACCAAAGTCAAAGTAGATAACGAAAGGAAGGCAGGGGGGTATTTAGATAAAGGAGCGTCTGAAATGAAACTGGAAGCCACTAAGAGAAAATTGGAACAAGGATACCAGCGTGCTCAAGAAGCCAAACAACGGAAGAAGCCAATATTGCTAGGGTTGGATGATCTTCCGGTTCCTCCCCAACAACACAAACGTATTAAAGGACGTCTTTGCCCTACCACCGACATTCGCGATAAGCCTGGAGTTCGTACCGGAACTGGACGTGCTTTAATTTATTAGATAGATATAGATATATTTTTCCTTCATATTCACACGCTGAGTTCATTTGTGTTGGTTTTAGATATTCTTAATACAATATTTTTATTACTAATACAATTATCATTTTAATGATAACCTTTTCAGTTTCTGTTTATTTTATCACTAGCTCATTGGGTAAATATAAAACTAATATTTAATCAAGAATGATTACTAATATTTAATTAAAAATGATAATAAAAATAAAAAATAAAAAGTAAAAAATGCAAATTATTATTTTTTTTGTCATTGTACGCTTGTGAAATGTAAAGTTGAAAGTTAAATGCCCAATAAACATTGAGTGCCACAATCACGCACATTGAGTCCTCGCCCGATACATAACAAAAACTCGATAAAAATAAAAACAACACAACATGACACGCCACGGAATCCTATTTTTACCTAATAAAACTGACATGACAGATACGAAATATTATTTTTTTAACTAACACGAACACGACTCAACTAAAAGAGATAGGTCACAAAATATGTTATTTTTTTAAACCAAACATGAATGTGACCAAAATAAAATTAGCACGACATGGTGCGACACACCTCAAAATCTTATTTTACATAAAATGAACAAGACCCATATAAAATAAAATAAACATGACCCAAAATAATTTTTTTGTAAAAGTATAAGTAAATAAATTTTTACTTTTTTTATTTAACATGAGCACAAACCAAATAAAAGCAACACGACATAATTTTTTTTAGTGAACACAAAAACAACCAAATAAAAACGTGACATAATATGAAATCTTATATATATTTTTTTTACATAGCACAAACACAACCCAACTTTTATTTGGGAAAATATATATTTTTCAGTAAAAAAAACTATTTTTAACTCATGCTTTTTTCAGTAAAAAGTAAACACAAAATCTTTACTTTTTATTTAAAAAGAGCGCAACTCAAATAAATGCAAAACGAAATGACACTTTTTCACAAGAAATCTTTTTTTACTAAAGATTTTATTTTAAAATAACACAACATGACACAAAAAAATTAGATTGGGTCATGTTTATTTTATTTTATATGGGTCATGTTTATTTTATGTAAAATAAGATTTTGAGGCGTGTTCGTATTAGGTAAAAAAAATAATATTCCGTATCTTGTCATGTCACTTTTATTAGGTAAATATTGGATTCCGTGGAGTGGCATGTTGTGATGTTTTTATTTTTATCTTGTTTATGTTCTGTATCGGGAGATGACTTAATGTGCGTGGTTGCGGCACTCAATGTGTATTGGGCGTTTAACTTTCAATTTTACATTTCATAGGCGTACAACGATAAAAAAATATATTAATATTTTGCATTTTTATTTTGTATTTTTCATTTTTCATTTTTATTATCATTTTTAATTATATATTAATGATCATTCTTGATTAAATATTAGTTTTATATTTGTGAATTTAAAATCTCGTAACAAGATTTATTTTTTCTCTTTTTAATTGAGTATCAACATCTCCCATTTGGTCAAGCTAGAAAATGTCAAAAGAGGAAGGTTGGATTTTAAGGTGTAATTGTGACATTTGCATGCAAGTGTAAATTGAAATGGAGTGTTGGCAGAATTCTGGGAGTGCGATTAGCGGCACCCTAACTCATTATAATCCATGTTGACTATTGATAGATCAATTGCCAAATATTATAAGGGGATAGTTAACTACACTTCAAAAATTCTTAAATCAGAGCTCCTTTTGCATTTATTTGAGTAAAAAAATTCTTAAAATCTTTAGTAAAAAAATATTTCTTGTGAAAAAGTGTCATTTCGTTTTGCATTTATTTGAGTTGCGCTCTTTTTAAATAAAAAGTAAAGATTTTGTGTTGTAGGGATTGGATGAACGTGTCATTTCGTTTTGCATTTATTGTTGTCACCCCAAATCACCATTGAGTTGCATTTATTTGAGTTGCGCTCTTTTTAAATAAAAAGTGTCATTTTGTTTTGCATTTATTTGAGTTGCGCTCTTTTTAAATCCAATGTCACCCCAAATCAGAGCTCTGATGAACGTTGTTGTAGCTCCAACAATGGTGGGTGGTGGTGGTAGGGATTGGATGCCGCTAGCACGGACCGTTGAGAATAAGATAATATCGGAAAAAGGAAATTTGGATCCACCGTATATATATATGTTAACATAGTAAATGTTACTGTTTGTGTAAATGTTACAGATATAAACCTAACCCAATGTCAGCCCTACCCACCCCAAATCGAAGCTCTCATGAAGGTTGTTGGATAACGTGGCCCTTTAAAAATAAGATAATATCGAAAAAACAGGTTTGGATCCACTTTGTGTATGTGTGTGTGTGTGTGTGTGTGTGTAATATTAACACAGTAAATATTACTGTTTGTGAAAATGTTACAGATATAAACCTATTTCTCTTTCATGTGCATACAGTAAAGTTCTGCTTGTGTAATTTTTTTTCTTTGAAATTATATAGGCGTCGAGCAGATTTCAAAAATAGTAATTTTGCGAAAAACGGATATGTCAATTAAAAGTTATGATCATTTGAAGATTAAAAAAAAATGTTCAACCACTTATGCAACTTCCTCAAGGAAGTTACGGATGGTTGGTTTTAAAATGGTAAAATTGTGAAAAAAAAGCTCTAAAAAATTAGGAGTAGGACTTATATGTAAGTGGAAAAAAAGGTGGGACTAGAATGTTTATAAAAAGTCTAATAGGATCTAAATGAGAATGCCCATATTCTTAATACAATATTTTCATTACATTTTATTACCAATACAATTATGATTATAATGATTACCTTTTCAATTTTTGTTCATTTTACCAATAGCTCATTATTATCTCTTTGACTATTGATAGAACAATTGCCAAATATTATAATTCTCTCTAATACAATATGTTTAGGCTGAGGCGATTCCATTTACTACCCATCCATTATATGGTGGCAGGAGTAACACACACTCACTGCTTGTTTCATTTCGAATTCAAATTTCAGTAATAGGAGCATGATTCTCTCTAAGAAAACTCAAGGCCTTTTTAATTTGTAATTATAATTTTATTTTATGTTTAAATGCAATTTTCATAAAAATATTCGTTTGGCATACTTGTTTTTCCACACTGAATTATAATATATTTATGTTATAATCAAGTTTTTTAAAAAACAATAAAAGGGTGTTATATAACTTGTGTTTTTTATTTGTCAACTCAAAACTATTCATT